>JAIUCV010000644.1:0-444394 GCA_026724425.1 Erythrophleum ivorense | reverse complement strand
GTTTTGTATATACTTATATGTTAAAAATAAAAGAAGAAGAAGCGCGTATATATCAATGATATCTCACGAAATGCATACAAAGCCAGTTGGTTTGGTATTTATTAAACAAAAAAATTTGAAAAGTAGGCACATTTTAAGTTTCTAATTGTGAAATCAGGCAAACTTAAGTTTTTAAGTGGGAAAATAGGCAACTTTCTCGTGGGTCCTACCATATGTGGTTGGTTTGGGTTCACTTTTTGGGACTTAGGGTTTATTTTTCTGTTTATAGAAAAGTGTTTTTGAGTCCCACCGCCGATTTGCCTCTTTCACAATAAGAAACTTGGAGTTGCCTCTTATACAAATTAGAAACTTGAAAACTTACTACTTTGCTAATTCACCCTTTATTATACGCGCTAAGGCTAAAAGAGTCATGCAATCTTCAAAGTGATTTGTGAATGATATCAAAGAAGAAGAGAGGGAGAAGAGAAAGTTTGGGATTAAACCCTGTTTTGGATTGATTTTGTCTTAAACGAAAACGTGGGCAATTTAGGTGGAAGATTAAACACGCACGTGCGGGTGTGTATAGGTGGGTCATGGGTGAATGGTCCGAATGGAACCTCTTAAAACGTACTTGTATATCGATCGTCGATTCGGAACAAGTAAACAAATGGGGGTGTATTGAAATTGAAATTTGAAGTTATTTGGGGTGATTTAATTTTTAGATGATTTAGAGTGATTTTAGAAAAGTTGTTATGATTTTAATGAAGGGGGTGTTATTCAATCATGTATTTAAAATCAATTATATAGGTTTTATAATTTTCAGATTAAAGTTTTGATCTTATTTTAAAAAATCTATAGGAGTTGATTCTAAAATCTCTGCAATATAGTTTGGATTCTGTTTTAAATAATTTACTCATGAAACTCCATTATAATTCATTTCAAATGACTCAATAAACAAAGATTTTAAAAGTCCTTTACCTTTGAATAACATTGGATTTTAAAACCAGATTTGAAATCTTGATTGAATAACACTAGATTTGAAACCAGACTTGGAAAGTAGACTTCACTGCGAAGTCTATTTCGATAAACGTTGACCAATAGAATTCAACCGGAAATCTATCAAGTAATAGACTTCCGGTGTAGATTTCCCAAAAAGTCAAGTGTTCGTCAATTGCAAAACTAACTTTTTCCAGTATCTATCCCCAAAAAAATATTTGGTTGGTTAATTACAAAACTAACCTAATAGAATTCAGTGAGAAGTCTACAAAAGAAGTTTACACCGTATTTTTTTGTTTTCAAAGGAATATGGCGCAAACTTCACAATGAAGTCTACTCTCCAAAATGTTGTGAAGTTAATTGCAAAACTAACATGTTCGTTGACCAGTAGACTTCGTATTGAAGTCTATTTACGTGAGTAGACTTCATTATGAAGTATACTTCGCTACAAAATGTGAAATTCATTTAGATCGACCGGATTTTTACCTTGCCGTGATCTTAAGTTATATTGACGGCCCAAAACTTCGGTTAGAGCTTCAGCAAACTTCCCCAATAGTTAACATATCTCACACATCGATAATGGCAATATCTAAGAATATAAACTTTGAAAAGATGAAAAGATAAGTTTTTGGGGTGAAAATGGAGAAGAAATTGAAGAATATAAGTTTATGAGATGATATAATGAGTTTGTAGATATGATTGAAGAGGAAATCATGCATTAATAACTTGATTTCGGTTGACTATGGTTGTTGGATAAATTGATGGTGATGACATTTTCGTGAATACGTGAAGAAGATGAAGTTGTTTTGGACATTTGATTTTCGTAGCAGACTTCAAGGATAAACTTCAAAGAAAAAAATAATGACATTTTCGTTATTACGTAAATATGGGAAATGTGAAGAAGAAAAAAAAAACCAATTTTATAATAGAATTACTTTTGCAATTAACTTCAATTCTTGATCTATTTTTGAAAGTAACATTTTTTTTTTAATGAATAGTTTATGCACAAATTCAACTACAATGTAATATTTTAACCCATTGAAGAACCAAATCTTAAGAGCTCTTTTCGAAGTTTTTTCTTGGCCGCCAGAGATCTAAGTGGATTTAATATAGTTTTTAAGAAGGTTTTAAACATAAAAGCAGATTAAAAAAAAATTAATAAAACAAAACTTTAGAAAATCGAGTCTGAAGTAAAAAACTTCTGATTAATTAAAACACCCAACACGTGCCGACGCGTGGGTAAGTGAGTGGTTGACAAAAAGAAAAAAATTTAAAATATCATTTTTCTCTTTCTCTCTCTCTCTCTCTCGTCTCTCCGGCGATACGATCTCGATTCGATTCCGTCGATCGGAGTCCCTCCGCTCTCCGATCGGAAAAGATTGTGTCTCTGTCTCTCTCATTCGCCGTCTTTGTGCTGCTTCTGATTGCCCTTTCCTCTTCCTCATTGTTTTGCTTCTTCTGAGGGAAGAACACTGAAATATGACAGAGGAAAAGGTAGCAATTGAAAGCGAAGCTGTAGAAGCAGTTTACGGCGAAGACTGCGTCATATTGGAATCTTACCCTCCTCATCTTCATCTCCACATCAAGCCCCGTACCGCCGAGATCTTTTCTCAGCAGGTTTTTTTTCGTCTTGTGATGTTTTTTCCTTTTCTCATGGTGTGTTTCTGGAATTGAGAATTGCGTGTTTTTGTTTGTTTTTTAAACTCCAAACTATCGGAGAAGAGGAGAGAAAACCAGATTTCACAAATTGAGATTGAAAGCTTAGAAATTGGGTTTTGTTGATGGATTTGGCGATCGTAGTAGAATCTCTAATTGGGATTAGAGAACCTTACTAGTTTCGATCTTAAGAAATATAATAGCTTTTAAGCAGAAGTTGATGCAAGAGTATGATTTGACGAAACTGTATTTTCTCAAAATTGAGGTTTTACTCTGATAACTTATTAGATTAGGTTTGATTTTTTTAATCTCTTTTGTGCTATTTGATGACATTGTGGCAGTGCTCACTGTAGTTTTGCTCTGCAGTTTGTGGAAGCGGTTGTGAGAATACAGGCAGGTTCCAAGGTATATTTGATTTCAATGTCATTATCCTAGAATCTTAATGAATCTATCTATCTTATTAAGCTTCTTTTGCTGTTAAAGTATCAGACGAGCCGCCTCAAATAAGCATGCTTGATACCAAGGGTCTTGATGATCAAAGGCAAAAGCTTCTGAACTATCATCTTCTCAAATGCTAGTAGAGCTTTGTGAGGTAACAACTCTTTAGCTTTTCTTGAATACTAGTTTACAGTGCTCTTCCAAAATGTAAACCTCATCGTTTTACTTGATTGTCTTGATGAGAAATAAACTGCTGGTAGAGATGTTGTGTAGTTAAAAGTTTATAAAGGCATATGAAGATTAAGAAAACACTAAGTCTGCTATATCACAAGCATACAATGTGTCCCGTGTTTGTGTAGATATACATATGCACTTCTTGATTAGGATTGGAGTCTCATGTAGTGTGGCAAACATGTATGTTTCTAGGAAACAGTAGAGAGGCTGACGATTATGAATCATCCGGATGGAGATTGTCCTATGTGTTTGTAACCGTTATTCCTTGAGGATGGAGGAGTAAACAAATGCCATTCATGAAGCTCATGTCTTGCTTTCATTGTTTCCACTGGTAAAAGAATCATGCATCATCATCAAATGAAGAAGAAGCCAGTTTGCAGAAACAATACAAAAACACAAACAGCAATTAATGTGAGAAAAAATTGTGAAAACCCTATAAAAGGTTTTATTAAGGGAAGAAGAAAAAATTAAGATCCAACACAAAGTATTAACATAAGTTATGTAAAATTTATTATAAAAAATTGCTAAAAACCAAAAGATTGGTACTTCTTGCAATGGAGATGGTTTAGCTAAGTGAGGAAGGACTTCAAAAGGTTACAAAATGAAAAAAGAAATATTATATTTGCTAATGGGGTAACAAGAATTGGTTTAAATATTTTATAATGTCATCTTCCGGACATAAGAAAACCAATAAAACATTACTAAGCGGCAACGGTATTACTAGGGGTGGGCATTTTACCCGGATCCGAAAATCCGATCCGGTAATTATCCGAAAATACCCGATCCGGTACCGACCCGATATTTTAATAATACCCATTTGGATACATTTCTCTTAAGCATTCGGGTACCGGGTATTATCCGGTAATATCCGAGATCCGAACAAGTATCCGAAATACCCGGATTTAAGGTTAATTTTAAATACTTTAGGTTAATTTTCCCTAAACTTTTTTGTTTCATGTATCTTTGATTACGTTTTTCATATTATTTGATTATTATTAGGTAATTTCGGTTTCTTGCTAAGATTATTTAGTTTATACTTTTAATTACTTTCATTTTTTTGTCGATTTTTTTGTTATTATAAATTTTTTTTCCGGATTTTCAGATAATTTCAGTTATTTACCGTATACATTTGGTGATAAAGTAAATGAACCGAGTCCGAACCGAAAGTATTTCTAGATCCGAAAAGTATATCCGGTAATACCCGAACCCGAAGAGAACCGAACCGAATCCGCTCCAAAATTTATAATTATCCGAACGGATCCTTTTTTCCTAGTACCGAAATACCCGAAATCCATAATATCCGATCCGAACCCGACCCGATAATCCGAACGCCCCACCCCTAGGTATTACCATGTGAACGAAACCGGAAACAACCAAACAAAATTGATATACTCTGCATCTATCAACTGCTGCGTATCAGTAGGCTGCTATTTTATTTTATAAAAGTAAAAAATTCATTGTTATTATGATTATGAAACATAATTATAATTTTGTAGATTTGGCCCGGCTCGATGAAACATGGCCCTGTGTCCAGCCCAATACAAATTTAAATATATTCTATTAAAAACTGGCCATATTTTATATTTTTAACAAAAAAAAATTAAACCCTAAAACCTAAAGAAAATGTGACTAAATTTAAATGGGTCATGAGACATATCCCACTTCAGACGCCTTATTAACCGTCATGAATAATAGCAAAAGTAATATTCGCCTTCATGTGATTATAACCAAAAGGTAGTTCTTAATTAGCCACATACAATATCAAGTATATATATAACATTATGTTATTTATTCCAATAGTTTCCTTGCAGCAATGTAAATAGTTATATCTAATGAAGATATAGATATGTGAGAGGGAGATAAAGTATTCCAATGCGCTTATCTCTGCTATCAATTACCACCAGGAACTTTATAGACTGAAATATCAATAGAAATACAAATTAGATAAAAGATCAAAAATGTTAAAGTTGAGATGTTGAATCTAATGGCACTTACCACCACAATAAGATCCAGGGGCCAAGAGGTTGCCGCAGGCCTGAGAGAGTTTCAGAAGCTTATTTGCGTCATAGTATCGCAAGACCCTTTTTGTGACCCCTTGACAAATGCATTTCATCTTGTTCATTTTAATACTATCACAACAAACTTTCAATGAGGAACCCATGGAGGACCAAGAAGGAGAGAGTCGCCACAATAATCATAATCTTCAGAAACTTGCATCTGAGTACATGGAGCATTAACCTGAGAGGATGATGATCTTGTCACCAACAATGATAACATGAACATAGATACGATCGTATATGCTCTCATCATTTTCTCTATTTTTTTTCTCTCCTAAAGTCTTTGAAAAACTTCACCGATACTTTGATATATATAATAAGCATATTGCAAACACGATTTAAGGAAATATCAAACCTCACAATTTAAAAGGAGAAGAAAAAACAAAGATCGTCAAACACAATAAATTAATTAGTTTCTCATTACCATTTTGATAGAGTCAATAGTACATTCTTTCTTTTGACTGGAAATTAAAATCAATATAATGTTCTGAAATAAAAAAGGAAACTTAAAACGAAGAAAATAAAGAAAATAAGGTATAAGATTTTTTTATTTTTTAAATGAAACATATTGACAAGGTAAAAACAAAAACAAGAACTCTAAATGAATGATAAAAAAATGTGGTCAAAGTTTGTTTTTACCTTGTTGGTAGTGAAAAGTTTCCCTCGCGACCCCTTCTATAGGTAGGCACCACCTAGTGAGTTGATCTGTTTTTATGCATCTCTTGAGCACCATAAATTACAGAGTTTAACACTTGTTGCAAAGTTTAAAGTTCTGGCTGTCCAAGTCCCCTATTCTGCTTTTGATGCTTTGAAGCATTTGTTCACAATCTAACAGTCAGGTTCTCGGTGCAGAGGGAAGCCCAATATGTCTAATAGGAAGGGTGCACTGAGAGATGCTTGAAGCTTCTATTATCTTGGTGATTTCGTAGCAGAGAGGCCAGATGGGAAAAAGCAACTCTTTGACTTTGATTGGTGTATTTAAAGTTTAAAACTCACTTAGGAGGAGATTTGGTCAGATGAGAGAGTGCACATATATGTTCTTAAACTCATCTTCATTTTTGTTTGGACAATGGAAATACGTAGCAGGGAATCAATGGAATTTTTTTTTTTTTTTTGTATTAATACTCAGAATAACACTAATTTTATGATTGGCGTTTATGGACCAATCCTTTCGCTTGATGAGTACGATCGATCAAAATTATGGACGAATTTAGTTCATGGACCAAAATAAGGTGTGTTTTTTATTTTTTTTTGTCTCTTCACTGTTTCACATATCATCAATTAAATGAAGTGTATTTTCGTCATGGATAATAGCAAAAACTAGTTCTTTAATCAGCCACAATATTAAGCATATAACATTATATTATTTCTTCCAATGTGGTTTCCTTGCAGCAATGTAAATAGTTACTTCTAATGAAGATATAGATGTGTGAAAGGGATATAAAGCAAAGTATTTCAATGCACTTCTCTGCTCTATATCATCAATTACCACTAGGAAATTTGTAGACTGAAATATCAAAAGAAATATTAATTAGATAAAAAATCAATAAGGTTAAATTAAGAGATGCTGAGTCTAATGTTACTTACCACCACAATTAGATCCAGGGGCTAAGAGGTCGCCGCAGGCATGAGAGAGTCTTGGAAGCTTATTTGTGTCATAGTAATGCGAGAACGTTTCCGTGACGCCTTCACAAATGCATTGCATCTTGTTCATTTTTATAGTATCACAACAAACTTGTAATGGAGGAACCCACGGAGCACCAAGAAGAAGAGAGTCGCCACAGTAATCAAGATTTTGTGAAATTTCCATCTGACTACACGGAGCACTACCCTGTGAGGATGCAGATCTTGTCACCAACAACAATGTTAGCATGAACATAGGTAAGATCGTGTAAGCCCTCATCATTTTCTCTATTTTTTTCTTCTAAATTAAGTCTTTGTAATCTTTACTGATACTTTGATATATATATATATATATAAAAGCATATTGCAAACACTATTTATAAGGAATATCAAATCTCATAATTTTAAAAGAGAAGTAAATCAAAACTTGCCAACTACAAGAAAATATTAGTTTCTTATTTACCATTTACAATAATATTCTTATATTAAAAGGAAACCTAAAAAGAAGGAAATCAGGATTTTAAATCTTGATTGAATAACATTAGATTTGAAAATTTATTAATGATGGATTACAAATAAGATATCCAATAACACTGGATTTAAAAACATAATTTAGAATCATTAATTGAATAACACTGGATTGTGATTATAATTCAGTTCATTTCAAATACAACATCCAATAACACCCACAATATAGTTTGGATTCTATTTAAATAATTTACTCGTGAAACTCCATTAGAATTCATTTCAAATGACTCAATAAACAAAAATTTTAAAAGCCATTTACCTTTTGAATAACACTAGATTTTAAAACAGGATGTTAAATCTTTGATTGAATAACACTAGATTTGAAAATCTATTAATGATGGATTACAAATAAGATATCCAATAACACTGGATTGTGACTATATTTTTAGTTTATTTCAAATACAACATCCAATAACACCCCTTAGTTAAAAAAAAAAAAAAAAAAAATTAAGAGAAATTAAATATTAATACATTGGAAAAGGTCATTTGTCTTAAACGAAAACGTGGGCAATTTAGGTGGAAGATTAAATACGCACGTGCGGGTTTATAGGTGGGAGGAATGGTCCGAACGGAACCTCTTAAAACGACTGTATATCGATCGGTCCATTCGGAACAAATAACAAAGAGAAATGTCGGATCATCAGTGCACCGATAACCCGCCTAATCTGGATCCAAATAGCGGGTCGGGTCATGTCGAGAAACTCGGCGGCCTCGACACTTACGTCTCTGGTTCCACTCATTCAAAGCTTGCCGTTGTTCTCGTCTCTCATGTCTTCGGTGAACCTTTTTCACTCTCTAACTCTGATCATCTTCTTTCGAAAGGTATCAATCTTTCTGAATTGATATTGATTTTGAGAATCTAAAAAACATTTTTCTTTTCTTTTCTGCAGGATATGAAACTCCACAACTGAGGTACTGTGAATCCTCACTTAGAATCCATAGCGAATCTGTTTGCTAATTGCTTTATGAAGTCTATGATGCCTTTTGTTGATTGGTAGAAGATCTTTAGTCTTAAAGCAAAAAGTATTTTTCTTTCTAATGTATTACAATTTGTATCACGTTTTTTCTTGTATTAGATCCCAAGAATGTAGATTAATGATATGGACAAATTTCCGAATGAAAATTTTATTTTTATTACTTATTTAAGGGATCTTCTTGTAAAGATTCATAGTGTCATTGTGAAGATCTGTCTCTAAGTGTTAGTTTCTAGATTTGATGGTAATTTGTACAAGAAAGTTTTTGACTTGAAGCTTTATGCTTTTCTCTGTTAGTCGAAATAAAGTTTCATTCTTTTTGTAACTTGCTTTGGTTTTTTATGCTATTTACTGTGACAGGAAACTTGCCGACAAGGTTGCAGAGGCTGGATTCTATGCGGTGGTTCCTGACTTCTTCCATGGAGATCCATATAATCCGGCGAATCAGGATCGTCCACTTCCTATCTGGTTAAAAGATCATGGACAAGTTAGTTTTTTTCTCTCTCTGCCTTATCAAGTGTTTTCAAGTCATACTTGTTCTGCATTTACTCTATATGCAACCAATCCATTGATTTTGTAGGAGAAAGGTTTTGAGGACTCAAAGCCAGTAGTTGAGGCCTTGAAGAACAAAGGCATAACTGCAACTGGAGCAGCAGGGTTCTGTTGGGGTGGTGAGTTTGGTTTCTTGTCTTCCCATAATCTCTACACTCTTAAGAAAACGGTCTTTTTTTTATCACACTTCAAAGTTGGGCTAACACAAAACTGTTTGTGTTTCTTCTTGTGTGTTTGATCAAATAGCAAAAGTTGCAGTGGAAATGGCAAAGCAAGAGCTTGTTAAAGCTGTTGTTTTGTTACATCCGTCTGGTGTTACGGTGGATGATATCAAAGGTAATTAGATCTTTTGATAATGTTTGTGTATAGCCCTTCTTTATGATAATGATTCTGAATGAGTGACTGTAATTGAACTAGGGGTCAAGGTTCCAGTTTCTGTATTAGGAGCTGAATTCGATCAAGTGACTCCTCCAGAACTTGTGAAGCAATTCGAAGATGTTTTAGCTACTAAACCTGAGGTACTTAATACAGTTTCTAGTGATAGTTTTTCATTTTCTTTTAAGTCTCCTGCAATTGGACTAAAGTGATGTTTCAGGTGAAGAGTTTTGTGAAGATATTTCCAAGAGTCAAACATGGTTGGAGTGTTAGGTACAATGTGAATGATCCATCAGAGGTTGAAGCTGCGGAGGAAGCTCACAAGGACATGCTCGCTTGGCTCGTCGACCATGTCAAGTGAGAAAAGTGGAACGGTCTAATAAGCTTTGGTTTGCACAGAATCTGTATGAAAATGTTGTGTGTATTACTGCTTTGGAATGAATAAATGTAACTAGTAACTAGTATCTAGTATCTTCCATCTCCCTCAGATTTAGTGTTTTCTTAAAATGTTTGCGTCTCAGAATCAAAATTTCTGATTCAGAAACATCATCAGTTAGAGGTTGTTTAAAGCCCTTCAAACTCATGTTTCTTTGGCAAAATCCGGTTGGATTGGTTTAAAAACACAATCTGGATTTTTATAAATTTTTCTCCTTCTCATGTGTTTTAGAAACTCTTAAACAAAAGAAAAATAGTACCTTGCTGACAAAAATATTTACTTTAATTTCCATTTTTCAGCTTTATTTATTTTTCTAAAAGTGTCAGGTTCGCCAGCAGTTTTGAGTGTTTTGAAGCTGTAGAAAGCGTTTGCGATGATTGTAGTCAAATGCCAATAACCGCTATTACCCACAAAAGTTGCGTTTGCAGATGGCAGCGGATGAACCAATCTACACCTTAGTTATTCATAGGTAACGTAACGTCTGTAATTGCTCATGTGTAGTTAATCCTTTTTAAAATAGTCATTTTAATCAATCAACAAAGAAAAATACATTTTCTGACGAAGGTTACATGTGATCACAGCATCGGTTGGTCTGTCAACATGTACGTGGGAAGAAACCTGACAGCTCTTTTTTAATTTAATTTTAACAATGTTGCGTGTGACCGAAAGACTTTCTTTAAACCGATATTAATTTCAAAACTAAACTACTACTCCAACAAGGCACAAAGTTTTCGACTTGGGAATTGTGTGTGGGATTTAGCTCTACAAACTTCTTCCTATTTAGTTAAAAGAAAATCTTCCTATATAATTAGCACTATGACAATTTATATTATTACATTGACACCTGGTACAGTTTAAATTAATAATAACATGATCTATATTTGAATTTATATAATAAGATATTATGGCAATGAATAGAAAAAAAAAAACAAAGAAGACAAAGAGGCCTCTGTCTCTTACGCTTAAGTTAAGTGGTGGCTGTCATGTACTTTGTGTTAATATTTAATTCTTCTCCTTCACAAATCACAATTCACAAATCTTTTATCTTTTTGTTAATACGCGAATCACAGTCCTCCTCTTCAACTCTTCTCCTATTCTCTCTTCTCTCAAGTTTGCTCAGCAAACATATAAACCAAACTCCTTTCACCAAGAAGATCCAATGGGTAATCCCATCAAGAAAAGTGCTCCGTTGTTCGATAGTAATGAAGATGATATAGGAAGGAGAAGATCATCTTGGCTTCAAAAAGTTGTCGACGTCCAAGAATCCAAAGCTCAAATTATTTACTCTCTTCCAATGATACTCACAAATCTTTTCTACTATTGTATCCCTTTAACTTCTGTGATATTCGCTTCTCGTCTCGGCCAACTCGAGCTCGCAGGGGCCACTCTTGCCAATTCTTGGGCCACCGTCACCGGTTTTGCCTTCATGGTACCACTCTCTCCATTTCTCAAGCTTTATATCAAACATTTTCTATTGATTTTCTAGCTGCATTAAATCAGCAAAACCCCACTAATTTTGTCTCGACGATAATCTCAAATTTTGGATTTTAAATTTACAAATGTCTTTAGAATTGTGATTCGAGTTTACTAGTTTTTTTTTTGTTTTTTTTTGTTTTGTTTCATAATTGTATGGATTCTTGGCCGAAACAATAGACTACTCACTAGGGATGTAATAAAACAGCTTTCTTGTTATTTAAGACATCTGTCGAGCTCATTAACAAGAGCCTTTTACCATAAGTGGGGACGTGTGGGAATTTTATAAGAAAAGTCAAAAGTACATGGGAATCGTGTATGCTACATGTTTTTTTTTTCTTTTTTTTTAACAAGACATTTACAATAATTCGTCTGAAAATTATTTTTAACATGCCTTGAAGAATGTATGTTCATTAATGGGGGTTTATATACATATTAACAAGGTTAGTGTCCTCTAATTTTTTAGACAGGGTTAAGTGGAGCTCTTGAGACATTGTGTGGACAAGGCTTTGGTGCAAAAACGTACAGAATGTTGGGAATTCATCTACAATCATCATGCATAGTCTCATTAGTCTTCACCGTCCTCATCTCCATCTTCTGGTTCTTCACAGAGTCTATTCTCGGACTTATCAGACAAGATCCTAGCATCTCAAAACAAGCTGCACTCTATATGAAGTACCAAGCTCCCGGTTTACTCGCTTACGGGTTCTTGCAAAACATTCTGAGGTTTTGCCAAACACAATCCATCGTTACTCCGCTAGTCATCTTCTCATTTGTTCCCTTGCTGATTAATATCGGTATCGCATATGTTCTGGTCTATTTGTCTGGCCTTGGATTCATTGGTGCTTCATTAGCTACATCTATTTCACTGTGGATAGCTTTTCTTTCTCTTGCAACGTATGTGGTCTGTTCAGACAAGTTTAAGGAAACATGGACTGGTTTTTCATTGGAATCATTCCGTTATGTTGTGATAAACTTGACATTAAGTCTTCCTTCTGCTGCTATGGTATGGTAAGTAAGATCAATAATTAACTACCTAACTTCATATGCTGATGAAGCTTAGGAAACTATCTAAATTTCAAATTTTTTGTTACCAGTTTGGAATATTGGGCGTTCGAGCTCCTTGTGCTCTTGGCAGGACTGATGCCGAATCCGGAGATTACCACCTCTTTGGTAGCTATATGGTAAAGTTTTATATCACTATTTAGTTAATTTAATTTACGTTCTGTTTCATTTGAACAAAGTAGCTCATGTTGAATCGTGTTTGATATGTTAAATCAATTCAGCGTAAACACAGAAGCGATAAGCTACATGTTAACATACGGCCTTAGCGCAGCTGCAAGGTTTGTTTCATCTCATCAATTGTCTCAAGACTTTGTATTTGATAATAACATTTAAAAAGAAATGCAATATTGAAAATGTAAAAGCATGGTTCTTGTAGTACGCGTGTGTCTAACGAGCTTGGAGCAGGAAATGTAAAAGGAGCAAAGAAAGCGACTTTGGTAACCATGCAGTTGTCTTTAGTTCTTGCTCTCGGCGTAGTGATTGCTTTGCTTGTTGGTCATGATGGTTGGGTCGGGTTATTTAGCAATAGTCATGTGATTAAAGAGGAGTTTTCATCACTAAGATTCTTTCTTGCTGCCTCTATAACTCTTGATTCAATCCAAGGTGTTCTATCAGGTAATCAAAGATTCAATAAATCATCTTCTTTTTTCCGATATCATCAAACGCCAAAAAACCTCATCTTTGTTTAATTTACAGGAGTGGCTAGGGGGTGCGGATGGCAGCATATAGTTACGGTTATAAATTTGGGAACATTTTACTTAATTGGAATGCCTATTGCAGTCTTTTGTGGTTTTAAGTTGAAGTTGCATGCCAAGGTAAATCCATGACTCTCTTATGAAATTGATAAATGTAAAATTTAAGTTTTTATATGTGATGTGTTCTGATTCATTTTTTTTGGTGAAAACAGGGTTTGTGGATTGGTTTAATATGTGGGCTATTTTCCCAATCCTCATCACTCTTGCTTATGACAATTTTCCGGAAGTGGACTAAGCTGAATGCTACGGTCTGAAAACTAGTTCTGAGGTTATAGTGCGTAAGCCTATCTAATCTAACATATGTGAGGCCATTTAGTGTTGTCTACCAAAGTTGTGGATTGGATGAGTTTTTGGGATTTAAGTAGGGCCTCATGCTTTTTCCCTCTCTTTTTTTTTTTTGGTTCTGAAAAGATGGATCGATAGAAGAGGAGTGGATGGAAATTTTGTTTCACATTTTAGTTTTACGTCGCTTTGGTTTTCTCAAGAACGTATAACTGCCTGATGCGTAATAAAGGGAAGGGGGGTGGGTGGGTGGGTGGGTGGTGGTGAGAACTCACTTATGTTTCAATAGAGATGATCACACTTTTGAAAATAGCTTAATTTGTAATGTTAAAAGAATTTGCAGGTTCAGCTTTTAGTATAATTATTGAAGGAAAATAGAAGAACTGAACATGTTTGCTAGATATGCTAATATAAAGCCTTTAAAAATAAAAAAAAAAGATATGCTGATATAAGTATATGAATTGATATAGACTTCTATTTGAAATTTTGATCTCTTATTTATCGTTCTTTATTGTTTCTTGAAATAACTTATGAATGGAAATCTTGATATTAACATTGTACAAGAGAAATGTTTATACATGAGTAGAGATCCTTATCTAAATAGAGATATATTTTTAATAGAACTAGAGTAAGCTAAAGTCATGTTTATCTAAATTAATGTAGTCATTATTTAGCTAATGTAATATTTATCTCAATATCCTCTCTCAAGTTGGAAGTAACATCCAACTTGGACAAAAAAGTTCTTCAAGTTGAAGTGTAGGCAATGCTGTCGTTGGTATGTCCTTGACATGCTCTTTAGGTAGAAAGTAGTTTAGATCAATGGATGTGCGGATCCATCCACATAGTAGATGATAAGAACACCATGGTTATTGAGAGGGTTTTCCTCGTATGATGCTGATAATGATGTTGACGCAGTAGTAGAAGTAATCTCCTGACATGATTGTCGTTGATGGAGAAGTAGTAGTAGTAATAGAAAAAAAATAGTATTAGGAAAAAAATATTCACAGAGAATTTGTAGAAGTAGAAATAGTAGTAACTTCTGTCATGATTGACGTCGAGTATAGTAGTAGTAAAGATAAAATATGTAGTAGAGATTAAATAATCTCTTTCAAAAAATAGTAGAGGAATAGAATTTGTACATAGTAAGTAGGAATAAAGAAATGGTAAAGTTTGTTAGAGTTTACGATTTTCCCATCTCTACTTGAGAAACTAGTAAAAATAGTAGTAGAAAGAAAAGAAAAATAGTAGAGAAATAATAGAAGACAAAAAAAATTGTAGAGATGGTAGTAGAAAAGTAGAAAAAAAAAAAATTGTAGTAGCTAGAGATTTTTCAAGAATCGATTTCTGCTATGATACCATGAAATAACTTATGAATGAAAATCTTGATATTAACATTGTACAAGAAAAATATTTATACATGAATAGAGATCGTTATCTAAATAGAAATATATTCTTAATAGAACTAGAATAAGCTAAATTCATGTTTATCTAAATTAATGTAGTCATTATCTAGCTAATGTAATCTTTATCTCAATATTTCTAGTTAATGAGTAACATTGAATCTGACTAGAATTCGGACTGCGTACTGTAGATGAGGTGTATGTGAAGAAGTAGATTGTAGAGTTAATTCAGGTAGAAATTGTGAATAAACTCTCTGACCAAAACCACAATCAGTTCAGATAGTGAAATGAGATAAATGAGACATGTATGTGAGGTGGAAACTTGATCAATGGGATTGTATCATTATGTAATAATATTACAGAGAGATTCTAAGTCATCAATTTCAAGTGTGACAACAGGCAGATACAGACATAATGTTAGATCAGATGGTCCCACTTTATTTGATTGCTATGAGAAGTGTGGAAAACATCGTTCAATATTATGTCCCAACTATTTGGTCTCTCGCGGACCACGTCTTTTACCTATCTTCGCTGCAAATGGTATAAAACAATGTTCAAACATTAACCATATGTTGTTTTTCTTTTAATTTTAGACAATAGTATAAGGTTTAAGAATTTCATTACAAATTTAGGATGCTTGGAGTTGTAAGTAGTTCATAATTTGTTTTATGTATTTTATTTAGCAAGAGCCAAGAGATTAAACATGCGTATCATTATTGCCGTTCCGAAAACGCCTCTAAAGCATAATCGATTTTTTATTTTTTTTTGATAAAAAATTTGGTCAAATATTCATTGTAGTAATTTATCAGATGATTATTTATGTCACAGTTTATTTTTTGAAAAACATAGACGAAAGAGAGAGAATAATTCAAGAATTTTTAGAAAGTAAGCCATTTTTTTTCAACAAAAAAAAATATAATCAAAAACAGGTACATGTGACTTTAAATAGTATGCAACCTAAAACTTTTGATTTACTAACCTTAACAAACGCAGGGCCTCATCATTGACTTTTTTGTAAAAAAGGTACGAAATTATTACATCTGATTACTTTGTTTTACAAAGTAGTATATTCCAGTGTTTTTTTTCTCCATATAAAAATATATGAATTTCGTCTTTCTTACTTTAAAAGCTCTTTTGGAAAAACAGAACAGCGGAAAATTAAACAGCTTCATTCACTCACAATGCTTATCAAAACTTTGTAAAGAAAATGTTTTCAAGTATAGAGTGTATTTATCTTGTAGTACATTTTAGGTTGCTGATAAAGGAAAAACAAAAAATAGAAGAGTGAGAGAGAGAGAGATGGACCTAGCTCTGACTTTTAGGCTTGCCTCTACTTGTGTTTAATACTATTTAATATCGTGCTGCTTCTTACCTTCCTTGTTTAATTCAATTCTTCACATTCACAAATCACAATTCTCTTTCTCTTCTCTTCTCCCATTCTCAAGTTTCTTCAGCAACCGAATTAAGCAAACTCCTTCATCACCATATAAGATCAAATGGCTGATCCCATCACAACGAGCACTCCTTTGTTGGATGATCATGAAGGCAGAAGAGATGATAGAGAAAGGAGAAGATCATCTTGGCTTCAAAAAGTCATCGACGTGGAAGAGTCTAAGGCTCAAATTCTTTACTCTCTTCCAATGATACTCACATATCTTTTCATCTACTGTATCCCTATAACCTCTGTCATGTTTGCTTCTCACCTCGGCCAACTAGAGCTCGCCGGTGCCACCCTTGCCAATTCTTGGGCCACCGTCACCGGTTTTGCCTTCATGGTACCATTCCCTCCATGTCTTTAGGCTCCAGCTTTGTAACTAACATTTTCTGTTGATTTCTGGCTTCATAAAAGTTTTAAAACCAACATGTTCTTTAATTTTTCAGACAGGGTTAAGTGGAGCTCTTGAGACGTTGTGTGGACAAGGCTTTGGTTCAAAAGAGTACAGAATGTTGGGGATTCATCTACAATCATCATGCATAGTCTCATTAGTCTTCACCATCCTCATCTCCATCTTCTGGTTTTTTACAGAGTCTATTCTTGGACTTATCGGACAAGACCCTAACATCTCAAAACAAGCTGCACTCTATATGAAGTACCAAGCTCCTGGTCTACTCGCTTACGGGTTCTTGCAAAACATTCTTAGGTTTTGCCAAACACAATCCATCGTTACTCCGCTAGTCATCTTCTCATTTGTTCCTTTGGTGGTTAATATTTGTATCGCGTATGTTCTGGTCTATTTGTCTGGCCTTGGATTCATTGGTGCTCCAATAGCTACATCTATTTCACTGTGGATAGCTTTTCTTTCTCTTGCAACGTATGTGGTCTGTTCAGACAAGTTTAAGGAAACATGGACTGGTTTTTCATTAGAATCATTCCGTTATGTCGTAATAAACTTGACACTAAGTCTTCCTTCTGCTGCTATGGTATGGTAAGTTAGTTCAGTAACCGTTATCAGTTATTTAACTTCACATGATGTTGAAGCTTAGGAAACTATCTAAGTTTCGACTTCTTGTTACCAGCTTGGAATATTGGGCGTTCGAGCTCCTTGTGCTCTTGGCAGGACTGATGCCGAATCCGGAAATCAACACCTCTTTGGTAGCTATATGGTAAGTTATATATCACTACTTAGTTAATTTCATTTACGTTCTGTTTCATATGAACAAAAGTAGCTCATGTTGAATCGTGTTTCATATGTTAAATCATATCAGCGTAAACACAGAAACCATAAGCTACATGTTAACATACGGCCTTAGCGCAGCTGCAAGGTTTGCCATATTCATCAAATCTTTTCAAGACTCTGTATTTTCCTCTTATAATAATATTTTTGTTTGAAAATGCAATATTGAAAATGTAAGTATCAATTCTTGTAGTACGCGTGTGTCCAACGAACTTGGAGCAGGAAATGTAAAAGGCGCAAAGAAAGCGACTTTAGTATCCATTAAGCTGTCTTTAGTTCTTGCTCTTGGCGTTGTGGTTGCTTTGCTTGTAGGTCACGATGGTTGGGTTGGGCTATTTAGCAATAGTCATGTGATAAAAGAGGAGTTTGCATCATTTAGATTCTTTCTTGCTGCCTCTATAACTCTTGATTCAATCCAAGGTGTTCTATCAGGTAAAAGATCCAAGAAATCTATTATTTTCTTATAACTAGGAGGTGATACATACTTTTAACACCCGACTAATCCCTCCAGAGTGAATGCAGCCGTCAAGATATCTTATTGTTTTTTTATATCACCAAAAGTAAAAAAAAAAACCTCATTTTCCCTATCTATCTACAGGAGTGGCCAGAGGATGCGGATGGCAGCGCATAGTCACAATTATAAATTTGGGAACATTCTACTTAATTGGAATGCCTATTGCAGCCTTTTGTGGTTTTAAGTTGAAGCTTTACGCCAAGGTAAATCAGTAAATGCATGACTCTCTTATGAAATTGATAAATGTAAAATTTAAGTTTTTATATGTGATGTGTTCTGATTCATTGTTTTGGTGAAAACAGGGTTTGTGGAGTGGTTTAATATGTGGGCTATTTGGTCAATCGTCATCACTCTTGCTTATGTCAATTTTCCGGAAGTGGACAAAGCTGAATGCTACAGTCTGAAAACTAGTTCTAAGGTTAAGGTTATGTCAGGTCATTTAGGTCTACCAAATTTGTGGATTGGTTGAGTCGTTTGGGATTTACGTAGAGATTGTTCTGAGGGCTTCATGCTTTTTCCATCTCTTTTTCTTTTTAATGTTCTGAAAAGATGGATCAATAGAACAGGAGTGGATGGAAGTTTTGTTTCACATTTTAGTTTTATGTCGCGTTGGTACTCTTAAGAACATTAATATTTCTAGGGATTTCAATAAAATAGAAATTAAAAAGAACAGAACAGGCTGATGTATTATTGAGAGGGGGTGAGAACTCAGAACTCACTCATTTTTCAATAGATATGATTCGACAACCACTTTTTTATGGAATACATTTTCCGTTTTACTTTATCGTTTTAGAAAATCAAAAATATTTATATATACCAATTATAAATAGTTAAATCAAAAGCATACATAGTTAAAGGCTTAAAGCTGATGTAAATGTTGTTGGTTATATCACTCTTTTGACAATGTGTTTTGCTAATTTCGACACGTATTTTTTTTTTCTTTTGAACATAGGCTATTTTGACAGGTAAATAATCCATCATATTATGACAAATGATTCTCACAAAAAGCCTTAATTAGTTATTTTGTATAGTTTTAATTAATTTTAAAAAATTAAACTAACAAAAAGCTTTTAGCTGTAGCGGTATAGCCTGTATATGTTGTATGTGAAGAAGTAGATTATAGAGTATTCAAGTAGAAATTGTAAATAAACCCTCTTACCAATAAAAACCATAATCAGATCAGAAAACGAAATGAGATAAATGAGACATGTATGAGAGAGGTGGAAACTTGATCAGTGGAGACTTTAAAGCATCGGAGTCGTTCAACACTTAAAGTCATCAATTTCAAGTGAGACATGCAGCAGATGCAGATATAGACATAATGTTAGCTCAGATGGTCCCACTTTATTTGATGCGTCTAAGGAGTGTGAAAAACGTTCTTCAATCTTAAAGATGTTCCTAAAGATTTGGTATCTCGCGAGTCGCGGACCACGTCTTTAATTATATTCGTTGTATGTGGGGAACAAAACAGTCAGTTCAACTAATATAACCATATATTGTATTCTTTCGTTTTCTGTGAAATATATAATCAGAAACAGGTATGTGGCCCATAACTTTAGTATGTAACGTAAAGCTTTTGCTATACTAACCTGAACCTTAACCAACGCCGGGGCCAATCATTGACTTTGTTTTTGAAAAAGGTTATATGACATAAGAGCACCCGTATCGCACAGTTGCGAGCGACTCTCGAAAGAAAAAATAAAGAAAAAATCTGAACATTTATCGATGTGGCACCAAAAAATCTGAGAACCGGCTCTCGCAGAAGGATTTTTGGAGCCGTCTCCAATTGCACTGTTCACACCACGTGTCGCCTCCACAATGCCCCGCCATAATTTTTTCTCTTTTGTTAATTTTTTTTTTCATAGTTATTCGAAATCGTTTTTCCTCGTTTTCTCCGTTTCTTCTCCGATCTCAACTGCTGCACGAAATCCTTCTTCACTAATCGTCGCGTTCGCGTTCTCTCTTTCTCTTCAGTACTAGTCGCCGGCGGTTTCGCCATGAAAGGGCATGAAATCTCTTCCAAACCCACGACGCCGGTGAAGCTCTCGGTTAAGTCCGACAGACAGATTACTTCGAGAAGCAGAGGTTCGGCGACTTGTCTTCTTCGCCGTCGTACTCACAAAATGGTAACTCGTCTCAGTCTCTCTCAGTGGTTACTTTAGGGTTTTAGCTTTGTTCAATTTTAGAAATTAGAAGCATGATACTTTAATTTCGTGTGTGAATGTTTACTTGTTTTTTTTTTCTTTGTTTCGATTTGATTGGCTGAAGGAAGAATGCCTTCTAGATTTTACATGGGTCACTCGATATACAAAGGTAAAGCTGCGCTAACAGTGGAGCCAAGAGCACCAAAGTTTTGTGGCTTTAGACGTAAGTCTCTTTACCAATGATCCAAAGAGCTCTAATTTTATAAAATTATTGAGTATTGAGTTTTTTTCTTGTGATCTCTGTTGTTTGCAGAGCTTTCAAGTTATGGAACGGTTTTCTCTTGCTCCAGTTTGCTCCTTCAGCTGGTGTTAGACAATACGATTGGAGCAAGAAACAGGATTGTTGTTTTACCTTGTTAACTTCCGATGAAGCTGTATTATCAATGGATTTGGTGTGAAAAATGCAGTATTTTTCTTGATGTCGAAATGTTGCAGGTGTTTTCATTGTCAGTTACAGAAATTGGAACTCTAGTTAGCCTTGTGAATTCTTCCATGATCCCAACAAGGGAAAAAGGTAAACACTCATTTACAGTGATAATATCGGATTGGATGTAAACCTTATTTGCTTGCTCATGATTGGTGTGTTTGTTGTTGTATGTAGTGATGAGGGAGAGGTGAATGTGGATGAGAGCATTTACATACCAGTCACAAGAGCAGAGTTTGCTGTTCTGGTCTCTGCTTTCAACGTAAGTTCATAAAATATATCCATATCTTACATTACATTCCTTGTGCACCTGATCTTCTTATCTTCTTTTCGTTTTCTGATGGGGTTCTCGAAGACTGATCTTTGTTCGTAGCTAGCAGAACAGACTAAAAATAGTGTTTTTTGTTGTCTTTTTTATATGTGATTGACGATGGCAAGAAAAATATTGTTTGTCCGATATACTATTAGGATATAATCACAAAGTAACCTCTTCTTGTATTATTGTTTTTTTGCATTTCCCGGAAGCTTTAGATTATTGAAACAGCTTGAAAGAGGTGAGACAGGACCATGGAATGGATGATGCCGATGATATTTTGATGCAATCTTGGACTGGAGCCATCGTTGTTCAACCTTATCATCTAAAGAGAACATGATAAGCTTTGAAGAAATGTAATGGCTTAACTCTTATTATAACACTTTGTAAAATAAGTTTATCTTTTAACTTTAAAGAACCCCATTATGGATTCTGCAATGTGAAGCTAAAAATTATGAAATTAAAGGAGAAACTCTACACTTAAATTAATAAGAGATATATTCTTAAAATATGTTAAAAGAGCTGCATATGGAGCTCTGTGATACGGATGCTCTAAGTCAATTATTCGTAAATAAAGTGAAATGATTGATTTAGTTACAGAGAAATTATCATATCCCAATCCTTTTTTCAATTATTTTTCTTAAAGGGCAATCTTTTCTTTTTTTTTCCCTCTAAAAGCTCTTCGGTCAATACAAAGTGGAAAATTAAACAGCTTCACTCACTCACTCACTCACTCACTCACTCACTTACTCACCAATCACCATGCTAAAATGAAATGTTTTCAAGTGTAAAGTGCAGGCCCGGCTCAGTCATAAAATAGGCCCTGTTCCAGCCCAATTTCTTTTTGCAGATTTTGCCCTATATATACTAATTTTTAAACACTTAAAGGCCTATTTTGCAAACTTTTCGAAAATATTAGGCTCTATTTTGCAATTGTTTCGAAAATACTAGGCCCTGTTTTAGAAATATTTCAAACTATTGAACCCTCAAATATAAAACAAATTTGATGAAAATCAAATGGGCCATGTGACCGAGCCCAGCTGACACTTGCTACAAACCGGGCCTGGTAAAGTGTATTTATAGTACATTTTATAATAAATGTACTAAATGGCAAAGAAAGAAATAGTGAGAGAAAGAGAGAAAGGGGCCTCGTTCTGACTTTGAGTCTTAATTAACTCAATGTTTGCCTCTACTTGTGTTTAATATTTAATAACGTGTTGCTTCTTAATTCATTCAGTCCTTCACATTCACAAATCACAATTCTCTTCTTCTCTTCTCTTCTCTTCTCCCATTCTCAAGTTTCTTGAGCAACCAAATTAAGCAAAGTCCTTCATCATCAAAAAGATCCAATGGCTGATCACATCACAACGAGCTCTCCTTTGTTGGAATGTCATGAAAGTGGAGGAGCTGATAGAGAGAGAGAGAGGAGAAGATCATCTAGGGTTCAAAAAGTCATCGACGTCCAAGAATCCAAAGATCAAATCATTTACTCTCTTCCGATGATATTCACAAATCTTTTAATCTATAGTATCCCTATAACCTCTGTCATGTTTGCTTCTCACCTCGGCCAACTAGCGGTTTTGCCTTCATGGTACCCATTCCCTCTATGCCTCATGCTTTATTTCCAACGTTTTTTTATTGAATTCTGGCTACATAAAAGTTGTAGTACCAACTTTATGTAGTGTTTTTTGAAGTGGTCATTCGTGTTTAGAAGGTTTTTTTTTTTTTTTTGGTTTTATTCAGCAATAGTCATGTGATTAGAGAAGAGTTTTCATCGTTGAGATTCTTTCTTGCTGCGTCTATAACTCTTGATTCCATCCAAGGTGTTCTATCAGGTAACAAAAAGATTCAAGAGAATCATCTTCTTTTTTTCGATATCATCAATTGCGAGAAAAAAAACCTCATTTTGCTGTTTAATTTACAGGAGTGGCTAGTGGATGTAATTGGCAACGAGTAGTTACTGTTATAAATTTGGGAAACATTTTACTTAATCGGAATGCCTATTGCAGCCTTTTGTGGTTTCAAGTTGAAGTTTTGTGGTACTGTCTTATGAATTTGGTAATGCGAAATCTATGTTTTCTACATCCTTTTGTTATGTTTAGTTTGATTTCAATCTTTTGATTTCTTTTTTTTGGTGAAAACAGGGTTTGTGGATTGGTATAATATGTGGGATATTTTGTCAAAGCTCGTCTCTCTTGCTTATGACAATTTTCCGGAAGTGGACAAAGCTGAATGCTGCTATGGTCTGAAAACTAGGTTCTTGTCAAAGTAGTGAAACATTATTTTGAAAATTCAGAAATTAGAGATGACGATTCAGGACCGAGTAAATGTAATGGAATAATTGAATCATCACACGTTTGTAACAAAGACAGACAAATGAATCAATCAGCTAAATGCACATCTGCACAAACTTTCCAAAGCCCACAAAGAGATGGAAATGAAAACAAGAACACAAAAACATTTGTTGAATAAAAATCATAACCAAAGCCAACAAACGATAACCTATAATTTTATTTGCTGTTTTTGAAGAAGTTGAGATCCCATTTGCGTATTAACCCGTCTAAGACCTTGCCCGGTGCGCTACTACTACGTTCAACTGTCACTGTGGCCTTTGTAACTGCTGACATGTCACTGGTCTCGCTTGCCTTCTGGCTCGAATTGCCTGGAACAGAAGCGTTTACAAGAGAAGCCGAGGTCTCACTTGGAGCATTGGACTCGGAAGAAGATGGTAATAAATCCTGGCTATGTGTTGCTGGAACGGAAGCAGAATCAGTCTCTGATTGGTTTCCTCGAGTTGAAGTTGATTCTTCCCTGGAAAGAAGACTCTGTTGTGCAGTTAAAAAACCAGAGCCGCCATGAACACGATTCTCGGGAGGCTCATCCTTTTTCTTAAGACTTTGCACTTCCAAGTCCTTTAACGATTCCATCACCGCTTTCATAAGCATCTGAATCAAGTAATCAGATTATGAGAATGTCATCAATTAGAACATGAAACATCTTAGAAGCTTTCGATCTCAATCTCACCCTTTCTTCTTCCTCTGCATTAGATGGGATGTCTTCCAAGTGATACTCCACATACTGATCATCATCTAAAGCCATCGCAAGGTGAGGAGGGTATCGATCGCCGTTTGACAAATCAAAGCTTATCATCTCAGGAGATGAACTGTCACGGCCGTCATGATTCTCTTTTTCCTGAAACGTAATCACATCAGTCTCTACTGTTACACGAATATAAGATGGTGACCATGACACATCCTTCTCTACTGTGGTTGATCAAACGATATACTTACTTAGCATGGTGACTAGTAACCATAAACACAACAGAAGAAAAGCAAATAAGGGAAGTCAGAGAAACTGATTTTTATACCTTAGTTTCTGATGAAGAACCGTTAGATGTGACATTGGAAGGAACCTGAAGAAAGTAATAAAAACCATTAAAAAAAAAACAAACATCCAAAACCTATGCTCAAAGCCTTCTTGAGTAAACTGTATTGGACATAAGCATTAAAAAGACTCAGATTAGTCAAAGAATTACTGACATCTGTGCGACTCATGGGTCTTTTCATGCGGACTTCATTGAGAGCGTCAGAGATGCTACTCGCGGCTAAACCTGAGATATTGACAAAAGATGTCAGCCTTTGAGCTCAAATAAAATCTACCAGAAACTTAAGAAGAAGACCAGTATGGCTCACTTTTCTGTACTGAGGATTGTGGAATATTTGTGTCATGCATAGTGCCCCAACTGCCCTGAACATAAAATAGACAACACTACTGACGTTTCTTGATGCAGAACATAGGAAAAGAAATCTAAACAATTATGTGTGCCACGGTTGCATTACCGTTGCAAAGTAATCATCCAACGGATCATAAAACGTCGGCCCGACCACCTCTGGAGGTTGAAGAACGTTATGGAAGAAGATATTTATTGAATCAAAGTAGAACTGAGGCCGTGGAGAGTTGTGGTCTCCCTCAAATTTGATGATATTTTTGTCGCCCTACGATAATCGTAGGCCAGATGTTTATACCAAAGAACATAGAAGGTGGAACAAGACGAGGGAAAGGCTATCAAGAATTGGAAACTTACTATGTAGGCTTCATATATACGGTCTGAATGATGCGGGCGGATAAAGTCATCATCTAAGGCATGTCCAAATAAAACCGGAACAAACGAAGATTTTGCCACCTGAAAGATATATTTTCCAATTAAAAACTTTCCCAATCAGCAGGGAGATCATGACAAGCAATGATGCTACTGTGTGTATATATGAGGCCATCTATTCAATGAAGTAGATAAAAGAGACTGACAAGTAGGGAACACAACCTTAATGGTGTTCAGATCCGTTATATCAAACTTTGCTTTTTTCTGAATAGCTCTCCGCATAAACTGAATTGCAAATTTCACCTGAATATACAGTAGAGAGAGAGAGCTTAAAACCATAAAATGAAAGCAATGTGGCAGCCTTGCAGCGGACAGAACAAATTCCACCAGAAACAATATAAAGTTACTTACAGTGAACTTTGGTAGACGAAACTTATATGTATCAACAAGTTCCATCATAAGATCAACCAAATCGGAGAAGGGGCTGTCTAATATCATTCCTGCAATCGAAGGATCTTCGGCTCCATACATTAAGCTGTAACAGAAAATGATGATTCAACACAATGATATCGCAGTTTAGCAGGCAGCACAAGTGATTGAAATGATAAGTTCCTTATTTCAAAACTTCATCTAATCTCTTGTAGTGGTTCACGTGTGACATGTGATAGGTATGGCTTATCATTGGCAAGTACCACAACAGCTATCAGCCTCTTAAACTACTGAAAGTTTCACAGCATAATTGAAACACCGGAACGATTAACTTTCATTGATACAGTCCCACACCATAAACCGAAACTTCATGCAAGATGGAATAATGAATATGCTCTTAGTAAATTGACAATTAGAGACTGGAACAAACCTAGTAACAGCACCCATTGAACGCCCCCATAAGCCGATCAGGGATATATTTCCATCCTGCCGCAAATACTCAACCACAGCCTTCAGATCATCCTTCTGCAAGCACTCACAACAGGTTTAACACTTGTAAGAAGAATTATCACTCATATCTCAGAGTTCAACAGCGACTTTATGGAGACAAAAAAAAAGACACAAGGAAACTCGTCTATACACGATCTATACACTTGCAGTCTAAACATGAACTATAGAGATAAAAATATGGTAACTCTTCAGGCAATAGCAAAATCCTACTGGTTTACATGGGTATAAAATGGACAATAATGGACCAAATTTTGACAAACATGTTTACTCAAAAGTAACAATATATTTTGAAGAGTAGATGAGATAAACAAGAATGATCAAAGGAGGACATACTTCGTTCCAGCCTAAGGTGACATGTTCCCCGCCTGAGAGACCAGATCCCGAAAAGTCGAGGGTGAAAACTGTGATGTTTGAAGGCAGCAACATAATGGCGGCTTCACTGCCATCCGCTCTACATCCACTGATTGACAGAATTACAGTTCCATTAAGAAATGCTAAAAGTTAAGAGGAGCAATAGTAAACCAAAAGGGCAACAGGACAACAGGAAGTACAAAGTTTAGCAATACAACTCAAACCATATTCCTGATAGTTAACTAACTCAAAAGATCCTTTATCAAACGAAGCACATTTCGACAGTACCTGTTTCCATGGCAGTAAATTACACAGGGCAAAGGCTTTCCTTCAGGACGTTCAACGGGCATGTAATGACTACACTGGAGAACATCTCCCCTACTGTTCTTAACCTGCCAAAGACACATCCGAATAACACTCAAGCCTGGAATCAGTAATCAAAACACTTTTCACTTGCTTACGACTAATTCGGAGCAGTTTTCTTTTACTTCCGTATGCTTACTAATTACCATTATAGGTTCAATAACTATACACACACAAACACCTTACATCAATAAATAGATTGACTTTACAAGAACAAACAACAGTGGGACCTCCGTTGTTACAAACCCCATTTATTACTACAGTAGATACAGAAGAATCCAGAACACAGAGGAGAGAAGGTTCCACAAAATACAGAGAGAAGTTTGATCTTAATAAGCGTAGAAACGAAAGAGAAAGCTTTTACCTCTAAATCCTTTCTCTGATACCATCTACCTTTCATCATGAACTGCTTTTCCAAGAGATCATGTTCCGGGTCATACTCCGCTCTGCAGCACACAACACAGATTATCAATCTTCTGATGGATGTTTATAATCTCTTAACTACATTTCTACTTTATCTTCAACCTAGTATCGTCTCAACATTCCTCAAGTTCTAAAGAGTCATGTACAAAAAAAAAAAAAAAAACTAAGCTTTGGACACGTTCTTGATATCCCAGCTGACATAATAAGAAGATTCCTAATCAGGACCCAGTAGAATCTGAATAGTATTGAGACAGAGAGATCACGTGGGTGCAAAAATAGAAGAAATTTGATTCTTCTGATCAGAAGGTCTAGCGAGTACAGATTGATAGGAAATGGTAATATAGGAAGAAGACAAATTTGCAAAAGGATTCGAAGCGGTCCACATAATATGTTTTTTTTTTTTTTTTGGCATACATCTAATCACTGTAAACAAATTCAAATCCAGAAATCTAAAATTCAGTGGAAAAACTAAAACTTGCAATGAGAATTTGACAATCCCACGGAAATGAAATTGGGAAAATTGAAAGACAGGCTCAAAAACCAAATCCCAGTTTTTTTCGTTGTGGTAAAAGCGTAAAAATGGAAAGAGAAGCTGTACCTTGGAGGTCGAATGATGAAGTTAACAAGCTGCTCCATTAGAGAATCAGAGAAATTTACAACTGTTATCTCATATCTTCCTACCTAACGTTCTCTCGATTGGGTCAAGTCGAAGAAGCCCGAAACGATATAAATTCCGATTAATTAAAAGTAGAATCTCGCCTGTAGAACCCTAATTGAAAGGAGAAAGAAGAAGATCGAGTTGTTTGGGTGATGAATCAGTGAGATCGAACAGAGGAGGAAGAAGAAGAAAGAAAGCAAGGGAAAGAAAGCAAGAGAAGCTTCAGAACGGATTTTTGTTGTTATTTATTGTTATTCTTTTTTTTTCAATTTCTGTTACTGTATATGATTATGAGATGCAAATTATGAGATGTAACCATTTTATTTTTTATTACTTGATTAGAGAGATATGCGTACCTAAAGTTTATAATTTAATATTACGTAGCTCTTGAAAATAAAATAAAAACACTCATCATCACAGAAAATAAAATACAACTAAATGTAAGACCAGGAAAGAAATTAACCTAACAGTTTTTAATATCTTAACAATAAAAATACAGTAAAATTAACTATTATATTTAAAATATAGTGATAAATGAAAATAATACATGATCATCTTCTCTTAAGATCAGTGTAAAAATGTATCGATAGTTCTTTTGCGTGTTCATTGTTTTCTGAAGATTTTCTTTACATCTTAAATTATTAAAATTGAATAATTGTTTTCGAATTTTTAAAAATAGATAATAATTTTGTAGGTAAAATTTAAATTAGTAAATATTTTATACACAAATGATAGCTGTAATGGATTTTGTTGTTTGTTGCTTGCAAAGTATGCAAAAAAAAACTTTCTGACCGTACCTACATTTTTTAGGTGAACAATTGAGTTTGGCATTTTCATAATAAGCTAATACTATTTAAAGGTTTCCAATGAAAGTTGACAATGAATCTGTGGGAAGATAGATGATCATAAGGTTTGGTGTTTCTGTCAATGACTATATAATAAGGAGTTTTCTAAGGAGCTGTGGTCTCACTTGTTAAGTTAGTTGATACTCCCTCTGTTTCATAATATAAGGGGTTTTAAAGTTTTTTTTTTGTTTCATAATATAAGGAGTTTTAGAGTTTTTAGGCAAAATTAAATGTGTTTTTGTTACTTTTGATTATTTATATTTTTCATATTATTTTGTTATTGGTTTAAATGTTTTGGAATTGATGATAAAATATATTTTATTTCAAAAAGTATAAGAATTAAATAACTTCTTAATCTATGTGCAAAAACCTTAAACCTCCTATATTATGAAACAGAGGGAGTATGTTGCATGCAAGTCTCCAAAAACTGCTGCTAATATCTACATTTTTCAAGTGAACTAGAGTTTGGCATTTTCATAGTTAGCTAGTACTATTTTAAACGTTACCAGTGAAAGTTGACAATGAATCATTTGGCTGTATGAATCAGTCAGTCATGGAAGCTAAGAGCTTCTGTGGTGATCACAAGAGATGTGTTTCTTTCGGAGTAAAAGCTCCAACTTTCACAATTTAGCACACCAAATAAATAAATAAATAATCAATCATACTAGTAATATTTCATCTTTTTATTGTAAATGTAGATAGAAAAAATAAGCAATTGCTCTCAGGAGACATAGTAAGCAGAAGGGAAACCATTGTATGAATCAGCGAATGCACCTACGTTCCCTGGACGCGAGAACACAACCTGTAATGAGTAATTGTAATGTTCATACAAAAAGAAGAAGAAGTTAGAAAAGCATTTTCAAAATCTCAGTGTGAAGTTAATTAAGAAGCATGGTAATGATTTTATTATTACCTGGTAATTTCCAAGGGTAAGAGTCTTGAAACCAGCTGCGCAATAATCAAAATAGTATTCCCATGTCCTTACGAATTTATCATCAAATCCTAGAGCCATGATTTGTCTGCACAAACATAGTTTTTTTTTTTTTTTTGTGTGTGGAAATGTTAGTAAGCAGAATGAAGCAAGAAGAGAAAAAAAAAAAAACAGTGGAAATGTTTGTAAGCATTTGTCTTACTTTTGTCTTCCCAAGAAGTTCTTCCTCCACAATCTCAATGTTTGGTAGTAATGAATTCCAATGTTCTCAACGTTTTCAATGCTGTATATATTTCTTCAGTGTTAGATGGATTTAACGAAGTGATAAAGAAAAATGCTTTTTTTAATATATATTTCTGGTGAAGAAGACGTTACCATAGCCTAGAAGAAGAGGACATGGCAGAAGTAACTCTAGCTAAGGAAGGAAGACATCCACCAGGGAATATGTATTCTTTTATGAAATCTGAACTTAGTCTGTACTCGTTGTAACGCTCTTCGGGTATTGATATGAACTGTTACGGTTTCAAAACATTATGAAAACAATCATTAGTTATCAAGAAAACGTTTGATAATGTCTGAAAAGAGAAGAAGCAAACTTTTAATTACCTGCAAGACGATTAAGCCGTTTTCTGCAAGCGCGGCTTCACAGCGACTGAAAAACATCTCCATGAACTCGTGGCCAACAGCTTCTAACATCTCGCTAAAATGTAAAAAAAAAAATGTTTTCTTATAACTCATAAGACAGATTTGTAGAGTTATACTAAAAAAGAAGGTAAAACAGAGTTTCTTTTACCAAGATATAATTCTGTCATATTTGTGAACATCAGATAGTTGGCGATAATCGCAGAGCTCAAACTTAATCCGGTCCTATCATTCAGAAGTTATATCATTAGTTATAGCCTTGGAAAATCAGAAACCAAGATCCATAAATGGATTTATGCAAACCTCAAGTCCAGCTTCTTTCACTTTTGCTTCTGCATACTTAAGTTGTTCAATAGATAGAGTAATGCCAGTGTATTTGCATCCAGTTCTTCTCACTACTTCTATGGCCAAAGTTCCCCATCCGCATCCAATCTCCAAAACCTCATGGTTCCTCTCTACTCTTGCCTGAAAACGTCCCGCTGTGATTATTCAAGAACAGAGAAAATCTTGTTTCAAAATCAAGAAAATGCTATTTTTCTTACCTTATCAATAAGAAGATATATTTTTCTCATCTGTGCAGTTTTTAGATCCTCATCCTCTGACTATAAACGAAAGATTGAAGTCAGAATCATAATAAAAGGAAGATAAACCGCAAAAAGATAAAAAATTATTTGTCACCTTGAATACTGCAGCGGAGTAAGTCATGGTATCATCCAAGAAGAAACCGAAAAGCTCGTTGCTCTGTGGATTAACCGAACAGTGAATTTGATTATTATCCCAAAACACCGAGGAAGTGTTCATTTAAATCTAAAGAGACAAAGAGATTGAAGCAACGTACAAGGTCATAGTGACGAGAAATGTTTCTACGAGCTTGTGTTAAAGTGTTCTGCCTAGAGACATGCTTTAGAAAATACTTTGCAGATGCTAAACCAGCAGTCAAAAACATCGGTGTCCACCATCCTCTGCAAGATCAAAAAACACAAGTTAAAGTTTAGAAGATGAAGTTTGCAGGCTATTCCTAAATCCTTAATGCAGAAAGTTCACCTTTTCTTAGCATGATTTGATTTTGATGACCCATCTCTATTAGCAATTAGAATCTGCAGAAATTTTTTATCAATAAAGTAGATAAACATTAAAAATAAGTTGAGCAAGCTAAGAAGTAAATATCTATGCTTCTACACGTATATAATATAGTGTACCATAATCAGATTCAAAAGTCCTGAGTCTTTATCCACGAAAGAAAAATCTCCATTGATATAAGCATCTGCAAGTCCTAAATCCGCATGTGTCATAACCTGAGGGACGATAATCAAGAATCAAGAATCAAGAATAAAAAAAAAAAATTTAGGTTCTTGAGCTATGGAAAGGCTATTCTAAATTTCTTGTTGTACCTTCCAGTAAAACTGAGGACTGTGAATCTTGAGGATAGATTTCAACGGGCAAGTAGAATCTTTTCCTCCGAATGTGAACATTGTTCCTCCTTCTTCTAGTATTCTGTTAAGTTCATAGCGGTAAGTATTAATGTAACAATGGCGTAACACAATATATATAATCAATTGAGGAGATAGTGTGAGCCTCACGTTACACAACCGGTTGATATGAACTGTCCCATGAATCTAGTAACAAAAAGCCGAGCTCCTGTTTCGGTTAGGGAAGGGACCATATGTCGCGGATTGTTCAGCAGAGCGGCTTCTTTCCCTAGCAAACCTCTTGCAGCCGCCATACCAGCCTGAAGAAGACATTAATTAACATAACTGTGAGTTATTACCAAATGCAAGGTGTAGTAAAAGATAAGAGGCTTCAATTATATAGAATTTGATCTTTACCTTTAGTCCATCTTCATGGAAACCATAACCTGAAAGGGAATTTCATCTAAGGATTAAAACCCTGGAAACAGAAAATTAATTGATTTAAGGTTAGTGTTTACCATGATATGCACCACAGAACCATACGTTACGTTTGCCCTGAATCTTGTGAAGCTCCTGTGAAGCTGTCCAAGCTGCAACAGAAGGCACAGGGTGACCAGTGGTCCATTTGAGCAATGTCTTCTTTGGGGTCTGGTCAGGGTTAAGTGTTACGAAGAATGGTTCACGTTCCTCTCCAAGGTTCTGCACCAATACACATCAATATCCCATCAAGATTTAGATTAAAGCTAGCACATCAGATGTTAGAAAAAAATTAGAATGTTTCTTATACCTGAAGTATATTGAGCCAGTATGTTACACATACTTTCTTTTCTGTACTTCCTAGGAAATTCCATGCGCTCCAAGCTGCTCGGTTCTGTGGCATTAAATTTATGTCGCGATGGAGATATATATCGCTGCAATCCAAGGAAGAAATATTAATGGATCGCTTAACTTGTGAGATCAAAGGGAACAACTAATGGAGGTGTCAGTTTACAAACCTGTAAACATATCGGAAAGCACCAAGAACCCTAGTTTCATCAAATGTGACTTGTTCTCCAAGCAATCGTAGAGCATCTGGAGCATGCATAGCCAATATGCACCTGTCGAATACTTCTTCAGACCCATCTCCACTTGTTACAGTCACACCACCACCTTCAGATGTCAAAACAGATTTTACGTCGCAGCTTGTTCTGATCTTGCATCCTAATCGCTCCAATTCTGCCCTAACCTGATCCGTATGTAACACGTTAGGATCAAATGCATATAAACCTTACAAAGCACAAGCATATTTACACATCTTTGGTTTAGTTTAGAACCTTTGCGACATAAGTCTGAGAACGTCCTGCAACAGTGAGCCATTGTGGCCTCCCAAATATCTGAAAACAGCCAAATTAAGCTAAGAAACACAGAAAGTTGAATTAATAAGGAGAAACATGAGAGATGATTAATGAACCTGAAGAAGGTGGTGGTTGCAGCAAAACGAAAGAACAGAGTAAGCAGAGAAGCTTAAGACACCATCTGATGGACATGACCATATCGAACCACATATCGGGACCTACTCCACAGACACATATAACGAGAGGTTACTTTCCCTCCAAGAAAACTTCAAACAACATTTTTGACTGATCAATTAAAGAAAAGGCCTCACCAAGTAAGCGTTCTGAAACAACTCAGAGTATCCACGGGAATTGAGAAACTCTCCTAAGGTTTCGCTTCGACTAATATCGGGGTTAGCTTCAAGCTCTTCGATGTATCTTAAAACCTCTTCTTTGAATCTAACAATTTCTCTGATCATCTGCCAAAAATACGGATTCAAAACGTTCTTCTTTTGAGCAAATAAACCAGAGACACCTTTCCGGCTTCCCCATTCACAACCTTTGCCATTGTCAAGGCTCACTGCAAAAGACATGTCTGACACCTCCATCTCGACTCCAAGATTCTCGAACAAGTCCATCATGTTTGGATATGTAACCTATCAATATATTTAATGTATGAAGATATATATGATCAATAACCAAAACTTTGAGCTAGGAGGTAGAAACGATACACACAACCTATGAAAAATTTGAAAGAAGTTCTTCTATTTTGAGACTAGTTTTGTGTACACAAGCTGACACTTCCTATACCTATTTGTGTAACTCTTTTTTTTTTGCTATGAATTAAACAAAATATTTAATTTAAACACACAATACTACAGATGAACTATGTTTTTTTTTTTTTTTAATTTGTTTATAGCTATCGAAATAAGTGTATTTTTTGGACGTGAAACTGCTAACAGTAGATAAAGTTATATTTCGAAGTTTGAATGGTCACAAGCTGATAATGAGTTGTTCTACCATTTTCATGTCAGATAGAAAAATCGTACAAGAACGACAAAAAACATCTTAGCAATAGAAAATTCCTAGTTGGTCTTTATTTGAATACCATGTAGATCGGGTCGTACATTAATTTTTTTAAAATATAGGTTTGACTTAATTATAGTAATATGGTGCTAAGAGCGTTAAAATATAAAATTCCAATTGCTACATTTGGACAGTTACATTAATATAAACTAATGAAAGCAACATTGAGTATCCCATGAATAAGATATTACTGGAGGTGCTCTAATAAAGCTCTATATCCAAAGTTCCAAACGTTTAACAAACACAATAGTTTCCACATTCTGGCCAAAAGAGAGTAAAATATAAATTCGATAACAAGAAGAAAAAAAATTTATATTTAAAAATTAAAATAAACCCAAAACACACAACACAAGGTATGTGGTCCATCTTTCGACAGTGGGACACATAAAGGCAAGCCTCAATTATCATCACATTTTCACGGAAAAAAAAGAAAATTCCAGATATATAACTTTTTCTTGACATTTATAACTTTTGGGAAAGAAGAAACAAACTTTATAAAGAATTTTATTAATTAAAATATAAAAGAAAAATAGAGATGTGCGAAAGGGAAAGGGATACGTACACGATTGAAGACCATGAACCCAAGGTCCAAGTCAACGCCATCGAAACGCACCGTTTTAGCATGACCACCTAATGACTCTTCTTTCTCGTACAATACAATCTCTTCGACTCCTTGATTAGCAAGAACGTATGCACTTCCTAATCCACTTATTCCACTTCCTATCACCGCCACTTTCATTTTTGTTTTTCTTCTTTTTATATTGAAAAATCTTCAATTTCTAACGAAATTCATCCCCTGCATTGTAGAAAATAAGTTACATTGACCACCAGTAAAAAACCCCAAAAAATAAGCTGTATTGACCTGATACAACGGATTTGATTCTCAGCGGATATGCGAAGAATTATCGAAACTGGAGATTTTTGCAAAATTTTTTGAATAGAGACAATGAATCGTTTATACATACCATGTATATTCATTATACGTATACATGTTGCATTAAAGACGTGAACAATGGTAGACTCGAATTTATTACTGACGTTTTTCTGTCCTCTCATAAACCAAAAAAAAAAAAAAAATCTACATTAAAGAAAAGTACAATGGTAGACTCGAATCTAATTAGTGACCTTTCTTCTTCTACCATCTCATAAATAAAATAAAATTTTCTTTTAAATTATTTCTGAATCTAACTCATATATGTGCAGATGCAGAGACATCAAAACAAGAACTGAGACGCCAATGAAAACATTTGTAAGAATCAGAAAAAAAAAGAGAAATGTAGTGAGTAAGTTTACCTCTTCTAACTTGAGATGCAATGGGTTTGGATCTGAAGATTGAAATGGATTCAGAGTTTACTGGAATGAGTCCAGAGAGATACAGTGGTTTCCGGATTTATTGGGATTCTGAAACCGAAATTTGGTTTTGTGTTTCCTTTTCTTCTGATTATTGTCTAAAAAGGTGGGATTAATTTGGAGAAACAAAAATGAAATTGAAAGTAAAGAAAATATAGGAGTGAGATTGAAGAATATAGGAGTAAGCGAAGTATTGGATGAGTTTAAAAGGAAACAATTGTGCCAAGGAGATAAGCCAGCCTCATTGTGTTTTGTGCTTATATGGCAAATCCATATATATATAGACCAAAACTTAAAGCTGTGTTTGGCTCTTTATCTAACAACACTCACGTTTTGTCAAAAAAAAATCTAACACTCACGTTTGCGTTTCTCAAACTTATCCCGTTTTTTTTCTTCTCATATAAATGAAATATTCCCTCTTTTTCCATCTGATGTTCCTATTGGACCAAATTATATGTTTTTTTAAGAAAAAAAATTCTCATAATTTAAATAGTTGTAAATAGCTTTAAAAGGTTTCATTGTATAAAGTTAGGATGCTTGCGATTATAAATTGTATCAGTGTGTTTCAAAACTATGTAAATCTTGATAAATGCATGTTCATCAATTCATCATAAGGAAATTATTTTAAAAATAATTTTCTAGAAAAAAAGATAATTTACTATAGTTAATTTTGGTTTTCTTATTCTGTTTAAGTAATATAGTTTTTCTCATTTTAAAATTTTCATTTCTTATTTCGCTGATATCTATTTCTTTCTTTATTTTATAAAAGTTTCATTTTGTTTTCAAATATATTTTTATCTTTTAGTATGAAATGTCCAAAACATTAAATCAACAATGTAATGAAAATAGAAAAATCATGTTAAATGTTTGGTTTGTACGATATATATTTTTTTCTTAACAAAATAAATATTTTTTTGCTCAATCGAGTTCAGTTGTTTGTAACGCATATATTTTTTTTTATGATGAAGAACTTCTCAAACAATGATTACACGATGCAGTTCTTTTACACTACACAGATTAACGATCCTACATGCACCACATGTCATCTACAATAGACATTTATCCTATAAGGCTATAACTTTTAATAAGCTTTTGTATTTATTGATCTCCATTAACAATAAAAAAAAAAAATCTCCATTTACAATTTTTATGGGAATCGGACTCTGGTATAAAACCCTTTTAAACTCTTGAACAGTGAACGTTAGGCAAATGGTTTCCTTTAAACTCTTAAACGTTAGGAGAATGGTGTTTAACAAAACAAAACAAAAACGTTGGGAATATGGCGAGTTGTACTGATATAGATATTTTACTAAATTTTGGCTATAAAATATTTTAGTTTTTGCAATATAATATTGAACATTTATATTTTTTAATAATATGGTACGTGTATTTATATTTATATTTATATTTATATTTATATACATAATAATCGAACATTTCTTTGGAATCAGAGAGATCTTTAAAACTACATTTCGTATGTTATTCCATGAAGAATACAATTTTATATACAAACTAAAGAAAATCTCTATGATACCAAAATATTCTTGATTTGCGCTAATTCTTTGATTCTTTTTAGTATGTTACCTGGTTTGAAATCGTTAACATAAGAAAGATTCGTATACCCAATTTGAGAGCGAATTCGACGATTGTTTTTGTTCTACAAAGTTAGAAACAGATAATAATGACAACATATTTATTGTAAAACACTCTAAACTTGTTACACTTGTGTAAGTTGCGTTGAGTACTCTGCCAAAAACGTCAAATTTTATGCATCAATTCGGTTATTATTTATTTATTTGAAAATATTGTATAGAAAAATAAGATCAAAAGCATGTACTCGTATGAGTGCAATTTTATTCAAAAATTAATACGTGCTGTTTATATGGTTTTTAAAAAGATCATCCGTACACATTTAGAATAGAATCGTGGACTTATCTGAGGCCCTAGATTCATCCAACGGGTTAAATAGTTCCACGTCGTCGCCTAATCCCTCAAATGATTATAAAGTAAGACTTGAAGTCTGAAATGAATATTTAAGTAGAAGACCGTCACCAAGTCAAATTAAGTACAACTTGATTTTTCAAATAATTGTTTTTTTTGTCAAAAAAAATAAAAAAGAAAAAAAATGTCTCTTTTGTTTTGAGAAAGATTTTTCAAATGTTTGTGCCAATTTTAACAAAGTTCAAATTGAGATTGTTCTTCTATGGGATGATAAGAAATAATGCTTTCTGTTAACTACTCGTCATACAACGCCGCTTTGAATATATCAAAATTGCTAAACGATTTCTTGATGGAAGATCTTTAAAGATTCAAACGCCAACCATTGAGTCTTTAGTTTCTGAAAAAATATAATCACTAGGAATAAGCTCCATAAATTTTTCATGATTGAATTGTTTAGTAGATATGATAAGTAAAACGATCCCTTACAGAATATAATGTGAAGTTATGTTTATTAATAATAGACATATGTCAATCTATGTAATTTTGTAAAATTTTAACATAAAATTACGTACATTTTTAAAATTTTAACATTAAATTAAGTATATTTTAAAAAATTTAAGTTGCACTACTAGTTGTCTAATTCATTTTCATTTTTCTATCCTTCTTTTTTTACTGTACTGTGTAATTATCAATTTTGTTTTTTTAAACAGTACAGTAAAAATGGTATTTACAGACTACACAGTACATGGTGTACACTGTAGAATACTTTTCAAAGGTAATTATTAGCGATTAAAAAAAGAAATTATATCAGCGATAATCCAAAAGTGAACGACGAAGTGAGAAAAGTGATTGGTCAAAAATGGAAGCATCGACGAAGCAGAGTGTTACAAAACGACTTCTCGCCGTGAAGACAGTTTCCGGCAAGACCTACAGCCAATTAGCGGCGGAGACCGGTCTCACCAACGTCTACGTAGCCCAGCTGCTCCGTCGCCAGGCCCAGCTCAAACCCGATACAGTCCCGAAGCTCCGGGAAGCCTTACCGCGTCTGACCGATGACCTCATCGAAGCGATGATGTCTCCGCCGTGGAGATCCTATGATCCCAACCTCATCCAAGAACCCACCATTTACAGGTTTTTTTTTAATTCTTAATTTCCCTTTCGCGAATGTATTAATTTTTGAGGGTTTTTATTTCTCAGTATCTGGGTTTAAAATTTTAAATTGTTTTTAGGTTGAATGAAGCAGTGATGCATTTCGGTGAGAGCATAAAAGAAATTATCAACGAAGATTTTGGCGACGGCATGTAAGTGTTCCGAGTTCAAATTATACTCAAAATAGTTGTAAATTGGTTAATTGGAAGATATGAATTGAATCCACATGTTCTTAGTATGTAAAGTCTGGGTTTTTATCACAGTTTGGTTGAATCATATGCTGAAAATTGATCTGAAAGTTCCATGATTTATCGGTATGTATGATCTATTTCTGGCATTATGATCAAATGAAAGTTATAGCCGTTTTCACACTGTATAGCTGAATTAGAACCACACTCTCACCATATGTTCTTAGTCTGTAAAGTCTGGGTTTTTATCATAGTTTAGTTGAATCATATGCTGAAATTTGATCTGAAAGTTTCATGATTTATCGTTATGTATGTTCTCTTTGTGGCGTTATAGTCATCTAACACTGTATAGCTGAATTAGAACCGCGCTCAAGATTTTGGATTCTCATATTGTTTAGTAGTTTCATCTGATTGCAGAATGATCCACAAAAACTGAGCCTTTTCGTTACTTTGTGTGTGTGTATATGGTTTTATATAGCATGTCGGCGATAGACTTCTATTGCTCTGTGGACAAAATCAAAGGAGTAGATGGTAATGATCGTGTGGTCGTGACACTTGATGGGAAGTATCTGTCTCATTCCGAACAGGTTAGGGTTTTCATGACATCATATTCATTGCGTATGAATGTTTTCACAATGTTTTGAATGATTTGGGATCATTTTGTTGCAGAGGACGGAGAATATGGTCTCGAGGCAAAACCCCCGTGGAAGTACAAGCAAATGATGTGAAATGTAAGCAGCCTTTACATATCAGTGAAGGTCTTGTTGTGTAAGCTGTAACATTGTAATGCATATGGTGTTTCATGTTTGTTTATCTGTACTCTATGCAGCTATGAATAAATAAATAAACTATTGAAACCTTTCTTTATCTTCGTCTTCAACATTTTAGTGGAGACATGGTTCATGATTGCTGAGTATCGCTTCTTGCAGTCCTATGCACTCAATCTTAGACAACAGTAAGCTGTGTTACATCATGAATCATATGTTGTTGTAGAAAGGTTTTTTTTTAAGTGGAAAATGAATCATTTGCTTCATCAAATCTTCAAGTATGTTACGCTACTCTTACTACAGTATGCAACTTCTGGAAGCTCAAATATTTCATCTGAAATGTTTTGCAAATACAAGGAACGAGACAACAAATGTAGTTGAACATCTAAGTAGAAGATGAACAACACAGTAGAGAAGCAAAGTCTGAGCTTCAGTCTTCAGAGAAACAAATGTAGTTTTTGAAGATCTCCGCCATTGTCCATTGTGTTGCTTGCGCCGAGGTGTCAGTACCTCCAATGAAAAGCTCCTGCAGTTTCTTAAGTCGATGGCAAGTGACTTTGTAACCAAGTCCCTGACTCTCTCTGCTTCACGGTTCTTCTCTGAACAACTCCTCCCCATGCTCATCCTGCAAATGATGTTGTTACTAAGCTTCATCGCTTCCTTGAAAATGCTCTCAGAGGAGACGAGGATGATGGGGACATTGAAAATGCATGTATGAATTGAATTATGAAATTATGAAATATGATGTATGAAAAAAGACTAACCATTCTTTGTTTATTATTAGATCTAAAAAAAATGCTTTCTGTAACTTGGAAGAGTACGTCAAATAATGCATTGTTTTTTATTAATATATACTCAGATCTAAAGTGACACTCGTGATCAAAGTGATAATATATATTAACAATAAAATATTTAGAGTTTATTATCTTCTTCTCCCAAAGTGGCAAGAAAATAAAGGAGCCTTTACATATCCATGAAGGCTTTATTTTGTAAGTTGTGACATTGTAACACTTAAGTTGTGAGTGTATACACAGAGAAACAGCACAAGAAATGATTCATCTACTCTTGTTTTGTCTGAGCAGAAGGGAAGCTATGGGATGGATTCCCAAATGCAGCTACGTTCCCTGGACGGGAGAAAACTACCTGAAATGTTGCATAACAGTTAATCAAATCAAGTCTGTTGAGTGAGACTGTAAAAGAAGCATGGTTATGTCTCTGGTTAATACTTGAGTATGTGTGTGTGTATGTTACCTGGTAGTTTGAAAGGGTAAGAGTCTTGAAACCAGCTGCACAATAGTCAAAATAGTATTCCCACGTCCTTATGAATTTGTCGTCGAATCCAAGATCCATGATTTGTCTGCATAAAGAAATAGTTTTTTTTTTGGACATATGATATAAGAGCAAACATAGAAATTCCAAAAAGAAAACAGAGGAAATGTTTTTAATCTTTTAGCTTACTTTTGTCTCTCCAAGAAGTTCTTCCTCCAGCATCTCAAAGTCTTGTAGTAATGAATCCCAATGTTCTCAACGTTTTCAATGCTGTATTTTCTTCAGTGTTAGATGGGTCGAATGAAGTGAAAGCAGAGAAAAATTTCATAAAGATAAAGATTTTACCATAGCCTAGAAGAAGAGGCCATAGCTGAAGTAACTCTAGCTAAAGAAGGAAGACATCCACCAGGGAATATGTATTCTTTTATGAAATCTGAATTTTGTCTGTACTCATTGTAACGCTCTTCTGGTATCGATATGAACTGTTATCATAAGTGTAAACCATTAAAAACATGCAAACATGATATTGGAGATATATTGAAGAAGCAATTTTAACCTGCAGGACAAAAATGCCATTTTCTGCAAGAGCAGCCTCACAGTGACTGAAAAATTTCTCCATGAACTCGTGTCCAACATGTTCAAGCATCTCGCTGAAACATCCAAAATTTTATATCACAAGAGTCATAACTCATAAGACAGTACTACAAATAATATATGTGTATACAAGAGGGAGAAAAAGAAAAGATATTACCAAGATATAATTCTGTCATATCTTTTAGCATCAGATAGTTGGCGATAATCACAAAGCTCAAACTTAATCCGATCCTGGCGATTCAGAATGTTATACCGTTAGTCATAGCCTTGGAAAATAAGTAACGAAGAACCAGAGATTGATTTATTATATACACAAACCTCAAGTCCAGCTTCTTTCACTTTATCTTCTGCATACTTAAGTTGTTCAGTAGATAGTGTAATGCCAGTGTATTTGCATCCAGTTTTTCTAACAACTTCTATGGCTAAAGTTCCCCATCCGCATCCAATATCTAAAACCTCATGGTTCTTCTCTATCCTTGCCTGAAAATTCCCTTCTTTGATCAGTAAAGAACAGAGAGAGAAAAAAACAAAATCCTGTTTCTTGTTATAAATCAAGAAAATGCCAAGTTTCTATATATGTTACCTTATCAATGAGAAGATGTATTTTCCTCATTTGTGCAATTCTTAGATCTTCATCATCTGACTATAAAATGTGTTAAATGTGGAAAGATTAAAGTCAGAGTCACACATCATAGTAACAGATCCAAAAAAAAGAAAGAATGATAGAGATGTAATTTTGTCACCTTGAATACCGCTGTGGAATAACTCATTGTATCATCCAAGAACAGAGCAAAAAGCTCATTGCTCTGCAAAAATTACCCAACGATGGAGGAAATCAAAAACCTAAAAGAAATGGTACGTCTTGGAAAAAAAGGATGTGGGCATATACGACAACTTACAAGATCATAGTGACGAGAAATGTTCCTTCGAGCTTGAGTTAATGTGTTCTGTCTGGAGATATGCTTTAGGAAATTATTTGCAGATGCTAAACCAGAAGACAGAAACATCGGTGTCCACCATCCTCTGCAACATCAAATTTTTAAAAACACAAGTGAACTGGGATATGTAAGAACTTAAAACTTTACATGAAAGTTTGAATTTTACCTTTTCTTAGCAAGATTTGAGTTCTTTGAGTCCAATTCTTTGTTAGCAATGAGAATCTGCAAGGTTTCATGATCAAGAAGATAGAGGCCGGTCAAAATTCTATAAAATATATCTTTATGCTTGCATAAGTGTATAGACCATACCATGAACAGATTAAGAAGTCCTGTTTCCTTATCCACAAACGTAAAATCTCCATTGATATAAGCATCAGCAAATCCTAAATCTGCTTGTGTCATAACCTGTGAAAAAAATAACCAAGATTCCAAAGTTCTTGAGCTTCAGAAGAATTAGTTTTCACTGATTCAAAGAGCTTTTCTAACAGTGGTGTGATCCTTCGCTAACCTTCCAGTAAAACTGAGGACTGTGAATCTGCAAGACAGAATTCAAGTGACATCTCGAATCTTTTCCTTTGAAAGTGAACATTGTTCCTCCTTCTTCAATTAATCTGTTAGGATAATAAGTAAATATAACATTCCAAGAAACTAATTTATGTCAGAAATATAAAGTAAGGTATGCATTTAAGATAGAGGAGTGGGACTCACGTTACATAACCGGTTGATATGAAATTTCTCAAGAACCTTGTAAAGAAAGAACGAGCCCCTTTCTCGGTTAGAGATGGGACCATTTGTTTCGGGTTACTCAGATGAGTCACCATACCTTTCCCTAGCAGACCTTGCGCAGCTGCCATCCCAGCCTTTAGCCCGTCTTCATGAAAACCATAGCCTACAAAAAGGTAAATGAGCCAAATGAATAATGAATGGTATTAAATAAAACTTGAGTAATGATACAGAATCTAAGCTTTATATACCTTGATATGCACCACAGAACCACAGACCTCGTTTCCCTTGAATCTTGTTCAGCTCTTTTGACGCTTTCCAAGCGGAAACAGAGGGCATAAAATGACCAGTGGTCCACTTGAACAAAGTTTTCTTTGGGGTAACTTCAGGATTAAAGGTGAGAAAGAATGGATCATGTTCCTTTCCAAGATTCTGCAACAGAAAACACACTTTCAGTCTCATTTTTTTTTCACGTTAAAAGTTATCCAAGAAATGTGTTAATATACCTGAATTATATTGAGCCAATATGTTAGGCTTGCTTTATTTTCAGAACTTGTTAAGAAATTCCAAGCGCTCCACGCAGCAGTGTTACGCGGCATCAGATCAGTGTCACGGTGGAGATAAATTTCGCTATATATCAATGATACTTACATGTTACTGAATCTCCAGAATCTAACGTAAACAGAGTATTATAGGTATGACTGTATGAGGTTACCTGTTAGCGTATTGGAAAGCACCAAGAACCCTAGTTTCATCATATGTAACTTGCTCTCCAAGCAAACGTAGAGTATCTGGTGCGTGCACAGCTAATATACACCTATCGAATACTTCTTGAGATCCATCTTCTGTTGTTACTGTGACGCAACCATCCTCAGATGTAGCAACAGATTGTACACTGCAACTTGTTCTAATCTCGCATCCTCGTTTCTCCAATTCTGCCCTAACCTGTTCCGCACGTTATATTAGTAACTTATACCAACTCTATATGTACGTAAAGTTGTATTAATCTAGAACCTTTGCCACATATGTCTGAGAACGTCCTGTAACAGTCAGCCACTGTCGACTCCCAAAGAGCTGAGAAAGAAATAAAAAACTGACTTAATAAATTACTTTTCTTTTTGATTATAGACTTAGAAGTTAGAAAACACTTGAAGAGATTAGTATATGTATGAACCTGAAGTAAATCGTGGTTGCGGAAAAACGAAAGAACAGAGTAAGCCGGAAAGTTAAGGACGTTGTCTGATGGGGATGACCATACCGAAGAACATGCCGGTACCTGCCCAAACAACATAATTTAAGCTTTCTTGTATTCCAAGAAATTTCAAAAAACATGTCAAAAACTCACCAAGTAAGCCTTTTGAAACAAGTCAGAGTATCCATGAGACTTGAGAAACTCTCCTAGTGTTTCATTTCGGTCGGTATCAGGGTTATGCTCCAGCTCTTCAATGTATTTTACGACGTCTTTCTTAAACTTCATGTTTTCTGAGAGAATTCGCCAGAAACGCGGATTGAGAATGTTTCTCTTCTGAGCAAGAAAGCTCGAGAGGCCGTTGCGGCTTCCCCATTCGCAGCCTTTGCCATTATCAAGGCTCACTGAGAAAGACAGGTCTGAAACGTCCATGTCTACTCCAAGATTCTTGAAGAACTCCATCATGTTCGGATAAGTAACCTGATCACATATTCATGATCGTTAGGGTTTTTTTTCTTTTTCTTTTTCAAATGCAATTTATGTGTTTGCGTTTACATGAATGAGAATTAAAAAAAAAATATCACATTTTCTAAATATAAAATATATCTGTAAATATAATTTTCCTGGAAGAAGTCCGATTGATTGATGATGAAAATGAAAGGAGATTATTAAGACAGACTTACAATAAGATAGAGAAACGTCGAAATTTCTATTTTGTTCACCTAACCAACCAACACAATAACTCATTAATTAATCTATTTCCAATGATCAAATAGTTTGCGTTTTAATACTTTCTTTTGGAAAAAAAAAATACTATAGAGTAAATATTTTTTTTTTTTTTGGTATGAATATATAGAGTAAATATAAATGCAAAACGTAAATTTAAACAATCGAGAGAGAATACGTACAGGATTGAAGACTATGAATCCAAGATCCAAGTCAACGCCATCAAAACGCATGGTTTTAGCATAGCCTCCTAAAGTCTCTTCCTTTTCGAACAACACCACCTCCTCAATTCCATCTTCTCTTGCAAGAACGTAAGCACTTCCCAACCCACTTATCCCACCTCCGATCACCGCCACTCTCATTTTTATTCCTTTTTTTTCCTATTCAAAACTTAGTTTTTTATCTGAAAGTTCTTGGACAAATCAACTATAGAAAGAAGAAATGAAGTGTCAAGTTGTAGATAAGAAAATTACATTTGTTTTTGGCACAAAGTGGATGAATCGAAGTAAAGATGGGATTTGTGGAAGCAACTAATATCTTGCTTACTTATATAGAAATTAGCCAGAAGCTAAAGGCGTGTCGAAGGAGACATGTATGTATATATGACTTACACAAACAAATTTTAGCCAAAATGATTACAGGTAGATAACGTGATTTTTCTCATTTTAGTTAAGGTCAAGAAAGTAAGGCCACATAATCCGGGATAAGCGTAATCTTCGCTACAATTCATCAATTTTAAAAAGGATTTTAAAATTTGGTATGGATATCATAAATATGTGTGCGAGAAAAAATGATGACAAGTCCATTTTATGTAATGTCTAGCTGGTGTTAACATTCTTTAATGAAATAGTTTCAAGCTATCCACGAAATAAAGAATTTTAATATTTAACGATCTACTTGCATCATATCATCATGGATCGATGTTAGGAGATGTGTCAATTCATTTGGCCCCGTATCTTGAAGTAGATATATCTATGTTTCGAGAAACCATATCTATACTTGGTGATGATCTAAACTAACAGCTACCGAGTGATCTTCTAAGTCTTCACAGTGTAGATACCAATTAATATATGTGTATAGAAAAACATGACACATCAAACAGTACTCCACATCAAATCACCTTCAATAATGTCTACTCTAAACTTGTATTTAACAAGGAACGTTGACACAGACATGTGTGTCATTTTTGCATGTCTACTATAATTATATCAAAGACAAAATCTAAAAAATCTTTGACTCTGATTATATAATCTTGAGTCAAAGGAGATTTTTTTATCCAAGATTTATCCATATCCACCAAAAACTTCTATGTGAAGAACAGGATTCGATTTACTATACTATACAAAGCCAAAGTAAATATGAATGAAAACAAAGCAAACTCATATACGATGAGAAGAAAAACAACATTATTAAGCCACACGATGATGCATATGGAGTATATTATATAATCAAGCAAGCATATTAAATAATGTGAAGAACAAAGCAAAGTCATATACTCCAGACTTGCTTAAAGTTTTCACGTTAACCAATTCTTCACTACAAATAAAAGTCAAATTTTCGACAAAAAGAAGCAACAAGCAAACATCAATTAAAGATCATGAAAGCAGTTCTTTCGACTTCCCATACGACAAGTTTAGGTAAACGTCGATGAGTCCAACACAATAGTACTAAAAAAAAAAAAAAAAATAGAGTGAACTACAAGCTTCAGAATCCTAAACTTGGACTCTTCAAATCATAAGCTAAACGGGCGAGTCGGGCAACAGGAGTGCACACAAGAGGATGTTGCTAAAATAAAGCACAAGAAATGATTCATTTACTCATGTTTTGTACGAGCAGAAGGGAAGCTATGGAATGGATCCCCAAATGCAGCTACGTTCCCCGGACGTGAGAAAGCTACCTGCAATGTTGCATAAAGTTATTCAAATCAAGTCTCTATTGAGTGACACTGAAGGAAGAAGCATGGTTATGCCTCTGGTTAATACTTGAGTGCGTGTATGTGTGTGTTACCTGGTAGTTTGAAAGTGTAAGTCTTGAAACCAGCTGCGTAAGAACCATACCATGATCAGATTCAAAAGTCATGTTTCCTTATCGACAAACGTAAAATCTCCATTGATATAACTATCAGCAAGTCCTAAATCTGCCTGTGTCACCTGTGGAAATTAAAGCACCAATTAGTAAATAGAACTCAAGGAGCAAAAGGAGAATGAGCTCAGGCGAATCCACAAACTCGTCATATTCTCTAATCCACTATGACAATCTGAAAATCATTCACTTGGAACTATGAATGAAACATTAAAACTATGAGATTGCATCATACGGAGACAATCCTTCATTTAACCTTGTCATCTGCAACATAAGCACACAAACGACATAGAAACTGTGTGCCTTTGGATTCAAATTTCAGTCCGATAGATAAAAACGATATCAAAGGAAAGAGAGATGCACGAGGACGAAGAACATCAGACGGATTCTCAAACGGAGATTCAGATGCGAAGGATCGAGAAAGGGAACCTAATTTGTTTCAGATTTCTGGAAAAGAAAAAAACGCAGAGACCATGAATAAAGAAAAAGAAAATTAATTAATTTTCGTTTTAATGATAACAGTAAAAAAGAAAACAATGGATTTTACGTCACTTAAACTTTTAATGTTAAGTTATTTCACTTTTTAATACTTGACGTCGGTTTAGAAACTGACATTATAAAACTGACGTTATCTACCGTATTTTTTGTAGTGATACATAATGGTGTTTGTTTATTTTTACAACTCCATTCTCCATGTTAAAACTGTCTCAGGTTGAATAACAACGAATGAGTAATACTTATAAAACTTTTTATTGTCTTCATGTTTAACAACTTGATCGAATTATTATTCACTCAATCTTAGCTGTGGTACCTCATGAATCATATGTTGTGTTATATGGTATATATGGACTGTACTCATGATTATTCAGAATGCAAAAATTAAATAGTATCTCTTGTTGAACGTACAAATACTTCTAAACACAAACTATGGAACTTTATTAGGAAACAGCAAAAGAATACATTCATCTACTCTTGCTTTGTTTGAGCAGAAGGGAAGCTTTGTAATGGATCTCCGAATGCAGCTACATTCCCCGGACGTGAGAAAACTACCTACAATATTGTTAAGAACTCGCATATAAAGTTAATCAAATAAAGTCTCTGTTGAGTGACACTAAAGGAACAAGCATTGTCGTTACCTGGTAGTTTCTGAGGGTAAGAGTCTTGAAACCAGCGGCACAATAGTCGAAATAATATTCCCATGTCCTCATGAATTTATCGTCGAATCCAAGATCCATGATCTCTCTATACATAGTTAGTGGGATTTCATGGACATATGAGCAAACATACTGATTGTATAAAAGAAAACAGAGGAAAGGTTTAAAATATATTTTAAACCTACTTTTGTCTCCCTAGGAAGTTCTTCCTCCAGTATCTCAACGTTTGGTAGTAATGAATTCCGATGTTCGTAACGTTCTCAATGCTGTTTTTCTTCAGTGTTAGATGGGTCAAAGGAGGAGAAAGCAAAGAAAGTTCACTTCAAGCTAAAATCTGATAAAGATAATAAAGACATTACCATAGCCTAGAAGAAGAGGCCATTGCTGAAGTAACTCTAGCTAAGCAAGGAATACATCCACCAGGGAATATGTATTCCGTTATGAAACCTGAACTTAGTCTGCTCTCATCGTAAAGCATTTCCGGCATTGATATGAACTGTTATTATAAGTTAAAACCATTAGAAAAAGTCAATGGTTGTGCAAAAATAATATTGGAGATATGTGAAGAAGCAAGTGTTGTTACCTGCAGGACAAAAATGCCATTTTCTGCAAGAGCAGCTTCACAGTGACTGAAAAATGTCTCCATGAACTCGTGTCCAACATGTTCTAGCATCTCGCTGAAACATCCAAAATGTTATTTCAAAAGACAGACTACAGATGTATATACAAGAGAAAGGGGAAGGAAAAATGATATTACCAAGATATAATCCTGTCATATTTTTTAGCATCAGATAGTTGGCGATAATCACAAAGCTCAAACTTTATCCGATCCTGGCGATTCACAATGTTATAATTTTAGTTATAAGCCTGTTTAAACAAGATTCAGAGATTGATTATTATACACAAACCTCAAGTCCAGCTTCTTTCACTTTATCTTCTGCATATTTGAGCTGTTCAATAGATAGTGTAATGCCAGTGTATTTGCATCCAGTTCTTCTTACAGCTTCTATGGCTAAAGTTCCCCATCCGCATCCAATATCTAAAACCTCATGGTTCTTCTCTATCCTCGCCTGAAATTTCTCACCTTTGATCATTAAAGAACAGAGGAAAAATAATCATGGTTCTTGTTATGAATCTATATATGTTATACCTTATCAATGAGAAGAGATATTTTTCTCATTTGTGCCGTTGTTAGATCTTCATCGTCTGACTATAAACGTGTTAAAAGATTAAAGTCAGAGTCACAACACAGTAAGAGAAAAGCAAAACAAAAGAATGAGGAGATCTCATTGTTACCTTGAATACTGCTGAGGAATAAGTCATTGTATCACCTAAGTATAAAGCAAAAAGCTCATTACTCTGCAAAATTACCCAACGATGGAGCAAATCAAAAACACAAAACAAAAAAAAAGAAAAGAAATGTTCGTCTTGATACAAAAAGGATGTGGGGAATTTACAAGGTCATAGTGACGAGAAATGTTCCTTCTAGCTTGAGTTAAAGTGTTCTGTCTAGAGACATGTTTGAGAAAATTCTTAGTAGATGCTATACCAGCAGTCGGAAACATCGGTGTCCACCATCCCCTACAAGGTCAAACAGAAGAATGGTGTGAACAAGTGAAAGCTTACATGAAAGTTTGAAACTTTACCTTTTCTTAGCAAGATTTGAGTTCAATTCTCTGTTAGCAATGAGAATCTGCAAGTTTTAATGATCAAGCATATATATATGTCACAAGTTTCTTAAACTTCAATCTCTATGCTTCAATAAGTGTATGAACCATACCATGATCAGATTCAAAAGTCCTGTTTCGTTATCAACAAACGTAAAATCTCCATTGATATAACTATCAGCAAGTCCTAAATCTGCCTGTGTCATAACCTGTGGGAAAAATAAAACAAGAATCCAGTTCTTGAGCTTTTAGAAGAAACAGTTTGAAAGAGCTCTTCTAACATTGGTGTCCTAGGCACTAACCTTCCAGTAAAACTGAGGACTGTGAATCTCCAAGACAGATTTCAAGGAACATCTCGGATCCTTTCCTTCGAAAGTGAACATTGTTCCTCCTTCAATTAATCTGTTAGAATCTAACTAACAAGTAAATATAACATTCCAAGAAACTAATGTCAGAAATATAAAGCTATGCATTTGAGACAGAGTATTGGGACTCACGTTACACAACCGGTTGATATGAAATTTCTCAAGAACCTAGTAAGGAAAAACCGAACCCCTTTCTCAGTTAGAGACGTGACCATTTGTTTCGGATTGCTCAGAGGAGTCGCCATTTTTTCCTTAGCAGACCTCCTAAGCTACAAGATTTATACCAAAAGGAAGCAGAGAGTAAGAGAGAGAGAGAGAGAGATAGTTTATGTGTAGTTTAAAGATCCACTAAGTGCCACTTAGGTAATCATGCACAAAGACACCTACAATTACGCATGCAATAAACACAAATGGATCGACCAAAACCATTTATTCATTTCTCTCATCAAATCTCAGCCATACATATCTAACTACTTCATTAATGTTTCTTTATTCGGTTCTAATACCGTCCAAAACCGATTCTGTGCGATTTCTCAATGCTTGACCTGAATAATTCCATAAATTATGCAACCACTTAAAGGTGGCATATTCAAAGCTCAAAAACCATATTTCAATTTTTTTTCTCAGATTATTCATGAACGACTTTCCTAAATTACCTAACCATGTTGAATGTTTTGCACGTTATTTAATTATAGTTATACTATAAATTATAATACGTGTACTACATGCATATATAATATGTGTCCAATGTAACATATATCCGTGAAGACCTTATTGTAATGTAAGCTGTAACATTGTCAATACTAAATGGTGTTTGTTTATTTGTACTCTATGCAAATGCAACTCCAGCCTCCATGTTAAAACTGTCTCAGGTTGAATAACAATGAATAAGTAATAATAATAACAACGTGATCGAGTTCTGATCCACTCAATCTTAGACTACACTAAGCTGTTGTACCTCGATCATGAATCATGTGCTGTGTTATATTGTATATATGGACTGTACTGTTTATTTAGAATGAAAAATTAATCAGTATATTTCGAATGTACAAATACTTTGGAAAACAAACTACTGAATTTTATAAGGAATAGCACAAGAAATGATTCATCTACTCTTGTTTTGTTTGAGAAGGGAAGCTCTGGAACGGATCTTCGAATGCAGCTACATTCCCCGGACGTGAGAAAACTACCTGCAATGTTGTTAAGAACTCGCATATAAAGTTAATCAAATAAAGTCTCTGTTGAGTGACACTAAAGGAAAAATCATGGTTACCTGATAGTTTATGATAGCCCTGTGCATTTCGGGTTTTGGGACGGGAATTGACGGGAACGGGACGGGAATGGGAAATTTGGGAAACCAAATATGCTACCCGAAGTATTCCCATATTATAAAGGGACGGAAAATAACGGGAATGAGAAGGGAACGGGAAATTCGGGAATAAAATATTAATACCCGAAGTCTTAATAAATCGGAAAAAATAAAGATATTTCGGAAATTATGGGAAAATTCGGGAAAATACGGGAAATTACGGAAAAATTTAGGAAATTATGAGAAAATTTGGGAAAATATGGGAAAAATCGGGATATTTAAGAAAAATATATCTAATTTTCAATTTTTTTTTTTATTTTTTAAACGGGAAAATAGGGAAATCCCGTACCCTTCCCAAACCCTTCCCTTACCGTTTGGATAAACGAAATGTTCCCAAATGGGAAATTACAAATTCCTATTCCCGAAAAGTTTGGGAAATTTTAAACGGGTAAGGGGTGGGAACGGGATTCCCGTCCCGAAATGCACAGGGCTAGTTTCTGAGGGTAAGAGTCTTGAAACCAGCAGCACAATAATCAAAATAATATTCCCATGTCCTTAAGAATTTATCGTCGAATCCAAGATCCATGATTTCTCTACACATATAATAGTTAGGTTACTTGACATACAAGCAACCATATTGATTCCACAAGACAAAAACAGAGAAACTGTTTTTTAATAAATATATTTTATCTTACTTTTGTCTCTCCAAAAAGGTTTTTCTCCAGCATCTCAATGTCTGGTAGTAATGAATCCCAATATTCTCAATGTTTTCAATGCTGTGATGTTTTTGTGGTGTTAGAGGAAGATAAAGCAGAAAAGTTGCACCTTTGATGGTAAAATCTGAAAAAGAAATGACTTTATCACAGCCTAGAAGAAGAGGCCATAGCAGAAGTAACTCTGGCTAAAGAAGGAAGACATCCACCAGGGAATATGTATTCGGTTATGAAACCTGAAGTTAGTCTGCTCTCATCGTAAAGCTCTTCCGGTGTCGCCGTGAACTGTTATATTATATGGTTTAAACATTAAAACGATCAATTATATTGTTGTGCAACGACGAGAGGAAAAAGAAAATGTTACCTGCATGACAAAAATGCCGTCTTTTGCAAGCGAAGCTTCACAACAACTGAAAAACGTCTCATAAAACTCGTGGCCAACCGCTTCTATCATTTCACTGAGACATCCAAGAAATATTACGTCATAAGACAGATTTATGATGTCAACACAAAATGGATTTATAAAGTTATATTAAAAGAGGGACAAAAAAAGGGTTTTACCAAGCTATAATTCTGTCATATTTGTGAGAATCAGATAGTTCGCTATAATCACAGAGCTGAAACGTAATCAAATCCTGGCGATTCACAGCTTATATTGTTAATCATAAGGCACATGAATGTTCTTGGTATCAGAAACCATATTAAGAGATGGATTAGATAACACCTCAAGTCCAGCTTCTTTCACTTTATCTTCTGCATACTTAAGTTGTTCAATAGATAGTGTAATGCCAGTGTATTTGCATCCAGTTCTTCTCATAAACTTCTATGGCTAAAGTTCCCCATCCGCATCCAATCTCTAAAACCTCATGGTTCTTCTCTATCTTCGCCTGAAATTTCACACCTTTAACTATTAAAGAACAGAGACAAATCATGGTACATGTTATAGATAAGAAAATGCTCTCCTATATAGATCCTACCTTTTCAATCAGAAGATATATTTTTCTCATCTGTGCAGTTTTCAGATCTTCTTCTTCTGACTGTAAGCCTAACCAGGTCGACAGAATGAAGACATAATCATAGTGAAGTAAGAGAAACCGAAAAAAAAAAAAAAGAAAAAAAAAGAGAAAGTCCCTTGGGAAGAAGGTTTTTCATGGTCACCTTGAATATTGCGGCGGAGTAATTCATGGTATCATCCATGAACAAACCAAAAACCTCGTTTCTCTGTGAGCGATAATTCGATTACAAACTCAAAATACCAAGGAAATGTGCAAAAGATGTAGAGAGGTTTAAGCAGCCCCGGCTCAATACTTTTCAGGGTCTTAGGCAAACAAAAAAATTTTGGCCCTTTTTTTGTACATAATTTATATTTTTTGCAAAATTATACCTATTTTTCTTAAAGAATTTTTAAAAATTTGGGATGGGCCCATGGCGGAGGGACAGTCCGCCACCCCCTAGAGCCGGGCCTGGGTTTAAGGCACATACAAGGTCATAGTGATGAGAAATGTTCCTACGAGCTTGAGTTAAAGTGTTTTGCGTAAACACATGTTTTATAAAATACTTTGCAGATGCTAAACCGGCAGTTAGGAACATGGGTGTCCACCATCCCCTGTAATATCAAAAATGTTAAAAACGAAAGCTTAGGGCGTAAGGTTTGCATGCCAACCCTTAATTCTTAACGTCGAAAGTTGAAAGCTTTTACCTTTTCTTGGAAAATTTTGCTTTTGTTGAGCTCAGATCTCTGTTAGCAATGAGAATCTGCATGCAAATTTTTTTATCAGTTAAGCAGATAAACATAAGAAATAACACTAACAATCGAAGAAGTAAGTATATATAATATATGCTGTACCATAATCAGATTCAAAATATTCGGGACTCATGTACAAATCTTTCTCTAAAAAATTGAGTGTTGGGTCAAAGTCAATCACTCGTGTTGCTAATGGACCAAAACAAATATATAGAAACAGCCCAATTTGTGAAAAGTAGAAGAAGCCCACTTTAAATGTAGCATGAAACGGTGCGTTTTACAGGAATCAAAGCTAGATTCCGTGTCCCACCAATCTCGAAGTACTGTAATAATCTCGGAGGAATCTCGTGTGAACATCACCACCACCTTTTCAGGTCTGCTCAAATCGTTAAAAATTAAAATCCTTAGTATTTACCACTGAACAAATCCGAGAAATTAATCTTCGATTTTCGATTTTTCAAACCTTGATTTCGCATCTCTTGGATCTGATATCGTTGGATTTGGTTCAAGAAATGGCACAAGAAGCAGCAGATGGGCTGAGATTGGAGCAAAGGCATGGGAAGGCGAGAGTGAGAGTTGGAAGAGTTTGGCGTCACGATCATGACGGATCTCATCATTTTGTCGAATGGAATGTTAGCATCAGTCTTCTCTCTCACTGCCTCGCTTCTTACCACCGTGACGATAACTCCGACATCGTCGCTACTGATACCATGAAAAACACTGTAAGTTCATCAATAAAACTTACTCTTTCCCAGTTTCATCGAGATATTAGTTAACAATTAACTGGATTAATTTATGATTAGTTAAAACATAATCAGTCCAATTTTAGTCAAACGATTTTTTTTTTTTTTTTCATCATAATCTTGATCTAATTATATATATATCTGTCTTAGCTTTAACAAATAAGAAGAAAAAAAAAAGACAAAAGCTTTGATCTTCTTGATTGCACATTTCAGTTTCTTCCGATCGTGGTTTACAAATCTTTCTCTAGCCGGATTTGTCTTTTGATTGTAGGAAGAAGGAATTGATTCTTAGGTTTTGTTAGACTATATAAGATATTTGAATTTATCCATAACTGCGTCAATATCCAACCTAGTATGGTTCTGACAAAGTGACAAATCTGTTATGATTTGTCATGAAGGTATATGTGAAGGCCAAAGAATGTGGAGATCGACTCTCGGTGGAGGAATTTGCAATACTTATAGGGAATCACTTTTGCTCATTTTATCCACAGGTATGCACACTATCACCATAGTTTTTACTCAATTCACTTTACTTTATTACTCTTTAAAAGTCTCTCTTTGTTATTTACTTACCAGGTTTTCACTGCTATTGTGAAAATCATTGAGAAGCCTTGGGAGCGAGTAAGCATCGATGGGAAACCACATTTACATGGTGGGACTTCTCTCTCTCTTTTTTTTCTTTCCTGGAAACCAGTTTTTGCTTTAGTTTGATAAGTTTCCTCATTTATGTTGTTGTAGGTTTTAAGCTTGGGTCAGAGAACCATACTGCAGAGGCAACAGTAGAAAAGTCTGGTGCATTAAACTTAACTTCTGGTATCGCTGGACTATCTCTTCTGAAGACAACTCAGGTAACACCAACACATGTTTTCTTCTGCATATGTGTCTCAGAGCTATTTTGGTGTTTAGAGGAAAGATAAACAAGAATGATTTGAAAATCAAGATTGGATGTTACTATTTGCCAATCAAGATACTTGAGCTGAATCCTAGGATATTGACCCTAATGGATGTCAAAATTCAAGATATAATAATCCGTTTTTATGCAAATAAACAGTCAGGATTTGAGAGGTTTGTGAGAGACAAATACACCGTTCTGCCTGAAACTCGAGAGAGAATGCTAGCCACAGAGGTGACTGCATCTTGGAGGTATGAGTTGATTTAATGATGGTACACATTTCTTGTTCTGTGATCGATTCTTGAAACCGAAATAGACGTTTCTTGGTGACAGGTACTCGTATGACTCGGTTGCAAGCGTCCCGAGAAAAGGACTCTACTTCAGCGACAAGTTCATGGAAGTGAAGAAAGTTCTGATGGAGACTTTCTTTGGTCCTCCAGAAACCGGTGTCTATAGCCCTTCTGTCCAACGCACTCTCTATCTTATGGGAGGGGCTGTACTAAGAAGGTATCATCATACAATATCTGTCTACATTCTCTTCACTGTTTGTGTGATTATGTGATCCTTACCATTGATCAGATTCTTATTAACATGATCAGGTTTGGTGATGTATCTTCCATTCACCTTAAAATGCCTAATATTCACTTTCTACCTGTCAATCTTTCAACCAAGGACAACCCTTCAATGGTTAAGGTAGGAAGAATCTCCATGTGTTGTTGTCTTTTATGATGAAAATAGTATAAAATCTGAAAAAAAACGATCCTAAATTTGCTTTTGCAGTTTAAGGATGATGTGTACCTTCCAACCGATGAACCTCATGGATCTATAGAAGCAACATTAAGCCGCATAACCTCCAAAATGTAAGGTTCTTGGACAATACAACTATACAAAGACAGAGTAAAGACTACTTCACAGGTTTCTGCAACTTTTGGCTTTTGCCTTGTTTTATGTAATAAAGAAGGTCACTCAAGATGTAACATTATGTAACACTATTGGTGTCCTTTGTTTCAACACAGAAAAATTTCTGTTTGGTATGTGTTTGCACTTATACCCCAAAGATGTAACAATACTTATGATGTTTGTTTATATTTATAAGAAATAGTTTATACAGCAGGCTCAAATCATGAAAGCAGATCTTATTAAAGTTTATAGTTTATAGACCTGCTTCCTCACACAAATTATGAATCTTTTTTTTTCTGGGAACTGGCACAAGAAATGAGAGTAGTAATTTACAGTTGATTCATTCAGTCTTAATAGGTCTGAGCAGAAGGGAAGCTGCGGAATGGATCTCTGAGTGCAGCTACATTCCCTGGACGTGAAAACACTACCTGAAATGTTGCGGAAACGCATGAATCAAGCTATTCAAATTCAAGTCTTTGTTGAGTGACACTGAAGAAAGAAGCATGGTTATGTCATCTGTGTTACCTGGTAGTTTCCAAGGGTAAGAGTCTTGAAACCAGCTGCACAATAGTCGAAGTAATACTCCCATGTCCTTATGAATTTATCGTCAAATCCAAGATCCATAATTTCTCTACACAATGAGTTAGTTTTCTTGGACATATGAGTAAGCAAACATACTGATTCCAGAAGAGAAAAACAGAGAAAATGTTTATAATATGTTGTCTTACTTTTGTCTATCCAAGAAGGTCTTCCTCCACAATCTCAAAGTCTGGTAGTAATGAATCCCAATGTTCTCAACGTTTTCAATGCTGTGACGTTTCTTTAGTGTTAGATGGGTTTGTAGGAAGAAAAAGCCGAGAAATTGTAAAAAAGAAAAGAAGTTACCATAGCTTAGAAGAAGAGGCCATAGCTGAAGTAACTCTAGCTAAAGAAGGAAGACATCCACCAGGGAATATGTATTCTTTTATAAAATCTGAACTTCGTCTGTACTCATCGTAACGCTCTTCGGGTATCGATATAAACTGTTATTACAAGTTCAAAACATTATAAAAACGTTCAATGGTTATGCAAGCATTAGATTGGAGATGATCTTCAAGGAAATGGTGAGGGGGAGAAGAAAAATGTAACCTGCAGGACAAAAATGCCGTCTTCTGCAAGTGCAGCTTCACAGTGAAGGAAAAATGTCTCCATGAATTCGTGTCCAACAGCTTCTAACATCTCACTGAAGCATCCAAAATGTTTATGTCATAAGACAGATTATACAAGGAAGAATAAGAAGAAAAAGTATTACCAAGATATAATTCTGTCATATTTCAGAGCATCAGATAGTTGGCGGTAATCGCAGAGCTCAAACTTAATCCGGTCCTATCATTCAGAAGTTATATTGTTAGTCATAGCCTTGAAAATCAGAAACAAGATCCAGAAATGGATTTATGCAAACCTCAAGTCCAGCTTCTTTCACTTTTTCTTCTGCATATTTCAGCTGTTCAATAGATAGTGTAATACCAGTGTATTTGCATCCAGTTCTTCTCACAACCTCTATGGCTAAAGTTCCCCATCCGCATCCAATCTCCAAAACCTCATGGTTCTTCTCTATTCTTGCCTGAAAATGTCCCGCTGTGATTATTCAAGAACAGAGAAGATCTTGTTTTTCAAATCAAGAAAATGCTCTTTCCTTACCTTCTCAATAAGAAGAGAGATTTTTCTCATCTGTGCTGTACTGAGATCCTCATTTTCTGACTAGATAATTGCGAAATTCTGAAGTCAGAGTCACAGCACAATAAAAGAAAACCAACAAGAAAAAGAAAGTCTCACCTTGAATACTGCAGAGGAATAAGTCATGGTATCATCCAAGAACAAAGCAAAAAGCTCATTACTCTGCAAGTTTACCCGATGAAGAAACTCAAAACAGAGTGAAAATATTCGTTTGAGACAGAAAGAATGTGACGCATATAAAACAACTTACAAGGTCATAGTGACGAGAAATGTTCCTTCGAGCTTGTGTTAATGTGTTCTGTCTAGAGACATGCTTTAGAAAATTCTTAGTAGATGCTATACCAGCAGTCAGAAACATCGGTGTCCACCATCCCCTACAAGATCAATAACACAAGAATGGTGTGAACAAGCGAAAGAAAGATTATTAATATCTTAGCTGAAAGTTTGAATCTTCCTTTACCTTTTCTTGGCAAGATTTGAGTTCTTCGAGGTCAATTCTTTGTTAGCAATGAGAATCTGCAAGTTTTCATGATCAAGCAGATAGATGTCGGTCAAATGTTTATAAACTAACTCTCATGCTTCAATAAGTGTATGGACCATACCATGAACAAATTGAGAAGTCCTGTTTCCTTATCCACAAACGTAAAATCTCCATTGATATAAGCATCAGCAAATCCTAAATCTGCTTCTGCCATAACCTGTGGAAAAAAATAACCAAGATTCCAAGTTCTTGAGCTTAAGAAGAATTAGTCTTCACTGATTCAAAGAGCTCTTTTAACATTTGTGTGATCCTACGCGCTAACCTTCCAGTAAAACTGAGGACTGTGAATCTGTAAGACAGATTTCAAGTGACATCTCGAATCGTTTCCTTGGAAAGTGAATATTGTTCCTCCGTCTTCAATTAATCTGTTAGGATCTAACTAATAAGTAAATATAACATTCGAAGAAATTAATGACAGAAATAGAAAGCTATGCATGCATTTCAGACAGAGGAGTGGGACTCACGTTACACAACCGGTTGATATGAAATTTCTCATAAATCTTGTAAAGAAAGAACGAGCCCCTTTCTCGGTTATAGATGGGACCATTTGTTTCGGGTTGCTCAGATGAGTCACCATATCTTTCCCTAGCAGACCTTGCGCAGCCGCCATCCCAGCCTTTAGCCCGTCTTCATGAAAACCATAGCCTACAAAAAAGTAAATGAACCAAGTGAATATTGACAGTGATTAAATGAAAGTTGAGTAATAATCACAAACTATAAGGCATTTTACCTTGATAAGCACCACAGAACCATAGACCACGTTTCCCTTGAATCTTGTTCAGCTCTTTTGACGCTTTCGAAGAGGAAACAGAGGGCAAAAGATGACCTGTTGTCCACTTGAACAATGTGTTCTTTGGGGTAACTTTAGGATTAAAAGTGAGAAAGAATGGATCATGTTCCTCTCCAAGATTCTGCAAAAGAAAAAAAAGAAAAAAAAAAGAATTTATGGATCATGTTTCAGTCTCATTTCTTTCATGTTAAAAGTTATTTAGTATGTGATACCTGAATTATATTGAGCCAATATGTGAGGCTCGATTTATTTTCAGAACTTGTTATGAAATTCCAAGCGCTCCACGCAGCATGATTCAACGGCATCAGATCAGTGTCACGGTGGAGATAAATATCGCTACATATTGATAGCATCAGCAAGTTAATGAATATCTAGAATTCAACTTTAAAAAGTAGTAGTACAGGGTATGAGTTTACCTGTAGGCATATTGAAAAGCACCAAGAACCCTAGTTTCATCATGTGTAACTTGTTCTCCAAGCAATCTCAGAGCATCTGGTGCGTGCACAGCTAATACACACCTATCGAATACTTCTTGAGATCCATCTTCTGTTGTTACTGTGACGCGACCATCCTCAGATGTCGCAACAACAGATTGTACACTGCAACTTGTTCTAATCTTGCATCCTCGTTTCTCCAATTCTGCCCTAACCTGGTCCGCACGTAATATAATAAGTAACAAAACCAAACTTTATAAATACAGTCAGTATACATAAAATTGTACTAGTACTCAGAACCTTTGCCACATAAGTCTGAGAACGTCCTGCAACAGTCAGCCAATGTGGCCTCCCAAAGAGCTGAGAAAGAAATTAAAAACTAATTTTAAGAAAACACTTTTCTTTTTGGTTAAAGACTTGGAAGTTCGAAAACACTTGAAGAGATTATTAGTATATATACGTACCTGAAGCAAATCGTGGTTGCGGAAAAACGAAAGAACAGAGTAAGTCGGAAAGTTAAGGATGTTGTCTGATGGGCATAGCCAAACGGAAGAACATGCCGGTACCTGTCCAAACAACATAATTTAAGCTTTCTTGTTTCCCAAGAAATCCCAAAAAAAAAAAACATGTCAAAAACTCACCAAGTAAGCCTTTTGAAACAAGTCAGAGTATCCATGAGACTTGAGAAACTCTCCTAGTGTTTCATTTCGGTCTGTATCAGGGTTAAGCTCTAGCTCTTCAATATATTTTACTACGTCTTTCTTAAACTTCATGTTTTCTGAGAGAATTCGCCAGAAACGCGGATTGAGAATGTTTCTCTTCTGAGCGAGAAAGCTCGAGAGGCCGTTGCGGCTTCCCCATTCGCAGCCTTTGCCATTATCAAGGCTCACTGAGAAAGACAGGTCTGAAACGTCCATGTCTACTCCAAGATTCTTGAAGAACTCCATCATGTTCGGATAAGTAACCTGATCACATATTCATGATGGTCTAGTATTGGTTAAAATCACGGTTTTGATTAACAATTCGATCAAGAGAGAGAGAGAGAGAGAGAGAGAAAGCGAGCGTACGTACAGGATTCAAAACAATGAACCCAAGGTCCAAGTCAACGCCATCAAAACGCATCGTTTTCGCGTGGCCTCCTAAAGACTCATCCTTTTCGAACAAAACAATCTCCTGAATTCCATCTTCTCCTGCAAGAACGTATGCACTTCCCAACCCACTTACCCCACCTCCGATCACCGCCACTCTCATTCTTATTCCTTCTTTTTCCTTCTCCTATTCAAAAACTTAGTTTTCTGAAGTTCTTGGACAAAGACTATACAATGAATGATGAATCAATGAAGAACTATGTAGATAACAAGAAAATTACCTTAATTTGTCTTTGGCACAAATTGGATTCGAACTAAAGATGGGATTTAATATATTTCTTACTTATATAGAAATTAGCCAGAAGCTAAAGGCGTGTCTGAGGAGACATGTATTTGTGACTTATACAACCCAATGGTTTAACAAAATGATTACAGATAGATAACGTGATTCTCATTAGTTAAACAAGGCCACATGAACGGGTATAGGCCATAGGGCGGCTTATTATTCCCCACAATTTATTGGTTTTTTAAAAAGGGTTTTAAATCTTTGAATGGATATATTATGCAAGAAAAAACGACAAGTCGATTGATTCCCATGTAATGTCTAGCTGGTGATGTTCATTCTTTAATCAAATAGTTTCAGATATTCACGAAACAAATAAAATTTAGTATTTAACGATCCACTTGTATTATATCATGGATCGATGTTAGGAGTCGTGTCAATTTGGTACTATTCCAAGTTAGAAACTAAACCTTAAAAAAACAAAATTTTAATTAAATTAATAAACGATTCCTTGATTCCTTGCCCAATCCAAAGAACATCATTTACATAAGAAACATTTTTTAAAAAGGTCATCTAGTTTAACGATGTTTCTTTAAGTTTGAATAACGAACAAAATAAGAGAAAGAGAGCAGTTGTGAAAATTATATCCGAGCAAACTAAACTCAGCTAACATATTTTATAAAATAGATAATTCACCTCGGAGACTACCTAATCTTAATAATTCGATCCTCCAAATGATGGTTTTCGTAATATCCCATATGATCAGTGTTTCCATCTCCGACTATAATAGCTAAAAATATTCATTTGACAACGTCAAAAATAATCTAATGGACCTTTAATTAAAATAAAATTTCGTCAATTGCTTAGTTATTATTATCTTTGGTTTATTCTAAATTTAATTTGATTACTGTATTAACCAAGATTATTATCTAATCTTATTCAACGTTGCATGCCCTGTCATATACATAACGTCAGTGTCGATATTGCACCTACCATTTTAGCAATTATAATATGGATGTAAGAAAGACACCTTCACATATCCGTGAAGGGCCTGGAGGCCTTATTGTAAGTTGTAATGATTGTTGTGTTTGTTTATTTCTACTTCTCAACAAGTCTACGTTACATGTTGCTAACATATTTTGTAATTTTGCTTCAGTGCGCAATGCTTTCCATCGACTTTTAAAGAACATTCATTTTCAGTTCAGACCAAATGCAGTTCTAGTGCTCTACATGATAATATTAAAATTATTAGGGTGAGTCTAAAGAAACTCATTTGCTCGTCATCCAAAGTACATAAAGCTAGTATACTTGGAAACACTCAAAGACTTGTAAACGACGTGTACGTGAGTGAGGCATGCACTGAATGCAACTTCATGCGTTTTTGCTTAGGGGTGACCGAATCCACCGCCTCCTCCGCCCCCACCTCCACCTCCACCTCCGCCTCCGAAACCTCCACCACCAAATCCACCACCTTTACCAAATCCACCTCCTCCACCAATACCTCCTCCTTTCCCAAATCCACCACCTCCGCCAAATCCTCCTCCTTTGCCTATTCCACCACCGAATCCACCACCTTTTCCAAATCCACCTCCTCCTCCAAAACCTCCTCCACCTCCAATGCCTCCCCCTTTGCCGATTCCGCCACCTATGCCTCCGCCTTTACCAATACCGCCACCAATGCCTCCACCCTTACCAAATCCACCACCACCGCCAATACCTCCACCTTTGCCGATACCGCCACCTATGCCTCCGCCTTTACCGATCCCGCCACCAATGCCTCCACCCTTACCAAATCCACCACCACCGCCAATACCTCCACCTTTGCCGATACCGCCACCTATGCCTCCGCCTTTACCGATCCCGCCACCAATGCCTCCACCCTTACCAAATCCACCACCACCTCCAATGCCTCCGCCTTTGCCAATACCACCGCCAATACCTCCGCCCTTACCAAATCCACCTCCTCCGCCAATACCGCCTCCAATGCCTCCGCCTTTGCCAATTCCCCCACCGATTCCACCGCCTTTTCCAATACCACCACCGATACCTCCGCCTTTGCCGAAACCACCACCGGCTCCTCCGCCTTTTCCAATGCCACCGCCAACTCCTCCGCCTTTACCAAAACCACCGCCACCTCCTGCACCTTTGCCGATACCACCGCCTACTCCTCCACCTTTGCCGATGCCACCACCAACTCCTCCACCTTTGCCAAAACCACCGCCAGCGCCTCCGCCTTTGCCGATACCGCCACCAACACCTCCCCCTTTGCCAATTCCCCCACCAACTCCTCCACCTTTGCCAATACCACCGCCAACTCCTCCGCCTTTGCCTATTCCACCACCAATGCCACCACCTTTGCCAATGCCGCCACCAGCTCCACCACCAACTCCGCCACCCTTTCCGATTCCTCCACCGATCCCTCCTCCTTTTCCAAACCCACCACCGGCTCCAACGCCTCCACCTTGTCCACCCCCACTTCCAAAACCACCGCCAACTCCACCTCCCTTACCAAAGCCACCACCGGCTCCGACACCTCCACCATGTCCACCACCAAAACCTCCTCCACCTCCTCCTCCTCCACCAGCACCACCACCTCCTCCAAACCCACCACCAGCTCCTCCTCCAAATCCACCTCCGGATCCTCCTCCAAATCCACCACCAAAGCCACCACCCTTGCCTCCTCCAACGAACGTCTTCTCCTCCTCATCATTGCTAGTGCTCACAACATTTCTCGCTGCAACATTTACTACAAAAACATGGAAACATAACAAAGCCAAGAGAGTAGCTCCATTAACGAGACGCCCCATGTCTTCCTACTTTTTCGTATATTTGTTTTTTTTTTTTTTGAGTATGTTTGTTACTTGCAACTTGCAAGTGTGCACTGCCCGATGATCAAAAACCTATGCGCATGATTGTCGATTATATAGCAACAGTTAATTATCTACTTTAATCTTTGCATTAACTTACTTCAACCACTAACTACTACTCTACTACTCACTGCATTTAATTCTGAAATCCTTTTGTGATTTCCTCTCCACATGTTTTCTAGTCATATCTTACTATAATACATTTATATTGAAGTATAAGAATAACAGTTTAATATTTTAGTCAAATCTACCAAGTAGGCTTTTCAGTTTTTACGGTTTTACTTAAATTACTATACTATCTGACACTAACGGCTTCTCGATCGTCTAAGTCGTAACATTTAATTAATAACCTCTCCTTTGTAAGACAGATAAACTCCTAAACCTATTCTTAAGTTACTACGCCAGTTCTCTTTGTTTCTCTTCGTAATATTCTTTTTTTTAATAGTAAATCCAACATAACTTCTTTCGAGTGTCCCAGAAAACCCTGTTTAGTTCAGTTTGGTTAGATCAAAATCAAATACTATTATTAGTTTGTAGTTGATAAATAATGTCATGCGGATATTATCAATTTTACGACGCATCCGATGATAATTTCTTCATTAAGTAGTAGTAAAACTAAGACATGTTTGGAAGATTCACGCGAGAACTCTGATTGATTACAGTGATTAGTATGTTCGAAATAAAAGAGTAACTAACGTATAAAATTTTCATATTTAACACAAAGGTTTTCAAAAGTTTAGAATCTAAAGTTTTTAGTAAGCCAAATGTTATGTACTATATATACTATCATATTTTTTTTTAAGTCCGACAAACTTTATCAGAAGTGACAGCAAAACTCGTCTTGCTTGTTCGAAATTATATGGTACCTTGTACATCAAACCGTAGTTATCGTCTTCTAGACATCTCTTTCTCATTAACTTAACTTTTTGTTAGGTATGGGATATTAATCAGGCGAGTACTCGGTCGATAGGCATTAAAATCAATTACTTTTAATTCTACCTCATATGCAATGTAAATTTCATGCAAGTTGGTACTATAAACAAACCTGTTGGTACTATTGAAAATATCCATATTCCTTTTATAAATGTTAAGTTTATAAGAAATAATTGTGTAGCAATCTTAAATTTAAGTACTCTATACTAATTCATATGAACGACTAAACAATAAGCCCTGCCCAAGTTACTGTAATTTACTAATTTACGTTTGCTATGTGTTAAGGTCAGTGGTAATTTTGTTCTTATGGAAACGTCGCCAGTGGTACTTTTTCAGTTTTTATCATATAAATATAATTCACCTAAATTTATTTTAAATAAACAACCATTGGAGCTTCCATACCAAACCATGTGCGAGTCAGATGAAGAATTTATTGCAGTTTGAACAAAAATGCCATCATTCATTTTTCAACCTATTATGTGCTTACATGCAAATTATTTAGTAAATATAGACCACTTGTATTTATTCTTCCTCCAACTCGAAAACGCTACATGTCACTCCCGGAACATGGTTGCTAGTGGCTCTCATCTCTCCGACAATTTATTAAGTATAATTACAGAGTTTTTGAGGGTCCTAATGTATAGTTTAGTGGTCCCATACTGGTTTTTTAAAAAAACTGCAAACTTCATGAAGTTTTTCCTCTTGCAGCAAATCAAGGAAAATTTGTCATGTGGTAATCGTTTTTTATTACATCAAGAAAACAAAGAGGTAAACAAATTAGTGGAAAAAATAGTGATAAGTAATAGTGAAATTTATTAGAAGAGTAATATCGTTTTTGATATCCGTACTATGGAAAAACGGTATCATCATCATCCCGATCCGAAAGGGACACCTTGTTGAAAATTATGTTTTGTTTTTAAAACCGGCATATTTCAGTAGGGTCGACTAAATTCAATTAAATGACGGTGCTCAAACAAAGATCAAAGTAAGCGCTTTGACTTGGGTGTAATTAATAGGAGGTTGGAGATTAGGAAAAATCAGCTGAACGTGAAATAATTGAGACGAATTGGTGTATGGCTCGATCAATAACTCGTTTTCCCGATTTGTTTCGTCGACAGTCGACGCGACATGGACAAGAGTGGAATGATTAGAATCAATGGTTCGAAAATAGGATAATTTACCAAACACAAAAGAAAAAAACTTTTGTTCAGAAAAAAAAGAGAGACAAATCTTACGGTTTATAATATTGTGAATAAGACTTGCATTCTTTTTCAGAAAGGAAATAAAAAAACATTGGCTATCATTCATTTACGATTTTGTGTGTGATTCTTTAACAGTGTAGAAACTATAATTTATTGATACCAAATCGACTCTTTTAGGGGGCATTATACAAAACCATTGCAACACAGCCAGTTACACTACAAAAACATTCAAAACAAAATGGTTTTTACCAAAAAACAAAATGGTTCTTCCTAACGTAATAGTAGGTTCCTTATTTTGTTTTTTTTCTTTGCAATCTGTTTCACTCTAAAGCGAATTCCATGCTTGGTGGTCGATCAAACACTAAAACATACATCACATGACAAAATATATAGTTTGTTTTCGGCATTAGCTCTTGTGTTTTGAATAATCTGATAGCAAATACTATGTATCAGTATCACCCTGATGATATCGTCGAAATAACGTGAAAACGGCTATTTCATACCCAAACTTGGACCATATGTTCGATTCATACCTAACTTATACCCTCCGGCCAATCCATACACAAACTTACCAAAAATTTGAATTTCATACATTATGTTTTGTTTTTTGGCGAAATCATACATTGCCGCCACGTGGATGCCATGTGTCCGCCACGTGGATGCTATGTGTGCGCCACATATTTAAAAAAAAAATAGAAAATAGAAAATTTAAAAGAAAATCTTATTTTTAATAAGTATTTATATTTTTGAATAAAATTAAAAAGTAATAATTAAATCAATTTATAAAAACTTTATTTTATATAAGTCTTTAACCCGATCAATTTATAAAGACTTTATTTTATAAAAGTAAAATTTTTGGGTTTGAACAAAGTTGAACTCAATATGAAGTTCCACCGGGATTGGAGAGGATTGAGGTATTGAAGCGTTTAAAAAAGTTTGGGTGAGAATGAGGATCCCGCATGTGCAGTACATCAATTCTTTTTTGTTGATGTGGATTAAAAAAATTAAAAATATTTAAGAAAAAACTTTATTATTTTTTAAATTTTTATTTTCTTCTTTTTCACTTTCAACCTAATGAACAAGAGTTTTATCATCGCCTATAAACGCTTCAACACCTCAATCCTCTCCAATTTCGGTGGAACTTCATATTGGGTTCAACTTTGTTCAAAATCGGAAATATTACTTTTATAGTGTACCAGACCTGGTCTCCTACCGAGTTACCTGTAAATACGATATTATTAATTATAACTATATTGATCGGGTTAAAAACTTATATAAAATAATTTGTTTATAAATTGATTTAATTATTACTTTTAATTTTATTAAAAATATAAATACTTATTAAAAATAAGATTTTCTTTTAAATTTTAAATTTTCTGTTTTTTTTTAAAAAAAATATGTGGCGCACACATGGCATCCACGTGGCGGACACATGGCATCCACATGGCGGCAATGTATGATTTCGCCAAAAAACAAAATATAATGTATGAAATTCAAATTTTTGGTAAGTTTGTGTATGGATTGGCCGGAGGGTATAAGTTAGGTATGAATCGAACATATGGTCCAAGTTTGGGTATGAAATGACCGTTTTCCCTCGAAATAACCTCTAACAAAACTTTCTAGTATGTGATCTCTCTATAACTAATGCTCTATCACATGCATAAATCCAAGACAAACTTCCACCACCTTCTTGGACTGAATATCTACATTTTGGTAGCCCTAACTTTTCTGAATTCTCCATCGATCGTCCTCTATATATCTCTTTATTGCCTTTTTTTTTTTTTTTTACGTCAACCTCATTATTGCCATTAATTAATTTACAACAATTGCATGGTCTTCTGAATCCATATCTTTATCCTTTAGATTAAAATCAAACGTAATAAAATACAAATCCCAGTTAGTGACTTACCAAAGTTCCTGGCCTCTACAACAAACAAACCGATTTTTTAAGCCCATCAGATCATTTAAAGGCCCATTCAAGGCCTCACAGCATTTTTGTATTCTTTTATCAATACCGGCTTAGTTACACAACCAATTTTACGCCTCCGACTTTGCCCCTTCATCTCTCTCTCTCTCTCTCTCTGTTATCCCTTTTTCTCTTCGATTTCTAATTTTTTTTACTCCTCCGCCGATCTCCGGCGACAACATCTCTTTCCGATCTCCACCTACGTTTAGTTCACCGATCTCCGGCCACGACTTCTTCACCGTTCCTCGACGACGTCGTCTCTATGCCATCACCGATATGCTCAGATTTATCAGCATCCTCCAGCAATCTCCGATCGCCTTTTTTTTCAATTTAATTAATTCCCTTTGATTTATAAATCTTCTTTTTAAAACTTTTTTTTAATTTGTTTTTGTCCGTATCCGCTCATTTCTCTCCACAGTCATGCGTTTGACGCTTTTCTCCCCCAGATAAATAATGAATTGACGATTCTACCCCCTCTCTTTCGACATTGACCGTTATAACCCTGATCCTTGTTAACGCGTGTCATAACGTAAACACAACTCGAAAAATATGAGTCAAAACCACCACGCGCGTCGAGTACAAACGCCGGGCGCGTCGAGAAAACGCAAGGATATGGCGGAGAGTTTCGATCCCGGTTTTGATTCGAGGGCCGCTCCGGCTACATCGAACTGGTTGTTGGCCGGTTACATGGCGCACGAATTCCTCACGTGCGGGACGATGTTGGGCCGGAAGCTAAATCTTGGATGGGCCGAGGTTGGGCCGCTGGTCTCACCGTCGCCGCAGCAGCAGAGAGAAGCGGAGAAGGCTCACCAGAGCTACGCCGACGTGGCGTGTGTGTTCAAAACAGATGGGACCCACGTACCTGGTGTGGTTAACCCGACCCAGCTTGCTAAATGGATCAAGATGTGATTACAATGTGGCGTCGTTTTAATTGATAGGTATCAATGTCATCATCCATTGTCATTAGACAGAAGCTTTCATTTTTAATTTTTGGCATTTTAGTTTTTTTTTTTTTTTTTTTTGTGTGTGTGTGTGTGTTATGTTAGTCTCTTTGGGACTTTATGTTTCAACATGTTACTAACATGATAAATAATTGTTAGTCTTGTGTTGTATCGTTTTATAGTAATCGATTTGCATGGCAATACGACTACGTACATTTTACATGCCCCATGATTAATTTGGACTTGGGGTCAAATCTTGATCATTACATTGAAAGTTGTAGTGAGAATCTAATTTGACTTGCAAAAAAATTGTAGTGAAAAGAAATGTGTTGTTGTACATGTATATTGCACACGAGTGTGGTAAGCAATTAAAGATTTTAATGTGGACCAAGAGACATGCTTCGTGTACACTTCGATCAAAAGAGAGATATTTCCAAAAAAGAAGATAACATTCTATCTAGTATACTAGCTTAACAACTAACGCAACTATCGAATTTTTATAATCGTAGACAGCTAAGATACGTGGAGACGTCCAAATAAAATACTAAAAATAGTAATTACTTCTTTCTAAAGGCATGATCCTTTTTCTTCTCTTTTTTCACCTATTAGAGAATGTCTTACTCAAACAATTTCTTGATATCATTCAAATTTCCAAGTTCTAGGACTTTCACCTTGAGATAGTCTTGTTAAGCGTTGTAACTTTTTTTGGTATCTCTGGTCTCCTCACTTCTCCTTATGTTGCGTTCACTTCTGTTTCCTCATACATATTCTAGCAAAGCATTAAGGCTAGCTAGACCGTGAACGTTACTATCTCTTTTTATCGAATTGGAGGAATATAATTTGTCGCGGTGGAGGAAGAGACTTGTTTCGTGTTATTTGTAACAAAAGGGGTAAGAAGAATTTAATTGCAAGATGAACAATAGAAAAATTACTGAAAATAGCTACGAAGAAATTACAATTTGAATTCAATATTTTTAAAGATATGTAAATATAAAGCAAAGCAAAAAGAGTGGGAAGAAGGTAATATCTACCTCTAAAAAACAAGTGGGGAGCATTGAAATTAACATATAATAAGCAAAGATCAAAAGGGGAAATAAAAGGCATAGTCACCATAGTGAACAAGAAGTGGAGGATTTAACTTTTGTGTTCTTTTTAAAATATCTCTTTTGAATCAAACAAATAATTTATATCCGATCAGCTACGATGGTGACTTGGTCTTGAAACGAGGCGGCGGTTTTTGCTTCAGCGTCTTTGTTATTTCTGTGGGAGATGTATCTTGTTGGTGTATAGGCCCGAGATTGGTGGTCGGAGGCGGCTTCTCTGGCTGCCCATAGATTCTCCCTTGTCGCCCGAAATGGAAGAGTATGTTGAAGTGGTTCTGTTTTTGTGTTAGTCATCGGAGAAGCTGTAGGTGCTCCTATTATTGAGGTTTTGAGGTCTGGCCTCGGTTGGGGGTGCTCGTGGCAACAACGATGAGGATTCAAGTTCTTTGAAATTTCGGCAGCAACGCATGCAAATTTCCGCACTTCGTGTTCGGAATCAGTATTTCTTTTCCGGGGATCTACTTGGTTTGCTCGATGTGTGTTTATCTTGTCGTTTGATTCGTTTTGTTTTTCCTGTTGTTTTCAAAGTTTTTTCTTGTAGATTTTGGTATTTCTTCCTCTTAGTTTTTCTCTGTAACTTCTGTCTCAAATGAAAGTTGGTATAAAACTTAACATTTTACTAGAAAAAAAAAAACAAATAATTTATAAGACATACATACATGAATGCCTTCTTCATAAATCGATCTCTGTTGGACTATATTTGACGGGAAGAAAAAGTAGGTTGAAAGTTCAAAAAAAAAAAAAAAGGTTTAAAAGGGAAATTTAATGGCCCAAAATATTATTTTAAATCATGTTATGGGTTCCACTTTCAGCAAATACAATATAATAATTCTTGTTAGTAGCTCTTACATGGTTTAGACTGAGATATATAATTAATGGTTAATAATGTGTGCTACATGTTAGTTTTCATATATATATGCACCGACATGTAAAATCTATGAACTTCTAATGAATCTTTCAATCTTGAATAAATGGAAAGTTTTATTTTATTACATCGAATCCAATTCATCATCATATATCAATGAATAATGGTAGTGACACAACAACTACTGTACTTCACAAAACAATTTAGTATAGTATGTTCATTTTGTCGTTATAAATTGGATGTGGAAGTTAGATTCATATGATGTTGTTTGTAGAATTGATACAAATCCTACCATTAGTGGCTAACGATTTTTTAGGACTTTAAGAATGTATATGTTTGAACAAATAAAGGAGAGCCACGAGCTTTGTGCAGGAATAAAGGAAAGCGAAATGATTATTTAAGAAACGTAGAACCTATGGTCGAATGAGGTCGCAAGAAGTTAGTTTTATAAGAAGTTTATATGAAGAAGATACGACTTAAGGCCCATTACAAAGAAAAGGTCCACTACACATAGACTACTCAAATTATCACCACTATATATTATTGAATCATTGATAATGCATTTTCATAGTTACTAGATGATAAAAAGGTGCAAGCAACCAATAATTGCCTTTGATCTTACTTTATTTGTTCGCCCTCTGTTTTTGAGCTTGAGTAGACATCTCTCTGTTTCGTTTTTTATTCATAGTTAATTGACGGGGAAAAAAGAACATCAGGCGTTAATTACGTTGGTAAAACGGTTTAGCTACGTCCTAAATGTATAGCGTTGTATTTTTTGTTTCTTGCGTTGTATTTTTTGTTTCTTGACATTATCTGTTTCTTGAACACAGACAAAACAAAATAGGAAAAAACAAATATTTTTTCTTGGAGTTTTTTCTAAATTTTTAATCCAATGTTTTCATGATAATTTAATTTATTTATTTATATCCAAACATTTTTCACATGCTATGCGCATTGAATTTACTTGTGCAATAAGGGAAGCCATCAGCGTCCTTCCATGCACTTTTAAAACTTCAATCTTTCTCATCCTCACCCTAAATGACCCAAAATTTGGCTATCTAACAAATAAACCCCAAAATGAATGACACTAATCTATTGAAGTTATTAAAATTTTCGGAGATCTGCCAAAAACTAATGTGGTTTGTTAGATCATTTTTATTAAAAAGTTAGGTTCCAGATAATTGAAGGACTAGTTGTTACGTCTTCCATCATCATTTTGGATAAAAATTAGGTTTAAACGGTAACTCTTAACTAATTGTCTAATTTACTTAGTTATGCATTCACATGTTCATGGTCAACCCCGGGTGCATAGAAACGCCGAAGACTACGATGAAAGAATAAAAAGATCAAAGAAATAATAAAGAAAACACTACAAGAAATCTGGTCAATTGCATCACTTATAAAGTGTCAAATAAATAACTGATGCATATTAAAATCACATAAATAAAAATGACACTAATTATTTGAATTTACATCAGTTAAAACAATTGACATTATTTGGACTTGATTAATATCATTTAAAATTAACTGATAGGAATTATGATAAACTTACATCAGTTATTTAAAATTGATACAAATAATTATGTTTACATCAATTAATTAACTGATATTATTATAATTTTTGTTAGTATCATCTCTTAAAATGATATAAACATTAACATCACTAAATTGTTGATGCCAATTCAATTTCATTAAAAAAATAAGAAAATATATGTATAATTTAAAAAATACACGGTCAAGATTGATTTGTACCAACACCACAAAAAAATGGCGATAAGATCAATCTCCTTTTGCCTTCTCCACCGACTCACTTTCTTGATATTGTATATCCCATTTTCTAAATCTTACTTCTTCTCGTTTCTATATCCGTTTTAGGGCACCAATCTTCTGAGAAAGAAAAAGATAAAATCAAAATCTCCGCTTTTCCCAATCAATCGAATCCCCAGAAATCTTCATCGTCCCCCTTCGGATTCTCAACCTTCTCTTGATTTACTTCCAGTGTTTACGAATTGGGTAGTGCTTCTTCCCTTCCCTCCACCGTACGCACCTTTCTCCTTGTACTGTGAGTGTGAACAGAAAAACACTGGCGATTTTAGGGTTTTCGGAGTTCAATTTTGTCATTTGAGTATTGAAATTACATCGCGGTAGTTGAATTCAGAGTCTGGTGTTACTCAGTCGTCTTACCATAATAGCTTTGATTACAACAGTGGAAATTTCGCTTGGTGTTGATTGATTTTCTTTTTGGATCCTCGAGATTTTTCGTAGTCTTACATTTGTTTATTGTTCTGAATCCTTTCCCGGACTTCTGATTTCCTGCTAGAAGTTTAGTTCATGGTTCCTGATTAATTATCTCCCCGGGGATGTATTTATATGAATCTATATTCATGTATATAGCCAATTTCTTCTTTCTGGATGGAAAATTTACTTGGTATAATCTTTCAGAGAACGAGAATCTCAGTCTTACTATGTATTTTTACAGCAAACTTTCTGATGCTGGACCATGTTTATTAAGGTATGATTTCTATCAGCTTTGTTATTCACTCATTTGCTTTTCCCTCTCAGATCGCAGGCGCCGAATGATATTTTGTCTTCCGTGATTGTCAGTTCGTGCAATGTCAAACCTTCATGTATAGTAACCTTCTTTTCTCCCCTAATCATTTATATAGTTTTTGAACATTACCATTTGTTTGTAAGAATATGTCAGTATCTTTTGCTGAATTATCTGTGCCATCTCTTTTGCCTTTCAACTCTTCTGTTCTTGCCGTTTCAGTCAGCTGCTTGGAAATAAAACCACCGATCAGGTATGACAATGACTGTTAATTTGCAAATTATATATGTGGATATACATTATGGTATACATTATGGTATAGATACTTAATATTTTAAACAAATCTTGTAGGAAAGTGCATTGGCAGCTTATGCGAACATATTGAAGCCTCACACTTGTCAGGTATCTACTTATAAATTGTATAATCTAATATATAAATGCATGCCTAGTTTGGGTTGTTGGTTATAATTGAGTTTGGTCCTGTTGGATATAGATGTGTCTATCTATATGCACATAGTTGATAGTCGAATATCTACATTAAGATAGTTGGCTATGTGTAAGGATAGTTGATAGTCGAATATCTACATTAAGATACTTGGCTATGTGTGTAAAGATAGTTGGCTATGTGTGTAAAGATAGTTGTTTATGTTCGATAATCTCTTTTATCCCTTGCTCTGTTTTTCCTTCTTACTCTCACTCTGTTTCGAGATCATTATTCCAACATGGGTGTGATATTAACTAATGTTACTTTGTTTGGGCAGGGAAGAGGAAATGGAGTTGGTGAGGACTGAAGAACGACCATTACAAGACTTCTATCATGATTACCAATCTAGCTAGTATTATTTATGGTTTTTCTAAGTAGTATTTTTAGTTCATCTTATTATCTGGATTCATTTGTTTTTTTCTTTTTGTTTTGTTTTATACATTTGAACAATATATTGGGATGTATTATTTACTTTTAATATTTATTAAAATTGAAATTTTATTTCAGAAATTTTTTATAATTATTTATATAATTAAAATCGAGATGTGGCTAATTTAAAACCAAACGTAAACGTATTCATGTCGTTCTCAAATGATACGTAAAACATTTGGAAGTATAAGATAAAAGTGATACAAAAATCATTATGTACTATCATCTATAAAACTGACACAAAATTAGGATCAATTACATAAATGAGATAAATACTAACATCAATTGTGGCTAAATGATACAACTTATGACATTAATTACAAAAACTGATACTAATTTTCCCATCAATTATAATAAGTGAAACAAATACTAATATCATTTATTTTGAATGATACTATTTTCACAATCACTTATCTTAAACGACACATATTTATATCACTTACAATAAATGACAAAAATAGTTGCATCATTCGCTATTTATTGACACAAAGTATTAGAGTCACCACTTCCAAAGTCATTTATATAAATGATACAAATGCATTTACATCATTCAAGAAATGATATAAACAATTAAAATAAATGATACAACACACATGATTTCTTGTAGTGAAAGATGTAACAATGGATTTGTGAGTCATCAGTCTTTGGAGATTCTTTTCGAGATCTATAAATGACCAATTTGACATTTTATAATCCATATTATGAATGCCACCTTAGTTATAAAGATGAAAAACTATAAAGAGATAAACACACCTAGACCGGATAAAAATCTCGTTAATAGCTACCCGATCAGGCGATCACTGACATTATCATTTTTTCATTGACCTTGAAGAATTAGTGCTCGTATATGTATAATATTATTATTTGACATCCCTTAAGATATTCTATTAATAAATCTCGTACGGAATTGAAATACTAAATCTATATGTATACCACTTGTAAATTTATACTACAGAAACTGTGGGCATTGATTTATTAATATAAGCTAAGAAGTGCAACGAATCGCGTCAGCCCTTTGTGGAAGTTTGGTGTCTGAAAATTTAAACTCTTTAATGAAACACATTTTTCTATTCCATTTTAAATATTGTTGCAGGAATTTTTTTTTTATGAAATAATATGTTTTGTTTTTTTTTATTATTATGAAATAATATGTTAGGAGGATAACTTAAACAAACAACAAAATCACACAAACAGTTCTACAAATATAAAATTTTAAAGAGTAATTGCATTGCATATACATGGATAACAAAAAAATTAGTCGACAGTAAAATAACGTTTCTGACAACAGCAGACATCAGCCAAATTACTCTGAAACCGCGTAGAAACCAATCTTTTAATGAGAGGGACCAAGGGAGACAACACAAATTCCAGTGTAAGATTAACTTTTGTTTTTCTTTCGTTGATTATATTGCTAACTTATTTAGTGTAGAAGAGTTGTGTATGTTACGTAGTTAACTTATTACTTGATGATATCAGTTCACCAGATAACAAATTTAATCAGATGCGTTAACTTGTTAATGTAGTTAACTTGTTTAAAATTCTTGGTTAACCTCTTATATATATGTCGTAATTTAAATGCCAAAGTAAAGTTAACTTATTTATTTCTTGATTATTTAAATAGCACATTAAATTTATATGGTATATTTATGTTATCAGGTTAACTTGTTAGTTGTTTATATTAGTTAGCCAGATAATGCATTTTTTCATATGTGTTATCCTTGGAACTTGGTTAATTTGATATGAATTCTTAGTTAACATATTAACTTGTTAGTTAGTGTTGTAGAGTTATACTTGTAAGAAAAATAAAAAAAATGCTTTGTGTGTGATCGATAACGCACTTATCAAGTTATCATAGCGGTTAACATATTTACTTTTTTTTTTTAATTGTAAAACAGTTAACATATTTAACTTAGCAAAAATTATTTACATCATGAATTAAATCGCCACCACACTTACTCTAGTGCTTCATCTTTATAGGGATAATTTTGTCCACATTTCTGTTGTCAGAAGAGAGAGATTTAATTTTCAGTTTATCACTACTATCTTGTTAATAAAGTGGTCAACTTTGTATACTAGCTTCAATCACCCAATTTTAAATGAAGTGTTGTTGAACTTTGGACTGATGAAGAACCATAAGTATACATTTGAACTCTTAATGAATACTAAAATACTCGAGACGATGAACATATTAAAAGAATGTAATAAAGTAAAGAATACATGAATTTTACAAGTTCAGATCTTTCATATGAAATTCATATGTCTTGTTATAAATAATTCTCCGAAACTCCCGTAAAGATTTGAGTCACTGTGGTGTCATGCATTTTTGCATACATATAAAACATAAACCACATATGTTTTATACATGTCAAGTTTCTAAAAAGTAACATCCAGTAATGTTTTATCAATGTTGGATAAAGTTCAAATTTGGTCAGACGATATAAAAATAAGTTAGCAGTCATTTACCGATAGTTTAAAATCGAACAATTCAGGTTTATGGCTTAGTTCTTAGACTGTAAAGTTTAGTTTTAAAGCTTTAGGGTTTTGAATGTAAAGTTATGATTTTAATTGGACTATTATGTTAATTTAAAAGAATATATAATCTTATTATATAAATCTAGATTGGCGCGACGTGGTTGCGATACGTAAAATTTTTAGGATCGCGACATGTGTCATTTTTTATGTTACAACTATTAAGATCTTGACATGTGTCTTGCAAAAGAAAAAGGAAAAAATATATTTCATATTCTAACGGGAAAAAGAAAAAAATATCTTTGCATATCTCATATTCTAAGAGAATCCATATTCTAATGGAAAAAATGGAAAAAAAAAGTGGAAAAAGATTCCATGTTCTAACAGAAAAGAAAAAAAAAAATCTTTGCATATCTCATATTCTAAGAGAATCCATGTTCTCATCAAGCCATATATAATAAGCTATAAGATTTAAAATTTAATTGTGTGCTTTCATCTTTTTTTTCATATCTCTAATTGTATGCTTCTATCTTTTTTTTTTCCTATCTGTAATTGTGTGCTTCAATCTTTTTTTTTCATTTTTTGTTTTCTATCTCTAATTGTATCCATCCATCTTTTTTAGAATAAAAAATCATGTTTTCCAAAGTTCAAGAAAGCAATGGAGATTATTTGACTCTAAATCAATTGGATTGAAATCAAAATTATCGTTGTACTATATTATGTATTATTCGAAAGTGGGAAGATAGAAATCCTAAAGAAAATCTAGGCCTGGGCATTCGGATATTCGGGTCGGTTTTTCGGGTCCGGGTCTTACGGGTATAGAAGTTTTATATCCAAATAGGAACCGTTAATAATTCGGTTTGGGTTCGGGTCGGTTCCTCTCGGATCTGGGTCGGTTCCGAGTACCCAAACTTTAGCAATAAAAGATAAAATAAAATAAAATTGATTTATTTTAAATAAAATTGAGTTAAATTTTGTAAAACATATTAAATATTAACAAATATAACTAAAGATTTTCTGATATATTAGATCTTTTGGTTATTTTGTGATAAATATAACTAATGTATTTGGTTTATAATTATAATTTTAAATATTTTGGTTATTTTAAAAGTAAATATAACTAACATTTTTAGGAATATAATTATATTTTGGATATTTCGGGTACTCATTCGGTTCTCGGTTTGGTTTCAATTTGGTTCCGGTTCTTTCGGGTATAGGAGTTTAGGATCCGTTCAGATATTTGTGTCAGTTTCGATTCAGTTCGGTTTCATTTATTTTAGGTCTGGTTCGGTTCGGGTCTTCGGATCCGGGGAAAATTTCCAGGCCTAGAAAATCATATCCTTATGAGAGTTGAGTTTCTGTTACTTGATGAAATATGGTTATTATGAAATTATTACATGACTATTACTCTTTATTGTACAACAAAATTAAAATATATTATGTTATTCAAAGATTTTTTATCGGGTTTCAATATTATTTTACTTACATTTAAGAGTAATTATATTTTTTAATATTTTTTATTTTTTCTTAAATTATTTAAAAAATATTAAGATAAACTCTGTGTATATATGGGGTCTTATCTAGTTTATTAATATAATATATATTACTTTTATATAGGTTTCTTTTCATATTTGTAGAAGGCCACCTTTTGTAGATTATAAAATGTATAAATAGATAGTATACAACTATAAGTAGTAGATGTTAATCAATAACCACCAAAAACTCTTCTGATTCGATCATGAAGATTGTTAAGTAGACGTAAATCAGTATCCACCGAATAATTTACTAACTCACCTATGATAGAGATCATTTCTTTCCCGAAGATAAGATTCGTGCTGAATAGTGTAGTTTGATCGAAAATTTGATCTTTACAACTCATTAAAATTATCATGTACTATCTGTCTGAACAGTATACAGATTTCAGATACCATATAAATTTATTTTTTACTATATAACATCTTTACCATAGTTATTTTATTTATTTTCTTATTTTTTTTGTAGCAATAAAAGATATATAAGGGACTAGAAGAGTGGTGGGATATGCAAATAGCAGTGTGCATGAAAGTTAGGCGCTAAATGGGCAGTGACCTAGTGCCTAGAGCTTAAAATGTCTAATCGGGGTTTATGCGATTTCTAGACGTTTTACGAATTTACGAAATAAATCTATATATTAGACATATTTTAAATATATAATAGAACACTATATTATATCAAGTTCAAATTAGACTAAAAAAGTAGAAGAGTATTAAAACTAAGATATAAAAAGTATAATATATGTATTCTAGATAAAAATTGAATTATGTTAAACTAGAAATAAAAATTTAGATAAAACCACGGTTTAAGAACGTCTAAGTGCCAAGAAAATAATTGTTACGGTCTATAAACGTCTAGTGCCGCTTAGGCAGTGGCCGCCTAAACCTTTTTTTAGAACACTGGCAAATAGCAATGAGTATTAATACCAAAGAGTGCACTTTGTCAGCGGAAGAGAGAGAAACTATAAATAGTTGGAACACTTGTCTGCTGCTTTTGAGTTCTGACAATAGTCTGCCTTTATGGTTCTTTCGTATCTTTCTTGAAAGTATAATTTTAGGGGTCGGGAGAATAGATTCCAAGTGTATGAACACATTTGGTGGCCAATTGGTAAAGTCTATAGATTCAAACTATTTTTGTTTCCTTCAAATATGCATGTATTATACGAGGTTGAGTCTAGGTGATGACACAACTACGACATTAATAAAAATAATTCGATTACATGCCATGTTCAATTCAAATTGGTTTTAGAATTTCATGTTCAATAATAATAATTAGTCTATGATTTATTCATCTTTTATTTGTCAGCGAATTACTCTTTTTTCTTATGAAATTCACATCCTAAAAAAAAAAGAAAAAAGATTACTTGTGAAAAGCAGGTATTTTACTGCATAAGTGTATGGTATACAACAATTAATATGTAGTAAATCATAGAGTGGTTAGTTTAATTTTAAAGTTCTAAAAACAATTGGAACTGAAGTACTGAACAATGATTTGTAACATAGATATTTGTATCAAAACTACACTTTGCATTATATGTTTAATCCATTTAATATGAATATATGTTTAAACTTTATGGTTTTCCATTATTATATTAATATTTTGTAAATTTTTATAAAATTTTACATGATATTTCTAAGAACTGAAAAGGTGTTACAAGTCGGTAAGTTGAGTATAGACTACTTCCATGATTTAAGAATGATGAAAAAGGCGGACCAAAAAAAAAAGAATGATTGAAAACAATATGTCGAATATTTATTTACACACTAACGTTCCTGAACTAGTTTACCTTTTACTGTTTTTTTTACTTCTTTTTTTTTTTTTTTTTTATAAAGGAGTTAAGTTCTTACGTTTCTTATCTATGTGGTTTCAGTCGAAGCTGAGATACAAGATTCCTAATACCTACAAATCCACCAAGAGTATATATGATTTAGAATTAGGATGAAAAAACATCTAGTGGACTAAAATCAAATACATAAATATAAATAAATTTTATGGAGTGGACTGTTCCAACGTCATTTAAACACATTTGTGCGATTAATAATATACAAATAAATAAAGGGAAAGAGTAGAACATACCTTTTTTATGTACATTCCCCAAAATGGCTTGTTAATTTTCCATCACCCAATTTTCACTAGATGAATTTACTCATACAGTGTCCCGTTTGATCCTGTGGAGGACAACTAAACCACAATACCTCTTTTTCTTCTTTAATTTTTTTTATGACTTGGCCACGTTTTTATGTATATTATATCATTATATGTGCAGACTTTAATTGTACTATCTATTTATGTATATATTCGAATATGATTCATTGATTATAAATTTATAATGACCGAGGATTGGAGATTCCAAAAGCACACCGGATCTGATCGTGAACAAAGAAAGGCTCGTATATTATAAGAGCATTGTGCGAACTTTTGCAATATTGTATGAGCATCAAAGGAAACATCACTTTTGTAATATTGAGATCAAAGTTAATTTATATTTCATTTGCTTTACATGCAAATAAGAGACCTTTAATCACAAATTCTGAAAGAGGATATGAGCTACTAGTGTGACTCAATGGGTCAAAAAAAAGGATTTCCGACCAAATGTTTGTGGAAGTAACGTAATGTCCTACTCAAATGTAGTTGAAAGCGTGATATTTGCGATGATTGGCACACAAGTTGATAAGTTTGGTTTTATCCCGCTGGTGTTATAAGTCGTTTTTGTATATGAGTAACCTAGTAATATGCAATCAATGAAAAAGGTATTGACATACATCAATGAGACCAGAATTTGTGATTACAAGAAATCTATCTGAAACAACCAATTTTTTTTTTTTTTTTTTTTTTTTATGAAATAATTAGCCCAGATTAATATTTCCATAAATATTAATCCTCAACAGCTAATTCAACACAATGCGGAAGAAAACCAATATTATTAAATCATAATTAATTATTCAACAATAACCAATAAAGAATAAAACCAATAAAACCAATAAGCAACCTAAGCCGGTTTGCTACATTATTAAAATAAAGTCTAACACCCTAAACTCATGAATTTCTGGTCAACCATAACAACAAAGCCAGAATCAAATTCCTAATCTCATCATCCTCTTCTCTCGGTCTCTTTCCGCGGAAGAACATTGCTGTTACCTGCATCACATTACGAAAGAGATGCGTAAGTATTATCATAAATACTTAGTGAGTGGATCATCCTGCCTACAGGCCAATTACGTCAACAATAGACAATACATCACAATAATCAACCACAATAACAATGCTCAACATTAATCAACAGTATAAACCATCCCTGTCAGGAAACACCCACGTTTCCTGACACCCAGGTTGGTGTCGACCGACACCTCTATGGTGTCGATCGACGCCAGCCTCCCGAGTGTCGATCGACACTCATCGAGTGTCGCTCGACACCGGCTCGACGCCCAGAAACCAGAAGCTACGAAAATCACATTCCAAAATCGCAATAACACAAAATCTAGGGGTTTTCAACGCCCCAATACTATCAAAACACGAAATCCAGCATAAACAACTCAAGAACACAACCAAAACTCGAAATCAAACAATCTCTATTGATCAACGGGCCTACAGTCACGCACTCACCTTAGAACGGATAGAAAAGAGCAAAGGGAGATGAACAAGGAAGAATAAGCCTCAAATCGATTCTCCAAACACCAAAATCGCCCAGAAATCACCCTCCTTCTCTCTGCAACTTGTTTTTCTCGAAAACTGTGCCTCTGCTCGCGGCCACAGGGTTTTATTCGAGAACTAGGGCTTCTTTCGCCCAAAACCGCGCTAAACCGAACTCACTCAAATCGAACCGACCGATTTCACCATAACCGGTGTCGATCGACACCCTCCCTTGGTGTCGGTCGACACCACTCGACCAAACCAACTCCAATTGCAAATCGATCGACTTAAACCGGAAATCAAACCCGAAAACCGGTGTCGATCGACACCCTTCGGGTGTCGATCGATACTAGTCGTTCAGAAGAATTTAACACACTTTCTTCGCGATGCTTGAACCTTAGACCGACTGCACAACAATCAAACAAGAACATGCACAGCCAATCCTCAATTCACACCTCTAAGAGCATGTGCCAACTACTCCCGAACACCTAGCATCGTCCAACACCACTTCCAAAACAACTTTCTGGTTCACGGATGTTACAATTCTCCCCCACTAAAATGGATTCGCCCTCGAATCTCAACACAAACGTCTCTCGAAGACCTCAAAACTCAAATTTTTTTAGTCCTATGTTATACGCATGTTTCCAAGATATTATTACTCTCAATGCCATAACCGCAGTCATGACATCCGTACTGCGACTCACGGTCCAGTACCAAAATGTGACCAATGTCACAAAACCAAACGTGACCCGAAGTCACAACCAAAATGTGATCCCTGTCACAACCAAAACGTGACCCACTGTCACTAAAACAACTCATATCGAGGTAGCGACCCCCAATATAAGTCCGTTGGGCACCTAACGTCCCAACACAAATAGAACCACCGTCTACAAGGCCCACCGCCTCTAGACAAAACGAGTAATAAAATCTGAAACGCGTACCAACATGTGACTAAAAACTCTCAATGACCCCACCGGCCAAAGAAACTTGTAACATCCAAACCATAACCCAAAAATATGAGGCAAAACTCCATCTCATATAACTCCAAAAATGTATATCGTACAACGAAACGAAAATACATAAGTCCAAAACCAACAACAACAAAACCAAGAACAAGACTAGAACCACAAAGATGAATCACTCCACAGCCTGCTTGTCGAACCACTTTCCGAATTTCAGCTTCATCTTTGCCTCTGGCTCCCAAGTCTGCTCCTCTGTGCCACTACAGTCCCACAAAACTCTCAACAATGGCACCCTCTTGTTCCGCAGAACCTTGACTCTCCTCTCAAGAATCCTCACAGGAACTGCCGGAACTGTCATATCTGGCTGGAGATCCTCTGGAATCTCAACCACAACCTCCTCTGAAGGACGCAAACACCTCCTCAACATAGAAACATGAAACACCTTGTGAAAGGCGCTCATAATCGGTGGCAACTCCAACCGATAAGCCACTGGCCCAACTCGTTCCACCACTGGAAACGGACCCATAAATCGCGGACTGAGCTTGTTCTCTGCTATGGACCTGTTAGGGCCCCTCAACATAGCCATCTTGAGATAAACTCTATCTCCCACCTGAAACTCAAGCTCACGTCGCCGTCTATCTGCATAACTCCTCTGTCTATCCTGAGCCTCCTTCATGTTCAGCCTCAAGACACGAATCTTCTCCGTCGTCTCCTGAACAAAACTAGCTCCAAACATGCTGCGCTCCCCCACTTGGGTCCAGCATAAGGGTGTCCTGCATGGCCTCCCATACAAAGCCTCATAAGGAGCCATACCAATACTAGACTGAAAACTGTTGTTATAGGCAAACTCTGCCAAACACAGATGATCAGCCCAATGACCACCCCAATCCAGTACACACATCCTAAGCAGATCCTCCAAAGTCTGAATAGTCCTCTCTGACTGCCCATCTGTCTGCGGATGATACGCTGTACTCATATGCACCTTAGTGCCCATCTCAGTCTGAAATGCCCTCCAAAACTCTGAAGCAAACCTCGGATCTCTATCCGACACGATACTGGCTGGCACTCCATGCAGCCTCACAATCTCTCGCACAAACTTCCTAGCCAAGACAGCCGCTCCATCTGTCTTCTTGATAGCCAAGAAATGTGCTGACTTGGTCAAGCGATCTACAATGACCCAAATAGCATCGAAAGTCCGTGAGATAGGTAATCCCACAACAAAATCCATAGTGATCATGTCCCACTTCCACTCTGGAATGGGTAAACTCTGCAAAAGACCACTAGGCACCTGATGCTCTGCCTTGACCAAAGAACAAGTGTTGCACCTCGCAACCCAATCTGCCACATCCCACTTCATCCCAACCCAATGATAATACCGTTTGAGGTCACGGTACATCTTGGTAGCACCCGGATGAATCGAAAACTTGCTCGAATGAGCCTCTCTCAAAACCTCATGCCTCAACTCCTCATTCTTGGGCACACAAACTCGCCCACGAACCAAGATAGTCCCATTCGAAGAGACCTGATACTCAGAACCAACCGCCTGCGAAGCATCGATCAAACCCTGATCACTCTGCTGCGCCACTCTGATCCTGCTAAGTAAATCTGCCTGATCAGCTGCCTCTAAACCCAAAGGCTCCTCCGAAATAGCACAAAGACGCAATGTACTAATCTCGCTGACCAAAGCCTCAACACCACGCTCTCTATCTGAATCAACCCTCCGTCGACTCAAAGCATCTGCCACCAAATTGGCCTTGCCCGGATGATAAACAATATCCAGGTCATAGTCTGCCAGAAACTCCACCCAACGCGTCTGTCTCGCATTCAGCAAAGGCTGAGTGAAAATATGCTGTAGACTCTTGTGATCTGTAAAGATCTGCACTCTACCACCATAAAGATAAGACCTCCAAATCTTGAGTGCAAAAACCACTGCTCCCAACTCAAGATCATGTGTAGGACGGTTGCGCTCACTGCCCTGCAACTGCCTCGAAGCATAGGCAATCACTCTGCCCTCCTGCATCAAAACACAACCAAGTCCAACACCTGAAGCATCTGTGTACACTACATATGGCTTCCCCGGGTCGGGTAATGCCAAAACAGGTGTACTAGTCAACATCTCCTTGAGCTTCCCAAAGCTCTCCTCGCACTCCGGCGACCACACAAACGGCACATCCTTGCCAGTCAACCTCGTCATCGGCTGAGACATACTCGCAAACCCCTTGACGAACCTCCTGTAGTAGCCTGCTAAACCCAGAAAACTCCTGATCTCGGTAGCACTACTCGGTCTAGGCCAATCTCTGATAGCCTCAATCTTAGCCGGATCCACAGATACTCCCTCTGCAGAAACAATGTGGCCAAGAAAACCCATCTCCCTCTGCCAAAAGCTGCACTTGCTCAACTTGGCAAACAGCTTCTGCTCTCGAAGCTTCTCCAACACAAGCCTCAAATGAGTCGCATGCTCCTCTGGACTCCTCGAATACACCAAAATGTCATCAATGAAAATAATGACAAACACATCCAGAAACTCCCTGAATACGTCGTTCATCAACCTCATAAATGCTGCCGGCGCATTAGTCAAACCAAAAGGCATGACCACAAACTCGAAATGCCCATACCTCGTCCGAAAAGCTGTCTTCCGGACATCTGCCTCATCTGTCGGAATCTGATGATAACCCGATGCCAAGTCAATCTTAGAGAACCAGGTAGCACCTCTCAACTGATCCAACAACTCATCAATCCTCGGAAGTGGGTACCTGTTCTTCACTGTGACTCGGTTAAGTCCCCGGTAATCGATACACAACCGAAAACTGCCATCCTTCTTCTTAACGAACAACACTGGCGCTCCCCATGGCGACACACTAGGTCTGATGAACCCTTTACTCAAAAGGTCCTCTAGCTGCTTCTTCAGCTCTGCCATCTCTGCTGGAGCCATCCTGTAAGGTGTCTTCGATATCGGAGCTGTCCCGGGCTCTAAATCAATCGTGAAAGGATCTGACCGAGATGGTGGCAATCCCTTCAGCGACCGAAAAACATCCTCGAAATCCTGGACAACCTGAATATCCTGCAGACTCACCTCACCACTGGACTCTGTCATAGTGATCGTCGCCAAATAGGCTTCGCAGCCCCGCTCTAACAACTGCTCTGCCTGAATAGCTGAAATCACTATACTCCCCGAAGTCGGTCTCACTCCCTGATAAACCAACTTCCCTGCATCCTGCTCAAACACCACTCTACCTCTGTAGCAATCCAGATGAACTCGGTATAGAGATAACCAGTCCATCCCCAAAATCACGTCATACAGCTCCACTGGACTGATGACCAAATCTGCTGGCATAGACTGCCCCGCAATACGCACATCAACTGCTCTAGCTCTGCCCGAAGTAGCCAAATAACCACCACCGGCCACCTTGACAAAGCCTGAAGCCTCGCCATCGCTACTCCGAATACCACTACCCTCCGCTCTCTCCGGAGTAATGAAGCAATTAGATGCTCCCGAGTCAAACAGAACGTGAGACTCAAAACCTCCAACTAACAAGGTCCCTACACAATTCCACAAGTGTTGAGAACCTCTAACTCTATCACAGTAAAACAACAGAAACAGACAACACCAACAATTCTACCTTAAGAATTTAAAAGTCTGAGTCAAGATTTTACCTGTGATCTGGCCTGACTGACTGGTCTGGCCCACCTCTGCCGAAGTATAAACTCTCGGCGCTCCACCCGACTGCAACGCCGCCACCTGCGCTGCTGACTGAATAGCCAACGGCTGAATCGCCGCTGCCACTGCTCTCTGCTGCAACTTGGGACACATAGTCTTGATATGCCCCGGCTCCCTGCAGTAGTAGCACACTGTCGGCTCTCTGGATCCCGCCCTCTTGGGGCAAGTCGCAACTCTGTGATCCAGACTACCACAACCAAAACAACCTCCCGTACTCGGGCTACTAGCAGATATCTCCTCTGCTCTCCTCTTCTGGCCCTGCGCAGGCCTACTGCCCCTGCCGTAACCAGAACTGTGACCTCTACGCTGCTGATGCTGCTGCTGGCCCCGAGGATGGGTAGCAGGAGCAACTGCAACTGGCACAACTGCCGTACTCACGGCTCACGCAAGTCCTCCTCAATGGACGCTGCCAACTCCACTAAACCCGCTCTGGTGTGGTACATACCACCTCTGCACTGAGTCCTGATGTTCCTCCGAAGCCCCTGAAGAAACCGCGACGTCAATGCTCGCTCACTGATCAGCTCACCACCAGAAAAGACTACCAATCCGCAGAACTCTGCATCATACTCTCGAACAGACCTCTCGCCCTGAGTCAAGTCCAAAAACCTCAACTGCAGCCTGTCACGAGCCTCCTGAGGGAAAAACTTGTGGTTGAACTCCTCGACGAAGTCAACCCAAGTCCATACCTCTCTCCTGGTCCTAACAGACCTCCACCACAAATGTGCATCACCTCCAAGGTAGTGCACTGCCAACTCAACCTGAAACTGTGCCGGACAACGAACAGAATCGAAGTTCCGCTCCAACCTCTGACGCCACTCGTCAGCCTGCTCTGGAGTAACCCCGCCCTCAAACGTAGGCGTACCAATCCTCTGCATCTCCCTCATCATCTCACGATAAGGAGAAAACCCAACCGCAACACCCTGCTGCACCGCAGCCTCCTGCTGCTCAACAAAACCGGCACCAACATGTGCCCCGGCACCAACCTGTGCCCCGGCCGCTGGAGGTGCAACCGGAGCCTGCTGTGGAACTGCCTCTGGAAGACGTGCCAAAAGCTGCGTCAGTAGCCCCACAATCAAATCACCCTGAGCAAGAGCCGCGCCCCCACCGGGAACTACCCCTGCCCCCGCGCCACCCCCGACGCCCAAACTAGCCCCACCGGCTAACGAAACAGACTGTGTCACCGACGCTGCCGCCACACTAGGCGCCGCACTCTCCACTGAGGCCTCAGCCTCTGGCAAACCACGACCAGCACCCCGACCTCCACGACCCGCTGCTCGCCCACCGCGACCAGCTCCTCTGCCCCCACGGGCTGCACCGCGACCACGACCACGGCCACGACCACGACCTGCGTCCATCTCTCTGCACTACCACCAAGTACAGAAAAAGAGCAAAGGTCAAAACACAACACAAACCACAACACACCAAATATCCAACTCACTTACCCGCGGAAAACTGGAAGACCGAGAGGATGAGATTAAACCACTAATTGACTAACTCACATAATCAATTAACCACATAGTCCAATTCATCCAATTCTAACAGTCCTAAAACCGACTACGCTCTGATACCAAAATGAAACAACCAAATTTTTTTTTTTTTTTTTTTTTTTATGAAATAATTAGCCCAGATTAATATTCCCATAAATATTAATCCTCAACAGCTAATTCAACACAATGCGGAAGAAAACCAATATTATTAAATCATAATTAATTATTCAACAATAACCAATAAAGAATAAAACCAATAAAACCAATAAGCAACCTAAGCCGGTTTGCTACATTATTAAAATAAAGTCTAACACCCTAAACTCATGAATTTCTGGTCAACCATAACAACAAAGCCAGAATCAAATTCCTAATCTCATCATCCTCTTCTCTCGGTCTCTTTCCGCGGAAGAACATTGCTGTTACCTGCATCACATTACGAAAGAGATGCGTAAGTATTATCATAAATACTTAGTGAGTGGATCATCCTGCCTACAGGCCAATTACGTCAACAATAGACAATACATCACAATAATCAACCACAATAACAATGCTCAACATTAATCAACAGTATAAACCATCCCTGTCAGGAAACACCCACGTTTCCTGACACCCAGGTTGGTGTCGACCGACACCTCTATGGTGTCGATCGACGCCAGCCTCCCGAGTGTCGATCGACACTCATCGAGTGTCGCTCGACACCGGCTCGACGCCCAGAAACCAGAAGCTACGAAAATCACATTCCAAAATCGCAATAACACAAAATCTAGGGGTTTTCAACGCCCCAATACTATCAAAACACGAAATCCAGCATAAACAACTCAAGAACACAACCAAAACTCGAAATCAAACAATCTCTATTGATCAACGGGCCTACAGTCACGCACTCACCTTAGAACGGATAGAAAAGAGCAAAGGGAGATGAACAAGGAAGAATAAGCCTCAAATCGATTCTCCAAACACCAAAATCGCCCAGAAATCACCCTCCTTCTCTCTGCAACTTGTTTTTCTCGAAAACTGTGCCTCTGCTCGCGGCCACAGGGTTTTATTCGAGAACTAGGGCTTCTTTCGCCCAAAACCGCGCTAAACCGAACTCACTCAAATCGAACCGACCGATTTCACCATAACCGGTGTCGATCGACACCCTCCCTTGGTGTCGGTCGACACCACTCGACCAAACCAACTCCAATTGCAAATCGATCGACTTAAACCGGAAATCAAACCCGATAACCGGTGTCGATCGACACCGGTTATGGTGAAATCGGTCGGTTCGATTTGAGTGAGTTCGGTTTAGCGCGGTTTTGGGCGAAAGAAGCCCTAGTTCTCGAATAAAACCCTGTGGCCGCGAGCAGAGGCACAGTTTTCGAGAAAAACAAGTTGCAGAGAGAAGGAGGGTGATTTCTGGGCGATTTTGGTGTTTGGAGAATCGATTTGAGGCTTATTCTTCCTTGTTCATCTCCCTTTGCTCTTTTCTATCCGTTCTAAGGTGAGTGCGTGACTGTAGGCCCGTTGATCAATAGAGATTGTTTGATTTCGAGTTTTGGTTGTGTTCTTGAGTTGTTTATGCTGGATTTCGTGTTTGATAGTATTGGGGCGTTGAAAACCCCTAGATTTTGTGTTATTGCGATTTTGGAATGTGATTTTCGTAGCTTCTGGTTTCTGGGCGTCGAGCCGGTGTCGAGCGACACTCGATGAGTGTCGATCGACACTCGGGAGGCTGGCGTCGATCGACACCATAGAGGTGTCGGTCGACACCAACCTGGGTGTCAGGAAACGTGGGTGTTTCCTGACAGGGATGGTTTATATTGTTGAGTATTGTTGAGCATTGTTATGATTGATGTTTATTGTGATGTTTTGTCTAGTGTTTGACGTAATTGGCCTGTAGGCAGGATGATCCACTCACTAAGTATTTATGATAATACTTACGCATCTCTATTCCAATGTGATGCAGGTAACAGCAATGTTCTTCCGCGGAAAGAGACCGAGAGAAGAGGATGATGAGATTAGGAATTTAATCTTGGCTTTATTGTTGTGGCTGACCAGGAATTCCTGAGTTTAGGGTGTTAGACTTTATTTTAATAATGTAGCAAACCGGCTTAGGTTGCTTATTGGTTATTGGTTTTATTGGTTTTATTCTTTATTGGTTATTGTTGATTAATTGATTATGATTTAATAATATTGGTTTTCTTCCGCATTGTGTTGAATTAGCTGTTGAGGATTAATATTTATGGGAATATTAATCTGGGCTAATTATTTAAAAAAAAAAAAAAAAAAATTTGGTTGTTTCATTTTGGTATCAGAGCAGCAGGAGGCTGCGGTGCAGCAGGGTGTTGCGGTTGGGTTTTCTCCTTATCGTGAGATGATGAGGGAGATGCAGAGGATTGGTACGCCTACGTTTGAGGGCGGGGTTACTCCAGAGCAGGCTGACGAGTGGCGTCAGAGGTTGGAGCGGAACTTCGATTCTGTTCGTTGTCCGGTACAGTTTCAGGTTGAGTTGGCAGTGCACTACCTTGGAGGTGATGCACATTTGTGGTGGAGGTCTGTTAGGACCAGGAGAGAGGTATGGACTTGGGTTGACTTCGTCGAGGAGTTCAACCACAAGTTTTTCCCTCAGGAGGCTCGTGACAGGCTGCAGTATGACGTGATTTTGGGGATGGACTGGTTATCTCTATACCGAGTTCATCTGGATTGCTACAGAGGTAGAGTGGTGTTTGAGCAGGATGCAGGGAAGTTGGTTTATCAGGGAGTGAGACCGACTTCGGGGAGTATAGTGATTTCAGCTATTCAGGCAGAGCAGTTGTTAGAGCGGGGCTGCGAAGCCTATTTGGCGACGATCACTATGACAGAGTCCAGTGGTGAGGTGAGTCTGCAGGATATTCAGGTTGTCCAGGATTTCGAGGATGTATTTCGGTCGCTGAAGGGATTGCCACCATCTCGGTCAGATCCTTTCACGATTGATTTAGAGCCCGGGACAGCTCCGATATCGAAGACACCTTACAGGATGGCTCCAGCAGAGATGGCAGAGCTGAAGAAGCAGCTAGAGGACCTTTTGAGTAAAGGGTTCATCAGACCTAGTGTGTCGCCATGGGGAGCGCCAGTGTTGTTTGTGAAGAAGAAGGATGGCAGTTTTCGGTTGTGCATCGATTACCGGGGACTTAACCGAGTCACAGTGAAGAACAGGTACCCACTTCCGAGGATTGATGAGTTGTTGGATCAGTTGAGAGGTGCTACCTGGTTCTCCAAGATTGACTTGGCATCGGGTTATCATCAGATTCCGATAGATGAGGCAGATGTCCGGAAGACAGCTTTTCGGACGAGGTATGGGCATTTCGAGTTTGTGGTCATGCCTTTCGGTTTGACTAATGCGCCGGCAGCGTTTATGAGGTTGATGAACGACGTGTTCAGGGAGTTTCTGGATGTGTTTGTCATTATTTTCATTGATGACATTTTGGTGTATTCGAGGAGCCCAGAGGAGCATGCGACTCATTTGAGGCTTGTGTTGGAGAAGCTTCGAGAGCAGAAGCTGTATGCTAAGTTGAGCAAGTGTAGCTTTTGGCAGCGAGAGATGGGGTTTCTTGGCCATATTGTTTCTGCAGAGGGGGTTTCTGTGGATCCGGCTAAGATTGAGGCCATTAGAGATTGGCCTAGACCGAGTAGTGCTACCGAGATCAGGAGTTTTCTGGGTTTAGCAGGCTACTACAGGAGGTTCGTCAAGGGGTTTGCGAGTATGTCTCAGCCGATGACGAGGTTGACTGGCAAGGATGTGCCGTTTGTGTGGTCGCCGGAGTGCGAGGAGAGCTTTGGGAAGCTCAAGGAGATGTTGACTAGTACACCAGTTTTGGCATTACCTGACCCGGGGAAGCCATATGTTGTGTACACAGATGCTTCAGGTGTTGGACTTGGTTGTGTTTTGATGCAGGAGGGCAGAGTGATTGCCTATGCATCGAGGCAGTTGCAGGGCAGTGAGCGCAACCGTCCTACACATGATCTTGAGTTGGGAGCAGTGGTTTTTGCACTCAAGATTTGGAGGTCTTATCTTTATGGTGGTAGAGTGCAGATCTTTACAGATCACAAGAGTCTACAGCATATTTTCACTCAGCCTTTGCTGAATGCGAGACAGACGCGTTGGGTGGAGTTTCTGGCAGACTATGACTTGGATATTGTTTATCATCCAGGCAAGGCCAACTTGGTGGCAGATGCGTTGAGTCGACGGAGGGTTGATTCAGATAGAGAGCGTGGTGTTGAGGCTTTGGTCAGCGAGATTAGTACATTGCGTCTTTGTGCTATTTCAGAGGAGCCTTTGGGTTTGGAGGCAGCTGATCAGGCAGATTTACTCAGGAGGATCAGAGTGGCGCAGCAGAGTGATCAGGGTTTGATCGATGCTTCGCAGGCGGTTGGTTCTGAGTATCAGGTCTCATTGAATGGGACTATCTTAGTTCGTGGGCGAGTTTGTGTGCCCAAGGATGAGGAGTTGAGGCATGAGGTTTTGAGAGAGGCTCATTCGAGCAAGTTTTCGATTCATCCGGGTGCGACCAAGATGTACCGTGACCTCAAACGGTATTATCATTGGGTTGGGATGAAGAGGGATGTGGCAGATTGGGTTGCGAGGTGCAACACTTGTTCTTTGGTCAAGGCAGAGCATCAGGTGCCTAGTGGTCTTCTGCAGAGTTTACCCATTCCAGAGTGGAAGTGGGATATGATCACTATGGATTTTGTTGTGGGATTGCCGATCTCACGGACTTTCGATGCTATTTGGGTCCTTGTAGATCGCTTGACCAAGTCAGCACATTTCTTGGCTATCAAGAAGACAGATGGAGCGGCTGTCTTAGCTAGGAAGTTTGTGCGAGAGATTGTGAGGCTGCATGGAGTGCCAGCCAGTATCGTGTCGGATAGAGATCCGAGGTTTGCTTCAGAGTTTTGGAGGGCATTTCAGACTGAGATGGGCACTAAGGTGCATATGAGTACAGCGTATCATCCGCAGACAGACGGACAGTCAGAGAGGACTATTCAGACTTTGGAGGATCTGCTTAGGATGTGTGTACTAGATTGGGGTGGTCATTGGGCTGATCATCTGTGTTTGGCAGAGTTTGCCTATAACAACAGTTTTCAGTCTAGTATTGGTATGGCTCCTTATGAGGCTTTGTATGGGAGGCCATGCAGGACACCCTTATGCTGGACCCAAGTGGGGGAGCGCAGCATGTTTGGAGCTAGTTTTGTTCAGGAGACGACGGAGAAGATTCGTGTCTTGAGGCTGAACATGAAGGAGGCTCAGGATAGACAGATGAGTTATGCAGATAGGCGGCGACGTGAGCTTGAGTTTCAGGTGGGAGATAGAGTTTATCTCAAGATGGCTATGTTGAGGGGCCCTAACAGGTCCATAGCAGAGAACAAGCTCAGTCCGCGATTTATGGGTCCGTTTCCAGTGGTGGAGCGAGTTGGGCCAGTGGCTTATCGGTTGGAGTTGCCACCGATTATGAGCGCCTTTCACAAGGTGTTTCATGTTTCGATGTTGAGGAGGTGTTTGCGTCCTTCAGAGGAGGTTGTGGTTGAGATTCCAGAGGATCTCCAGCCAGATATGACAGTTCCGGCAGTTCCTGTGAGGATTCTTGAGAGGAGAGTCAAGGTTCTGCGGAACAAGAGGGTGCCATTGTTGAGAGTCCTGTGGGACTGTAGTGGCACAGAGGAGCAGACTTGGGAGCCAGAGGCAAAGATGAAGCTGAAGTTCGGAAAGTGGTTCGACAAGCAGGCTGTGGAGTGATTCATCTTTGTGGTTCTAGTCTTGTTCTTGGTTTTGTTGTTGTTGGTTTTGGACTTATGTATTTTCGTTTCGTTGTACGATATACATTTTTGGAGTTATATGAGATGGAGTTTTGCCTCATATTTTTGGGTTATGGTTTGGATGTTACAAGTTTCTTTGGCCGGTGGGGTCATTGAGAGTTTTTAGTCACATGTTGGTACGCGTTTCAGATTTTATTACTCGTTTTGTCTAGAGGCGGTGGGCCTTGTAGACGGTGGTTCTATTTGTGTTGGGACGTTAGGTGCCCAACGGACTTATATTGGGGGTCGCTACCTCGATATGAGTTGTTTTAGTGACAGTGGGTCACGTTTTGGTTGTGACAGGGATCACATTTTGGTTGTGACTTCGGGTCACGTTTGGTTTTGTGACATTGGTCACATTTTGGTACTGGACCGTGAGTCGCAGTACGGATGTCATGACTGCGGTTATGGCATTGAGAGTAATAATATCTTGGAAACATGCGTATAACATAGGACTAAAAAAATTTGAGTTTTGAGGTCTTCGAGAGACGTTTGTGTTGGGATTCGAGGGCGAATCCATTTTAGTGGGGGAGAATTGTAACATCCGTGAACCAGAAAGTTGTTTTGGAAGTGGTGTTGGACGATGCTAGGGGTTCGGGAGTAGTTGGCACATGCTCTTAGAGGTGTGAATTGAGGATTGGCTGTGCATGTTCTTGTTTGATTGTTGTGCAGTCGGTCTAAGGTTCAAGCATCACGAAGAAAGTGGGTTTGATTTCCGGTTTAAGTCGATCGATTTGCAATTGGAGTTGGTTTGGTCGAGTGGTGTCGACCGACACCAAGGGAGGGTGTCGATCGACACCGGTTATGGTGAAATCGGTCGGTTCGATTTGAGTGAGTTCGGTTTAGCGCGGTTTTGGGCGAAAGAAGCCCTAGTTCTCGAATAAAACCCTGTGGCCGCGAGCAGAGGCACAGTTTTCGAGAAAAACAAGTTGCAGAGAGAAGGAGGGTGATTTCTGGGCGATTTTGGTGTTTGGAGAATCGATTTGAGGCTTATTCTTCCTTGTTCATCTCCCTTTGCTCTTTTCTATCCGTTCTAAGGTGAGTGCGTGACTGTAGGCCCGTTGATCAATAGAGATTGTTTGATTTCGAGTTTTGGTTGTGTTCTTGAGTTGTTTATGCTGGATTTCGTGTTTTGATAGTATTGGGGCGTTGAAAACCCCTAGATTTTGTGTTATTGCGATTTTGGAATGTGATTTTCGTAGCTTCTGGTTTCTGGGCGTCGAGCCGGTGTCGAGCGACACTCGATGAGTGTCGATCGACACTCGGGAGGCTGGCGTCGATCGACACCATAGAGGTGTCGGTCGACACCAACCTGGGTGTCAGGAAACGTGGGTGTTTCCTGACAGGGATGGTTTATACTGTTGATTAATGTTGAGCATTGTTATTGTGGTTGATTATTGTGATGTATTGTCTATTGTTGACGTAATTGGCCTGTAGGCAGGATGATCCACTCACTAAGTATTTATAATAATACTTACGCATCTCTTTCGTAATGTGATGCAGGTAACAGCAATGTTCTTCCGCGGAAAGAGACCGAGAGAAGAGGATGATGAGATTAGGAATTTGATTCTGGCTTTGTTGTTATGGTTGACCAGAAATTCATGAGTTTAGGGTGTTAGACTTTATTTTAATAATGTAGCAAACCGGCTTAGGTTGCTTATTGGTTTTATTGGTTTTATTCTTTATTGGTTATTGTTGAATAATTAATTATGATTTAATAATATTGGTTTTCTTCCGCATTGTGTTGAATTAGCTGTTGAGGATTAATATTTATGGGAATATTAATCTGGGCTAATTATTTCATAAAAAAAAAAAAAAAAAAAAAAAAATTGGTTGTTTCATTTTGGTATCAGAGCGTAGTCGGTTTTAGGACTGTTAGAATTGGATGAATTGGATTGTGTGGTTAATTGATTATGTGAGTTAGTCAATTAGTGGTCTAGTCTCATCCTCTCGGTCTTCCAGTTTTCCGCGGGTAAGTGAGTTGGATATTTGGTGTGTTGTGTTTTGTGTTTTTGTGTTGACTTTGCTCTTTTTCTGTACTTGGTGGTAGTGCAGAGAGATGGACGCAGGTCGTGGTCGTGGCCGTGGTCGTGGTCGCGGTGCAGCCCGTGGGGGCAGAGGAGCTGGTCGCGGTGGGCGAGCAGCGGGTCGTGGAGGTCGGGGTGCTGGTCGTGGAGTGCCAGAGGCTGAGGTTTCAGTGGAGAGTGCGGCGCCTAGTGTGGCGGCAGCGTCGGTGACACAGTCTGTTTCGTTAGCCGGTGGGGCTAGTTTGGGCGTCGGGGGTGGCGCGGGGGCAGGGGTAGTTCCCGGTGGGGGCGCGGCTCTTGCTCAGGGTGATTTGATTGTGGGGCTACTGACGCAGTTGTTGGCACGTCTTCCAGAGGCAGTTCCACAGCAGGCTCCGGTTGCACCTCCAGCGGCCGGGGCACATGTTGGTGCCGGGGCACATGTTGGTGCCGGTTTTGTTGAGCAGCAGGAGGCTGTGGTGCAGCAGGGTGTTGCAGTTGGGTTTTCTCCTTATCGTGAGATGATGAGGGAGATGCAGAGGATTGGTACGCCTACGTTTGAGGGCGGTGTTACTCCAGAGCAGGCTGACGAGTGGCGTCAGAGGTTGGAGCGGAACTTCGATTCTGTTCGTTGTCCGGCACAGTTTCAGGTTGAGTTGGCAGTGCACTACCTTGGAGGTGATGCACATTTGTGGTGGAGGTCTGTTAGGACCAGGAGAGAGGTTTGGACTTGGGTTGACTTCGTCGAGGAGTTCAACCACAAGTTTTTCCCTCAGGAGGCTCGTGACAGGCTGCAGTTGAGGTTTTTGGACTTGACTCAGGGTGAGAGGTCTGTTCGAGAGTATGATGCAGAGTTCTGCAGATTGGTGGTCTTTTCTGGTGGTGAGCTGATCAGTGAGCGGGCATTGACGTCGCGGTTTCTCCAGGGGCTTCGGAGGAACATCAGGACTCAGTGCAGAGGTGGTATGTACCACACCAGAGCTGGTTTAGTGGAGTTGGCAGCGTCCATTGAGGAGGACTTGCGTGAGCCGGTGAGTACGGCGGTTGTTCCAGTTGCAGTTGCTCCTGCTACCCATCCTCGGGGCCAGCAGCAGCATCAGCAGCGCAGAGGTCACAGTTCTGGTTACGGCAGGGGCAGTAGGCCTGCGCAGGGCCAGAAGAGGAGAGCAGACGAGATATCTGCTAGTAACCCGAGTACGGGTGGGTGTTTTGGTTGTGGGAGTCTGGATCACAGAGTTGCGACTTGCCCCAAGAGGGCGGGATCCAGAGAGTCGACAGTGTGCTACTACTGCAGGGAGCCGGGGCATATCAAGACTATGTGTCCCAAGTTGCAGCAGAGGGCAGTGGCAGCGGCGATTCAGCCGTTGGCTATTCAGTCAGCAGCGCAGGTGGCGGCGTTGCAGTCGGGTGGAGCGCCGAGAGTTTATACTTCGGCAGAGGTGGGCCAGACCAGTCAGTCAGGCCAGATCACAGGTAAAATCTTGACTCAGACTTTTAAATTCTTAAGGTAGAATTGTTGGTGTTGTCTGTTTCTGTTGTTTTACTGTGATAGAGTTAGAGGTTCTCAACACTTGTGGAATTGTGTAGGGACCTTGTTAGTTGGAGGTTTTGAGTCTCACGTTCTGTTTGACTCGGGAGCATCTAATTGCTTCATAACTCCGGGGAGAGCTGAGGGTAGTGGTATTCGGAGTAGCGATGGCGAGGCTTCAGGCTTTGTCAAGGTGGCTGGTGGTGGTTATTTGGCTACTTCGGGCAGAGCTAGAGAAGTTGATGTGCAGATTGCGGGGCAGTCTATGCCAGCAGATTTGGTCATCAGTCCAGTGGAGCTGTATGACGTGATTTTGGGGATGGACTGGTTATCTCTATACCGAGTTCATCTGGCTTGCTTCAGAGGTAGAGTTGTGTTTGAGCAGGATGCAAGGAAGTTGGTTTATCAGGGAGTGAGACCGACTTCGGGGAGTATAGTGATTTCAGCTATTCAGGCAGAGCAGTTGTTAGAGCGGGGCTGCGAAGCCTATTTGGCGACAATCACTATGACAGAGTCCAGTGGTGAGGTGAGTCTGCAGGATATTCAGGTTGTCCAGGATTTCGAGGATGTTTTTCGGTCGCTGAAGGGATTGCCACCATCTCGGTCAGATCCTTTCACGATTGATTTAGAGCCCGGGACAGCTCCGATATCGAAGACACCTTACAGGATGGCTCCAGCAGAGATGGCAGAGCTGAAGAAGCAGCTAGAGGATCTTTTGAGTAAAGGTTTCATCAGACCTAGTGTTTCGCCATGGGGAGCGCCAGTGTTGTTCGTTAAGAAGAAGGATGGCAGTTTTAGGCTGTGCATCGATTATCGGGGTCTTAACTGAGTCACAGTGAAGAACAGGTACCCACTTCCGAGGATTGATGAGTTGTTGGATCAGTTGAGGGGTGCTACTTGGTTCTCCAAGATTGACTTGGCATCGGGTTATCTTCAGATTCCGATAGATGAGGCAGATGTCCGGAAGACGGCTTTTCGGACGAGGTATGGGCATTTCGAGTTTGTGGTCATGCCTTTTGGCTTGACCAATGCGCCGGCAGCATTTATGAGGTTGATGAACGACGTGTTCAGGGAGTTTCTGGATGTGTTTGTCATTATTTTCATTGATGATATTTTGGTGTATTCGAGGAGTCCAGAGGAGCATGCGACTCATTTGAGGCTTGTTTTGGAGAAGCTTCGAGAGCAGAAGCTGTATGCTAAGTTGAGCAAGTGTAGCTTTTGGCAGCGAGAGATGGGGTTTCTTGGCCATATTGTTTCTGCAGAGGGGGTTTCTGTGGATCCGGCTAAGATTGAGGCCATTAGAGATTGGCCTAGACCGAGTAGTGCTACCGAGATCAGGAGTTTTCTGGGTTTAGCAGGCTACTACAGGAGGTTCGTCAAGGGGTTTGCGAGTATGTCTCAGCCGATGACGAGGTTGACTGGCAAGGATGTGCCGTTTGTGTGGTCGCAGGAGTGCGAGGAGAGCTTTGAGAAGCTCAAGGAGATGTTGACTAGTACACCAGTGTTGGCATTACCCGATCCGGGGAAGCCTTATGTAGTGTACACGGACGCTTCAGGTGTGGGACTTGGTTGTGTGTTGGTGCAGGAGGGCAGAGTGATTGCCTATGCTTCGAGGCAGTTGCAGGGCAGTGAGCGCAACCGTCCTACACATGATCTTGAGTTGGGAGCAGTGGTTTTTGCACTCAAGATTTGGAGGTCGTATCTTTATGGTGGTAGAGTGCAGATCTTTACAGATCTCTACAGCATATTTTCACTCAGCCTTTGCTGAATGCGAGACAGACGCGTTGGGTGGAGTTTCTGGCAGACTATGACCTGGATATTGTTTATCATCCGGGCAAGGCCAATTTGGTGGCAGATGCTTTGAGTCGACGGAGGGTTGATTCAGATAGAGAGCGTGGTGTTGAGGCTTTGGTTGGCGAGTTGAGTACATTGCGACTGTGTGCTATTTCAGAGGAGCCTTTGGGTTTAGAGGCAGCTGATCAGGCAGATTTACTCAGCAGGATCAGAGTGGCGCAGCAGAGTGATCAGGGTTTGATTGATGCTTCGCAGGCGGTTGGTTCTGAGTATCAGGTCTCTTCGAATGGGACTATCTTAGTTCGTGGGCGAGTTTGTGTGCCCAAGGATGAGGAGTTGAGGCAGGAGGTCTTGAGAGAGGCTCATTCGAGCAAGTTTTCGATTCATCCGGGTGCGACCAAGATGTACCGTGACCTCAAACGGTATTATCATTGGGTTGGGATGAAGAAGGACGTAGCAGATTGGGTTGCGAGGTGCAACACTTGTTCTTTGGTCAAGGCAGAGCATCAGGTGCCTAGTGGTCTTCTGCAGAGTTTGCCCATTCCAGAGTGGAAGTGGGATATGATCACTATGGATTTTGTTGTGGGATTGCCGATCTCACGGACTTTCGATGCTATTTGGGTCATTGTGGATCGCTTGACCAAGTCAGCACAATTCTTGGCTATCAAGAAGACAGATGGAGCGGCTGTCTTGGCTAGGAAGTTTGTGCGAGAGATTGTGAGGCTGCATGGAGTGCCAGCCAGTATCGTGTCGGATAGAGATCCGAGGTTTGCTTCAGAGTTTTGGAGGGCATTTCAGACTGAGATGGGCACTAAGGTGCATATGAGTACAGCGTATCATCCGCAGACAGATGGGCAGTCAGAGAGGACTATTCAGACTTTGGAGGATCTGCTTAGGATGTGTGTGCTGGATTGGGGTGGTCATTGGGCTGATCATCTGTGTTTGGCAGAGTTTGCCTATAACAACAGTTTTCAGTCTATTATTGGTATGGCTCCTTATGAGGCTTTGTATGGGAGGCCATGCAGGACACCCTTATGCTGGACCCAAGTGGGGGAGCGCAGCATGTTTGGAGCTAGTTTTGTTCAGGAGACGACGGAGAAGATTCGTGTCTTGAGGTTGAACATGAAGGAGGCTCAGGATAGACAGAGGAGTTATGCAGATAGGCGGCGACGTGAGCTTGAGTTTCAGGTGGGAGATAGAGTTTATCTCAAGATGGCTATGTTGAGGGGCCCTAACAGGTCCATAGCAGAGAACAAGCTCAGTCCGCGATTTATGGGTCCGTTTCCAGTGGTGGAGCGAGTTGGGCCAGTGGCTTATCGGTTGGAGTTGCCACCGATTATGAGCGCCTTTCACAAGGTGTTTCATGTTTCTATGTTGAGGAGGTGTTTGCGTCCTTCAGAGGAGGTTGTGGTTGAGATTCCAGAGGATCTCCAGCCAGATATGACAGTTCCGGCAGTTCCTGTGAGGATTCTTGAGAGGAGAGTCAAGGTTCTGCGGAACAAGAGGGTGCCATTGTTGAGAGTTTTGTGGGACTGTAGTGGCACAGAGGAGCAGACTTGGGAGCCAGAGGCAAAGATGAAGCTGAAGTTCGGAAAGTGGTTCGACAAGCAGGCTGTGGAGTGATTCATCTTTGTGGTTCTAGTCTTGTTCTTGGTTTTGTTGTTGTTGGTTTTGGACTTATGTATTTTCGTTTCGTTGTACGATATACATTTTTGGAGTTATATGAGATGGAGTTTTGCCTCATATTTTTGGGTTATGGTTTGGATGTTACAAGTTTCTTTGGCCGGTGGGGTCATTGAGAGTTTTTAGTCACATGTTGGTACGCGTTTCAGATTTTATTACTCGTTTTGTCTAGAGGCGGTGGGCCTTGTAGACGGTGGTTCTATTTGTGTTGGGACGTTAGGTGCCCAACGGACTTATATTGGGGGTCGCTACCTCGATATGAGTTGTTTTAGTGACAGTGGGTCACGTTTTGGTTGTGACAGGGATCACATTTTGGTTGTGACTTCGGGTCACGTTTGGTTTTGTGACATTGGTCACATTTTGGTACTAGACCGTGAGTCGCAGTACGGATGTCATGACTGCGGTTATGGCATTGAGAGTAATAATATCTTGGAAACATGCGTATAACATAGGACTAAAATTTGAGCTTTGAGGTCTTGGAGAGACGTTTGTGTTGGGATTCGAGGACGAATCCATTTTAGTGGGGGAGAATTGTAACATCCGTGAACCTGGAAGTTGTTTTGGAAGTGGTGTTGGACGATGCTAGGGGTTCGGGAGTAGTTGGCACATGCTCTTAGAGGTGTGAATTGAGGGTTGGCTGTACATGTTCTTGTTTGATTGTTGTGCAGTCGGTCTAAGGTTCAAGCATCGCGAAGAAAGTGTGTTAAATTCTTCTGAACGACTAGTATCGATCGACACCGGTTATCGGGTTTGATTTCCGGTTTAAGTCGATCGATTTGCAATTGGGTTGGTTTTGGTCGATGGGTGTCGACCGACACCAAGGAAGGGTGTCGATCGACACCGGTTATGGTGAAATCGACCGGTTTGATTCAAGTCGGCTGGTTTTGGGCTGGTTTGGGCGAGAAAAGCCCTAGACTCGCGTTTTTAAGCCCTGTGGCCGCGAGAAAAGCCACTTTTTCGAGTTAGAAAGGTTCCAGAGGAGTTTTGAGAGTTGGGAAGTGATTTGGAGGAGTTTTGTGGAGTTTCTGAGCTAGATCTGTTGTTGTTTATCTTCTTCTCCTTCCTTTCAATCCGTTTTCAAGGTGAGTGCGTGACTGTAGGCCCGTTGATCAATAGAGATTGTTTGATTTCGAGTTTTAGTTGTGTTCTTGAGTTGTTTATGCTGGATTTCGTGTTTGATAGTATTGGGGCGTTGAAAACCCCTAGATTTTGTGTTATTACGATTTTGGAATGTGATTTTCGTAGCTTCTGGTTTCTGGGCGTCGAGCCGGTGTCGAGCGACACTCGATGAGTGTCGATCGACACTCGGGAGGCTGGCGTCGATCGACACCATAGAGGTGTCGGTCGACACCAACCTGGGTGTCAGGAAACGTGGGTGTTTCTTGACAGGGATGGTTTATATTGTTGAGTATTGTTGAGCATTGTTATGATTGATGTTTATTGTGATGTTTTGTCTAGTGTTTGACGTAATTGGCCTGTAGGCAGGATGATCCACTCACTAAGTATTTATGATAATACTTACGCATCTCTATTCCAATGTGATGCAGGTAACAGCAATGTTCTTCCGCGGAAAGAGACCGAGAGAAGAGGATGATGAGATTAGGAATTTAATCTTGGCTTTATTGTTGTGGCTGACCAGGAATTCCTGAGTTTAGGGTGTTAGACTTTATTTTAATAATGTAGCAAACCGGCTTAGGTTGCTTATTGGTTATTGGTTTTATTGGTTTTATTCTTTATTGGTTATTGTTGATTAATTGATTATGATTTAATAATATTGGTTTTCTTCCGCATTGTGTTGAATTAGCTGTTGAGGATTAATATATGGGAATATTAATCTGGGCTAATTATTTAAAAAAAAAAAAAAAAAAAAGTTTGGTTGTTTCATTTTGGTATCAGAAGAATTTAACACACTTTCTTCGCGATGCTTGAACCTTAGACCGACTGCACAACAATCAAACAAGAACATGCACAGCCAATCCTCAATTCACACCTCTAAGAGCATGTGCCAACTACTCCCGAACCCCTAGCATCGTCCAACACCACTTCCAAAACAACTTTCTGGTTCACGGATGTTACACTATCAATACTATTTTCCAAAAGTCAATTTGTGATTCTAACTTTGCAACTGATCCAGATAGTAGGAAAAGAGGTGACGTCTAACATGATTTTTTGCAGCTCCAAGAAACCCAATATTCACCTAAATTGTCTAGTCTTAATAAAATTGTGGGATTATATATCCTCTTTAAATGGATTTCTGAAAGCTAGTGTTTTGTCATGACACCTTGGAGGTTAAGTTACTTCAATTAGTTATCTTTTTCTTTTGTATATTCCAACAAGTGTTTACAATTCTGTATAATTTCTTTCTTTACTAAATTTGAAGAATGTAATACAATAATGGTTTGTAACAAAAAAAAAAAAAGAAGTAACACAATAATGAAATATGCAACTGTTAGAGCCTTATTGTTTTTTTAAAACATATTGAAATACTGTACGACGCTAATATAGGTAACCGTACATATCATTTATGTAGGTAACGTATTGCTCATACAAACATATTAAAATACTGTACGACGCTAATATAGTTATACTTTGGGTTAAGTCACATTTCTAGTCTATGCATAATGATCTTTTGGATTATTATTGACCATGCCGCAATTAGGGATAGCATCTATATGAGCTCGGCTGTTGAGAAAAGAAGAGAGACTCGTTACAGATTGGGAAATTTGTTGCCAGTCTTAGAAAATCCTCTCGCCTCTCAAAAATCGAGTCAAATTCGCCAGTGTTCAGCCATTTATGTAGAGAATTCTCTAAAGTTGCAACCAATTCAGTTTCGAGAAATTAAAGTGATTGATAGAATGGAAAATAGGAAGTAAACAATGGAACCAATCCAGAAAGCAACAAGAATGAAAGATAGAAGAGATATCAATGACCTGGCACAACATTAACGCCCTAGAGAACAAAACACTAAGAAGCTAATCAAAACCTTATCAATACGCCTAACTAATTTACTAATTGTGTCATTCTTTAATCCCAATTACAGTTTATTGACTTACCCTTAATGCTTCCGTGGCTGCTTTGTTGCAACGCGATTGAGTGGATTTCTTATTTTTGTGCAGCCATACACACGCGAGGCTCACTCCACTTTCTCTTTTGGAAATTTTAAGCCAGTAGTATCAAACTTTTAGACCCCAATTATTGAGTCTTAGTGTTAAAATATTACGTAAATATCTTTTATACGATAAGGCTGTTATTTCCGAATAGGAGATCTTCTATTAAATCTCTATATAACCTTACCCAAAAATAATGCGAAACGTACGAGCAATGTTTTACGTAGGATAAAGTTATAGTAGTGGGTTTCGTAGAAACAATAGGTAGGAACTTCCATTAGAAATCTTGTGAAACTTTGATGCGGTAAAGTTGACAATCCCATCATAGATCAGACCAAAATATGTATCATTTGGATACGGCAACTAAAATTCCGATTTAGAAATTAGAAAATCGCATATTTTAAGTAGGAAGTGATATATCATAAACCTAAATGTATTAGTTTAAAATATTTATAATAAACCCCAACTTTCTTACATCTGGATAAAATAACTTGATAATTTCATTTTGTGAAGCAATGTTTCATAAACAAATAGACGGTAGATTGGTTTACTATAATATACTTTTGAAAAAGTGTTCTCTAGAAAATCATAACACAGAAAATATTAGAAAAACTGCTTGTTAGAGGTTAACATGTAGATGTCGGTCAGAAAATACATATTATTATATATCTTATTTTATGTAAGCACGTATTTAAAGTCTTTCGCATGTACACCAGCTTTGGTTACAAAAATGTCGTTGGTTGTATTTAGGATTGTTAAAAAATACGACCACTATAGAGTAAAAGCTTGGGTGCTTATAAGTGAGTGGATACTATTTCTACTTAAACGACGGTTAGAGTCAAGAATGGATATAAATCCCCCACACATTAGTAAAATTAAAGCTAAATAAACCTTATTATTTGATCGGCCTCATTTTTTTTGTTTAAAGAGAAAGAAACAAAAGCACATTTTCTTTAAATCTGTCCATATAGTTATATATTTACAAATAGTCACCTATGTGTGTGTGTGCATTAAGCACCTTTATTTGTTAATGATGAGAAACCGTAGAAATTGGGAAGGCTGTGGCTCGTGGAAGATGAGCGACCGATTAACACTACTTGGAAATGCAATAATGAGAGGAGAATTTATGTGCCTATGACGCGATATATAGTTTAGGTTAAGACTTTCAAAATAAATAAAAATCTTTAATATCATTTCATAATTATCATGCCACTTTGCAACAATACTCTCGTTATAACATTCAACTTTATTAGTTCAATTCAGTGAATTCACTGCTTCACCCACTTATAAATTGAGTTATCAACTCATGCCACTATCTAATCACGCAATCGTTTAGCTCTAGTCGCTATTTCACTGTCACAATAGTTTTGTTATAAGCAATTTGGATTTGGTGGTAGGAGAAATTAAACGTTGATTGGATTCAAGGGTCAAGGCCATTTGATCCCATCTAAGGAATATTCTCTTCAGTCGATTCCACATACAAAGCAAGATGCCGAGTGTTTTGCGAAAAGAAAACCCCTTTTTGTAATTTATATTTGGTATCTTCACTAAAGTGGGTGATGTATGCATGATCGGAAACAATTGCCATCCTAAGCGAAACTCCTAGGGCCATCACTAGTTTTTGTAATCATTTTTCTTAACCTTCTTTTGTTTCATTTAAATCGAGTTTGCTATTAATCCACTAAACGATTTAAATAAAATTCCACACAATACGATGTACTTACAAATGTTTTCTGATTTGATAGGAGATATCAACTAATCTAAATAATGAATCTTTGTGGTTCACATGCACGTAGGTGTCGAATACGATATGTAAACTAATATAGTTAAGTGCTAAATTTTATTAATGAAAAGACTTATGTATAACGTTAATTAATGTACTTGAAGATCGAATACTAGTGATAACTCAATAATTATATCCGAACTGGTAAACTATATATGTATATAGGTTAGTCACCGGTAGTATAACTAGAGGTCGAATCTACAAGGAACTAAAAAGAGTTCACTAAGTATGCCCAAAAAAAAAACCTAAGAAAATAGTTTTTTGGGTTTTTAAGTTCTTAAACGAAGCAATATGCTAACTACTAAAGAAAAAAAAAGTTAACTAACTAAAGACTACTAGGAACTGACAAGAAAAATATTAAGATAAAGAAGCAAATAACAGTTTAGAGGCAAACAAAAGATTATCATATATGGAAAACTGTGGATCATGAGTAAGAGAATTGGCTAAACAAGATTGCTCATTGGCTTATTATACTGTATAACAAACAATCACACTCATTCTTTAAGACAGTAATCACACAAATTAAACTAATTTATTGAGAGATTGATGTAATCAACCATATCGAGATTATGAAAATCATGAAGATCAACAAGAATCTAGAAGATTATTGATATTCAGCCAAAATAAAGAAAGCTAGCTAATAGTTCTTGAAATGTATAGTTCCTATGAATTACACGTACGGGTTACGACATACAGCAATCCATAGAAGAAGCAAACGAAAAGATAAACTTGATTAAGTTTATTTTACTGTTCCACGTCATTGGTCATGGAGCATCCACCTTTGCTTCCACGAGTTGTACCATCTCATTGTTAAGTTACATGGACTTCCAACTCAAAACCAATTGGGAATGAATGTTACCATGGGGTGTGTTGGCAATGGTGGAGGTGGAGGTGGAGGTGGAGGAGGCGGAGGAGTAGCCTCTGAAGGAGGTGGAGGAGTTGTCTCCGGAACCGGAACTGGAATGACTCGAGAAATTGGAGGAGGAACTGGAATCAAGGACGAGGATGTAGACGAAGGAGAATCTGCATCATGCTGAAAAGGAAAGATATTTTCATCAAAACGAACATGATGTGAGCATAGTATCTTCCTGGTGAGAAGATCAAAGCAACGGTAGCCACGATGATCAGTTGGATATCCCAGAAAGACACACGCTGTGGATCGTGGAGCAAGTTTATGCTGCGATTGTGCAAAAAGGTTATGATAGCATAAACAACCAAACACTCGTAAATGATCATAAGAGGCAGGTTTTGAAAAGAGTTTAGTGAAAGGAATCTCGTTAGATATAGAAGACGAAGGAAGAAGATTAAGTATATGGACTGCGGTGTGTAAAGCTTCTACCCAGAACTCATGTTTCATGTGAGCTTGAAAGATGATAGCTCGGATGAGATTATTGATGGTACAGAGCATTCTTTCCGCACAGCCATTTTGTTGAGAAGTGTAAGGGCATGAGAAACGGATTTGAGTGCCTTCAGATGCAAGATGGGAGAGAAATTGACGATTGTTAAATTCTCCACCATTGTCACATTGAAGAGATTGAATAGGACACCCAAACTGATTTCGAACAAGAGCAGAAAAGTACAAATATTTGCTAAATGTTTCGCTCTTGCGCCTGAGAGGATAAGCCCAAACATAGTTAGAAAAATGATCAAGAAAAATGACATAGAACTTTATTCCTCCAAAACTCGAAACTGGTGATGTCCAGATATCTGAGTGAACAATTTCAAAAGGTTTAGAGACAATAGAAGTAGAAGAAGAAAAAGGAAGTCGAACATGTTTGCTAGTTTGGCATGCGTGACACAAGTTTGTCATATGAGCCTTATTAAAATTTAAAAACCCAGAGGAAGCAAGAGATTGAAGAACTGTGTTTCCCGGATGGCCCAAACGACGATCGCTATTTGTGGAAGATGCGACGAGGACATGCAGTGGTGGTGGAAGTTTAGTGGATGGATTCACCGCATAGAGAGGTCCAGAGCTGTCACATCGAAGCAGAGTCGTCCTGGTTTTGAGATCCTTAACGACAAAGCCAAAAGGGTCAAACTCAATTGAACATTTATTGTCAATGGAAAAACGACGGACATATATTAAGTTTCTGATTATAGATGGACAAACAAGGACATTTTTTAGAGTAAGAGCACGAGAGTGAGAAGGGATTGTTCCATTGCCAAGACTGGTAACCGGCGCGAAGAATCCGTTAACGACTGTTATCGGAGGATAAGCTCTATTATTAAAGACATAACAGAGAGTACCTGGATCCGCAATGATGTGGTTTGTTGCACCTGTGTCCATGTACCACACATTTGCACTTGGATCTTGAAGACCAAAGTGTTGAAAGAGTGAGTGATCTCAGACGGTAGGTATGGCGATTGTGATGTCGGTGGTGTGGTGGACGGTGATGGAGGTGATTGCTGAGTCATGTGAGCTTCATTACGTGGACGAACGGGAGAGGAATGAGGAGCAGGACCGAGAATATTCGCCGATGGAGACGGATGATAGTAGTGAGGTGGAGGCGGCGAGAACGAAGCCTGGTGGATACGGAGTGTATCCGTAGGACTTTAGCCATTGTGGGTGACCATATGACCATGGCGGTGGAGCGTATTACTGATGTTGCTGCCACGAGTTGTTGTAGCGCCCTCGTTCTCTGTTATTACGACCAACTTGACCGCGATTGTTGTAGCCTCTGTTCTGGTTGAAATTGGGCCTTGTGGTCTGTTGTTGTTGTTGATCAGTCACCGTGTAGAGCACATTTGGAGCAGAGGAGTTGCTGTTGTTGGTTGGCTGCAGTTTGACCTGTTTGGCCAAGCGATCTTCTTCGAGGAGAAGCATGCATCGTGCAGAAGAGAACGAGGGAAACAGCTCCTTGTGTTTGATAACATTGATAATGTTATTGAATTTATCCGAGAGACTGTTTAGCATATGCATTACTAGGGTACGATCGGTAACAGGCGAATCCATGTTTGCCAAGAGATCTGATAAAGTTTTCAGTTTCTTGCAGTATTTATGGATGCTTTGGTCACCGATTGTTGCAGTTCACAATTCATGGTCGAATTGCAGGGCACGAGCTTCTTTGTTGTCTCGGAACAAGTTCTCAATAGAGAGCCATAGCTCGCGAGCGATACACTTAGCTTTTAGAACCGTGTCAAGAAGGGACTCGGAAAGGGTTCCATAGATCCACATCTTGACCAATCCATCGCGTTCTTTCCATGCCTTCTCAATCTCACGGGATGGGTTTCCCGTTCCATCGATGTGTTCGAGCACGCCGAAAGTGGAGCAGTGGGTCTCAAAAAGTTCACGCCATAGATCATAGTTGAACTTGGTCATGTCAAGGTGACTGGAATGTATGCCTTGATCTTAGAGATAGCAAAAGGTTTTTCGGAGGGAACCGGAGCCGGAGGAGCATCACCGGTGGCCATTTGTAGAGAGAGAAAGAAGAGTAAAAAGAGAAGAAAAGAAAAGAAGGATTTGAGAGAGGAGAAAAGAGAGGTCGAAGGAAGAGAGACCTTAAGCTTCTCATACTATGTTAAGTTATATGGGCTTCCAACTCAAAACCAATTGGCAATAAGTGAAAAAGTTTATATCCCTTATATACTATTCAAGATCCCTTCCAATTTTCGATATGGGATATTATTCTCTAATACTAATAAGTCTCACAACTATTAGACCACTACACTATCTTTTGAAAAATAATTTATCGTGAAAAAGAGGATTTTACCGTAAGTGTATTAGTGTAAATGAGAAAAATTGTATATATCTTTTGTTTTTACTCTTAACTATTAATCTATTACTACCTATACTAACTTCATTCAAGTGGTAAAGACCGTACTACGTGATCGTGTAACTAATATATATATGTACTACGTGATCGTGTAACTAAAGATATATGTGCTTTGATCAATTTTGTGTTTCTGTGCTTTCTCTTTATGATCCAGCTTGTTAAAACCATTGGAAAAATGTGTTTGACGTAGACAGTTTGTTGGGAAAATGTACGTTGGCAACAACGTAACTATTCGACGGCCAAACATTTGGATTAGACATGTTAATCACTAATTAGGTGGTAACCCGCGCCCTTACGTGGAGTAAAAAATTTATAAACTATTTTATTAAATATGATTTAATTTAAAATTATTTGCAGTGAAAATAATTTATTGGATCTTATATATGTGTTAATAATATTTATGATAAATAATATTTTTTGTTAATAATGTAATTGTAAAAATCATATTAAACAAAAAAAACACTTATAAAATTATTTGACTTCTTATCATTTTAGTTCTTTTATAATATGTTTTTGAACTACCATCTAACTTCATTTTCAATGTGGAAATTTCATAACATACTCATATTTTTTATCATTTAAATATATAAAACTTCTACTTATTTTTAAAGGTTACAAAATCATAACCAATGAAACTTTAGCAAAACTAACTAGCAATCTTTTAACTTTATAAGTGATTAGCAATCTTTTCATTCCGCAGGGCGCGGATCCATATTCAACTTTTTGATAAACAAATATTTTAAATATTTTAATTTTTTAACCAAGTTAAGCTATTTTAAATATTTTAATATCTTGATATAAATATTTTCAACTTTTTCACAGTGAAATATTTATAATAATATAAATTTTATTGGGTTTAGTTATATAGTTTTATTAAAAAACCATATTAAATTAAATTTACTGATAAATTTGGAATAAGCGTCCAAGTCTTATGATTTCTTATCATTTTGGTTATTTTTATAATAGTGTTATGAAATATGAACTATCATACATCTTCATTTCTAATGTGAGATTTTGATGATATACTTGTTTTTTTCATCATTTCATTAATTAATATCTGTTTTTTAAAATTCAATTTATAATTTGTGTAAAAAAATATACATTTTTTAATATATGGGTAATGTGATAATATTTGTAGTATTTAATAAAATAATTAATTTGATATATTTGATAAGATATGGAAAGAATGATAATATCTTTATAATTAAATGCTGAAATATGTAGAAATCATTGATATAAATAATTTATTTAGTTTTATAAAATTTAGTCCAACCAAAAAATGAGAGGAAAAATGTAGTATTTAAGAAAATAATTAATTTGTATATTTGATAAGATATGGAAAGAATGATAATATCTTTATAATTAAATGCTGAAATATGTATAAATCATTGATATAAATTATTCTCTAACTAAACTAATGCAATGGCATATAATGTAATTAGTCTAGTAATCTTTATCTTAATTAATATTTGTCTTGAGAATGAACCATGTGATGACACCTAAGAAATGGCATTGTTGTTAATAACACATCACACAAAGGTTATTTTGTTAGTGCATTCTCGTTTAATATATTAGGGATTTGATACTTCTCATAATTACTCTGGGTACGGTTAGTTTTTTTTGTGTGTTTGTTTATGTGTCGTTTTAAGTTATAATAAAAATGTGTTTATTTACAAAGAAGTACAAAGTGTTTGGTATTTTATCAATTTAAAAAAGAAGTACACAAAAGGAAATTCTTTTTATTTTGATATGTTTGTTTTTGGCCTTTGGGTTTACAATGTTTAACTAATATGGTTGTTAATGTATATTTTTGGTTTTGGACAACGCTAATCTATATATTTAAATAAACAAATGTTTTAAGAAACAAATAGTTACATTATCTTTTGAAAGAATGCTATGATAAATAACATGCTATTATCAATGTATTTTACACACACACAAAATCAAGGTATTCTAAAACGATATATATGCGTGTGTGTGTGTGTGTGTGTGTGTGTGTGTGTGTGTGTGTGTGTGTGTGTGTGTGTGTGTGTGTGTATGTATACATATGCTATCAAAATGAGGTTTAACACAATAGTTACATTATCTTTTGTCTTTTTATTAAATAAAACTACTAACAATATCTATAAAAAAAAAATTGGTAATAAAATACTTTTATGTAATTATACTAATATTATCATAAAAAATTATTTATAGCTCTGCCACTGTGTTACACGTAATATTAGATCAGGGATCATAGTGTATATGCAGATTTATATGTATCTAAAATATTATTTCCGGCAAAAAGGACTATATACAAGATAAATTTAAATATTATCCTTCTTTGAATGCAATAGAAGTGTGCGTGTTTGTGTGGGGTTCGTGACGAGTTGCACTACTCACACCTTCTTTAAAATTCCGTATTACTAATGAGTGCGTTATATTCAAATCTCCATATATAAGTGAGTGTAATTAAGCTCGCATAATGGCCAAGCGATTTAATATAAAACAATTTCCATTCCCCCCCTTTGAATTACTTTCCTTTTAACAAATCGTATTAAAAAGTTAAATCGGATCGTAGCTGCAAACCATGTGTGTGAAAAAGATTTATTTCCATTAAGTAATTAGTGCCAAAACCAAAAAAGGAGAAACTAATTCACCTTCTCTACACGTCTTTCTCTCTCTCTCTCCCTCTATATATACAAACTTTCTTCATTCCCTCTTCATGCCTCTCTTAAACATTTACCACTCTCCGTCTCTCTCTCCTTCTTCATGATTTTAGTTTCTTCCGAGTCATAAGTTAACACTGATTAATCAAAACGGAAGAGATTATATGTTAGAAGATGGTGAAGTTCTCGAAGGAGTTAGAAGCACAACTCATACCAGAGTGGAAAGAGGCCTTTGTTAACTATTGTCTACTAAAAAAGCAAATCAAAAAAATCAAAATCTCTCGTAAACCAAAACCGGCTTCTCATTACCCCATTGCTCATCATCCTGATTTTGGTCGATCTCTTTTAGACCCGGTTCGCAAATTGGCCCGGACTTTCTCCGATAAACTATTTTCCAACTCAGAAAAACCAGAGATTCTTCAGGTAATTAATAGTTTATTCAATATTATTACTTTAATTTCTCTTAAGTAAAACATGCTTCATTCTTCTGTCTGTTTGGAATTATTAGTTTTAAATTCCGTGTAACTTCTGTAACCTCTTTTAAAAAATAACAAAAAAATAATCGGAACTATTAGTGTAAATGCATTTTACGTAGTTTGGAAATTAATACCATTAGGGACTAGAAGATTGTTCTTGGTGAGAGCATAGGTCTTGTGTTTGTCGGATAAGATCAGAGATTTTAGCTTGGCAAATTCGAAATATGATTGTTAGGAGAACGTATATGTATTGATTTAGTTATTGATTAATTTATTTAAGCTTCCTTTTGTCCTATGATTGTTTCTATGGAGTTTCGTGTCTGCTTACGTCTTTGCATTTCCATTCCCACTCTTTTCTCGTCTTTGTACGCGTCAAATTTACCTGTTATTTCTGCTTTTCTCTACAGATTTCTCATGAAATTTGCTTTTTACCTATATTTTCTATTTTCGTAAGATATTTATTTGCTTTTCACATTTTGTAAACAATTCCTTTTTTCTGACTGAGATATGTAAATATTACATATTTGATATGATTTAGAAGAATTCTGATATGTTAAGTCTTGTACATCAAGTTGGCTTTGAGTCGCTTTTTTCTTTTTTTTTCTTGGTCTGTGTATCAAATACGTAATATATACTTATCTCAGTATTTCTATTTAGGAAAACAATCATTAAACACATGATTGAGACCGTATATTTCATTTCTTAACCTAAGAACCTACCTGTTTCCTAAATCAATAATAGCCCTATAAATTAACTAACCATGAAATCTGCAATATACCATAATTTTGCGGAAAATAATTGCTTACTTATTAGACTTAAGTACTCTACATCTTAGAGTTTGTGATTACCAATTCCAAAATAAGGTTTGTTTTTCTTCATACTCTCACGAAAGCCAAGAGGCAAAAACGGTTGTGAGGATTGTGATGTATCTCACGAAACCATCGTGACGGAAAAAACTATATAAAGACATAACAAACTCACAAGTCACCACCCTGAAAAAACATTCAATTCAATGACACGTATAAGAAAATGCCAAAAAAATAAATTATATGATATTTACATGGTTTGTTGGGTTAAAAATAAATGAGATTTAATATTATGTCTTTTTCGCGAATTTACAGGTGAGGAGAAGAAAAAGCTCGGAAAATGGGGATGACGTCGATGAGATTTATCAAACTGAGCTTGTTCAGCTGTTTTCTGAAGAAGACGAGGTATACAGTAATTACATTTATTTGTTTTTTTTGGTAAGATATTTATAACGTTTATTTTGTAAGGCTGAAACATAAATATTGGTCAATTATTCGGATGCTACAAAGTAGCCATATTAATACTCACTTTTCTTATTAGTATAAATTGTAATTAAAGACCTTCCTAGTTTTTGGTGGATTTATTTATTATTGAACTTGTTTATATCATCATCAGTATACAGATTCTTATTTCTTACTTTGGAAAAGCAGTAAAATAAATAAACGGCCTAGATATAGCACACAGATAGTGGTTTTATTGCTAGCCTAAACTGCACAACATCCACTTCCTAAATCCTAATGAAAATCGTCAACTTATACTTTTTAAAAGCTTTTTTATTTATTTTATGTGTCACTGTTTGATTATAAGTATTTGGATGCTTTTTTTGCTATATTTGCTTTAGGTAAAAGTGTTTTTCGCAAGACTAGATGAAGAACTCAACAAAGTGAATCAGTTTCACAAGTCCAAAGAGACAGAGTTTTTGGGAAGAGGAGAGATTCTGAGGAAACAGTTAGACATTCTTGCAGAACTCAAGCAGATCCTAAGTGATCGAAAGAAGAGAAGCCTCTCTGGATCTAATTCACATCGCTCCTTCAATTCCTCTGCTCGAAACTCTGATTTCTCTGCAGGTCAGTCTTCTTAATTAAGGCTTTTAATACAAGTTAGGTCTGATTGAGGGTAGTTAAGTGAATTCTACATTTTGACATCGACTCCTAAAAGCTACCATTTATATATCTGACCTATGACGTGGCCTGCACCCATTAGAAACCAAAGTGCGTGTCCTAAAGACCGTTTACGTAGTGCGGCTAGTAAAAAGAAAAGTAGGTTTATTTAATATTTATATAACAGCACAATTTACGTTATATTTTAAAAGAATAGAAATCAAGTTTTTCGTACGTTACACAAAATATAAACTTTACTATTGACCCCCAAAAAAAGAAGAATTTTTTACTATTGAAATGACAACATTCGTTTCACTTATGAATCTTTTGCATGTGGATGCAAGACTCGAAGCTGTAAAAAATACTAGAATGAATATTGGAGTTTTTAGATTTTATGTCGACATATATTCAATGGCCGACAAGAGCATGAGAACACAAATCGATTCTAACAAGCAAACAAATTGTTTGTGAGTAAGAAAATAAAAATGGACCGACAGTAGATGATCTTTACGTATAGACAAGATCTACACCAAAAACAAAAATATTTCTCTTTAGATCTTGTGTCTTTTGCTGTTAGGTAACAAAGTATATATATATGTCTTTTTTCCCCTTTTTTTTAGGTTCTCTAGGAGAACTTAGTGAGACACAAAGTGAAACATCAAGAACAGACGAAATTTTAGAAGCATTAGAGAGGAATGGTGTAAGTTTCATAAACTCTGCTACAAGGAGCAAAACAAAAGGAGGCAAACCCAAAATGTCTCTCCGCGTCGACATTCCCGATGCGGTGGCCGGAGACGGTGGTGGTCCAAGATCCATCGCCACCGCCACATCCGTTCTATGGGAGGAGCTTGTAAACAACCCAAGAAGTGGCGGAGGAGATTTCATCAACCGGAAAAAGATTCAGTGCGCCGAGAAGATGATACGAAGTGCCTTTGTTGAGCTCTATAAAGGTCTTAGCTTGTTGAAGACTTACAGGTAGATTCATTCAATATCTCTTCTTCTTTTTTTAAATAAATATTTCATTTTTTCATCTAACGATTCTAATTCTTGTTTGCTTTATTTTGGCAGTTCATTGAATATGATAGCTTTTACAAAAATATTGAAGAAATTCGACAAGGTAAAGTGGCTATATAAAGATGGTGATTTCATTAATCAACCAAAAGTATTTCTGAATAAAAAGAAGATTATAGTGCTTAATGATGGATTTTGTATATTATGGACCAACAGGTTTCTGGTCAGCATGCATCATCAAGTTATCTTAAAGTCGTAAAGAGATCGCAATTTATCAGCTCTGATAAGGTATTACATGAGTGGAACAAAAGGAAGTCTATTTATATTAGTAATGTTATAGTAAATCACTATATAAAAGAAAGACTAAAAGTAATTAGTGGTTTTAACTATAATAAATAAAAACAAGGTGGTAAGACTGATGGACGAAGTGGAGTCCGTATTCACAAAGCACTTCGCCAACAATGACAGGAAAAAGGCCATGAAATTCTTGAGACCCCACCAGCAGAAAGATTCTCACATGGTCACTTTCTTTGTTGGTATTATTTTATTTTCCTCTGTTTTTCACCCCTTTTATTATTTATTTTTATTTACTTTTAAAATAATAGACCAAGATTTTAACAAATTGATGTTTTTGCAGGATTATTTACTGGTTGCTTCGTCTCATTGTTTAGTATTTACATAATACTGGCCCATCTTTCTGGAATCTTCACCTCTGGTGCTCAAGTTTCATATTTGGAGACTGTTTATCCTGTTTTCAGGTATTTATTATTTATAATTTTAATTATTATGTAGAAAAACATATACATTATTGGCAACATAAAATAACATAAACAAAGCAAAACAATTTACGATTGAATAATCAGTTAAAAGAAAGAAAAAACATTATTGAGTTTTTCTCCAACGCAGCGTTTTTGCTTTGCTGAGTCTACACATGTTCATGTACGGATGCAATCTGTTCATGTGGAAGAGCACGAGGATAAACTACACTTTCATATTCGAGTTGGCACCAAACACAGCGTTGCGTTACCGAGACGCGTTTCTGATGGGAACCACGTTCATGACAGCAGTCGTGGCCGCTATGGTCATACACCTCATCCTCCGCGCCGCCGGTTTCTCCGCCAGCCAAGTCGACACCATACCAGGCATCCTTCTCTTGGTAAGTAAAACATTAGTTAATTATCATCATATGGCGTTTCAATAGCAATCGTGATTCACAAACGCTGATTTTGTTTTGTTGTGTTCGTGTGGGACAGATTTTCATTTGTGTCTTGATATGCCCCTTCGACACATTTTATCGTCCAACAAGATTCTGCTTCATTCGCATCTTGAGGAATATCGTTTGTTCACCTTTCTACAAGGTAACAATAAGAAATGTTTTGGTGACTTGCATCACAAGAGATCAGCTAGCAGATACGTGATTTTTTATGCGTTTTGTACGAAACAGGTGTTGATGGTTGATTTCTTCATGGCTGATCAACTTACAAGCCAGGTAATTAACTAATACAACTTCAATTGATGGTGAAGATAATATAATTTAGTCGATTATTTACCCACTAATCGTGTTTTACTTTTATTGATATGCAATTCAGATTCCATTACTGAGACACATTGAGTCAACTGCATGTTACTTCATGGCTCAGAGCTTCAGAACACACGAATATAATACCTGCAAAAACGGTAGAATCTATAGAGAGCTTGCTTACTTGATCTCTTTCTCACCCTACTTCTGGCGTGCCATGCAAGTAAGCAAGCTTGTTTAGGTCTAGTTTTTTTTTGTTTATCCTTTCTTTTTTATCAAGGCCCTTAACTAACATTAAGAACATTAATTTCCAGTGCATAAGGAGATGGTGGGACGAATCCAACACTGATCACCTAGTCAACATGGGGAAATACGTTTCTGCTATGGTTGCAGCTGGAGTCCGCATAACCTACGCTAGAGAAAGCGACAATTTGTGGTTAGTCATGGTGCTCGTGAGCTCGGTCGTGGCCACGATTTACCAGTTATACTGGGACTTTGTCAAGGACTGGGGTCTTCTAAACCCTAAATCCAGAAATGCATGGCTAAGGGACGATTTAGTTCTCAAGAACAAGAATATCTACTATCTGTCCATTGTAAGTACCAATCAAATCACATCATTTTTAGTTACGTGTTTCACAAGTTATCCTTTTTACTAAATGATGAGATCAATATTCAGGGGTTGAACTTGGTGCTGCGAGTTGCTTGGATCGAAACGATTATGAGATTCAGGATCAGTCCTGTTCAGTCTCATTTGCTAGATTTCTTATTGGCGTCGCTTGAAGTCATTCGTCGAGGTCATTGGAACTTTTACAGGTATCTAAAAAAGAACTTCACCTAGGTGACCAGGTCAAGAGATTTTTATGTAACACGCTTGATTTGGATTTTTACTAAATATGATGTTTTAAAAAAATGTAATTACAGAGTGGAGAATGAGCATTTGAACAATGTCGGCCATTTTAGGGCAGTGAAGACCGTACCATTACCGTTCCGTGACATGGACTCAGACGGTTAAACAAAGCATAAGTCTCGAACCAAGTTCCCAGGATATTGACGAATCATTTCGGCTTTTGGATTGATGTAGCCATATTTGGAGAGAAACCCATTGGGGAATCTCCGGAAATTGTGTAACCAATTTATCCTTTAAAAAAAAAAATGAAACAAGGGATTAATCGGTTCTTGATTTGGAAAACATTCCAAGTGTAAGACGAACAAGACAATTTAACTTCCAAGTTCATATTATTGATTTCTGTAAATTTTGAATTTTATGTTCATCAACTCTTCTTTCTTTTCTAATAAAGAATGTCACTACTTGCTAAAGTCCGTTATTATATTTTATCATTACCTAAAATTACGTCTTTTTTTTTTTTGTGGCGATGCCTTCTCTTTTAATTAAACTTTAGATCAGACATAAAACTGCTCTAAAATTTATTTCTTTTGATGAAATCTTTAACAATTTAAAAAACCATCAGTACTATCATACCAATAACAAAACACATTATAACATATGATTTTTCTAGTCATATTGATAAGCATGTAAATTGAAGGCCAAAACTCACATTAATCTCCAAATTTAAGACTAACCATCATTGTTGTGTACACATTAATCTTATGATGAGGAGAATGAATAACTTTTCCAACACTTCAAAAAAAATTAAAATTAAAAACCATTGACTACATATATCCATGTTTTATTCACTTAAAAAAAACCGTAGTAGATGAGACTTGATCCTGTCCTTAATCCATAAGACGAGTTTTCAACAATTATAATAGTTACATGAATATATTGATTTTGATGAGTATATATGAATTACTTTACCACCAAGAAAGAAAACAAAAAAAAAAACAAAAGAGATATAAATTACATTACATAGACTTAAACGAAATTATATGGACATAGGAGTCACAAGAATCGAAACCAAATTATCTCAGCGTGATAAACCTGTGGTCATTGTCTTAGCAATTCCTGAGGATATACAATAAGCCGTAGACATAATCGTGATCATAGGATTAACACCAACAGCACTCGGCAACGCACTTCCATCGCACACAAACAACCTCTCAGCTTCCCAACTCTCTCCATTCAAATCAATCGCTCCTTGTTCTTCATCTTCTCCAATCCTACAGCTTCCCATCTGATGAGCTGAGCTATACACACTCCAATTCTCAGTCATCGCTTTAGGCCCTTCCTCTGCAGTCACCGAGTCCAAAAACTCCTGGATCGACTTCTCGTCAACTCCTTTGCACATCAGTCTCTGCCCGTCGCTTCTATGTGTTCCAACTTCCTCTGCTCCAGCTGCAATCAATATCCTCAAAGACTGTCTAAGACCGGCTTTGAGATTCTCTTTATCGGTTTTATCCACCGTATAGCTTATTCTCCCTTCCGTTCTCACCTCTCCAGAACCGCGATCTCTAACTATCGTTATGAGATTCGCGGTTCTTGAGTATCTTGACATTCTTTTCTTCATGTCAAGCCCTGAGGTCCAAGGACATAGCACTGAGAACGAAGATGGTCCTAGTGATGGTGTCTCTATGATGGCTCTAACTTCTGAATCTTCTGAAAACACTTTGCTTACCGATGTTATGATCCCTCCTTCGTAAGACTTTCCCTTGAAGGTCAAGTTAGAAGATGCCTTGTCCGGGAAGTAACCCCATGACATTAGAACAGGGTGTAAGTGAAGGTTTTTACCGATGTGTTTGTTCTTTAACCCGCTTGAGATCATCAATGGAGGTGTTAGAAGAGAACCCGCCGCCGAAACCGTTACTTTCGCTTCGATCTTTAGCTTCTTGACTATGTTCCCGTTTAAAGATTTCGCCATCACTCCCAAACATTTCAACTTCTTGCCTCCTCTGTTCTCACCGTTCTTTTCGAGTATGAATCTCTCCGCTTTACATCCGGTTAGAATCACAGCTCCGTGGCTCACCGCGTCGACGAGCCAAGTCCGGTCGCTTCCTTTCTTGTCTCCTTGTCTGCATCCATACCCGCAAGATCCACAGTAATGACTCTCGGATGAATTGCGCGCCACGTTTTCGACATTAAACCCTAGATTTTCGCAACCTTTTCGCAGAATCTGGTTCTGAAATCCCTCCTTCTCACATCTCTCCGTCACACCCATCCTCTTCCACACGAAATCCATAGCCGAAACATACTCTTCCGCGGCGAAAAGAGGGATCTTTCGATCCTCTGACCATTCTTGAATCACCGATCTCGGCGTTTTGATACAAGCAGACCAATTCACAGCAGATCCACCGCCTACGGTTGCTCCGGCCAAGACCATGATATTCCCATCAACACTTGGAAGAATCCCTCCGTTTTCATAGAGTTTATCAAAACCAGGACCTTCGAAAGGAGGATACTCAGACGGCGTAAAGTAGCTTCCTTTCTCCATGACAACCACTTTCAAACCAGCTTTTGCTAGAACTGAAGCTGCTACGCCTCCTCCTGAGCCAGACCCGACAACAACAGCGTCGCATTTGATTATGATCGCGTCGTGGTCTGTGTCGTGGTCCACTTCTAGGCTTTTCTGAACAAGTGATTCGAGGAGAGTTTGCTCTGTTTCTTTCATTGTCTCCACTATCCCTTTCTCAAGAGGTCTCTGTTTATGAGTTTCAGAAGGTGTTTTCTCGTTGAGGTTCACTCGATATCCTATTGCTTCCCAAGCTGGGTTTTCGCCGTTTGGACTTACCTACACAAAACCATCGGAAAAATTCAGTAAATCTTGAAGATTTATGTAAGTTCTTACCATTGAAATGGTTTGGATTTGGTTAAGTTATTTAGATTTTTGGGTTTTTTGGTACAGTAAAAACAAAAATCGGTTTGGTACGGCTTTGGTTCTGGTTTTGGTTTTGGTTTTGGTTTTGCAGATTTTTGGGTTTTGGTTCCGGTTAGGATCTGATAAATTACAATTTAGTATGAACTGGTTCGGAATGGTTCCGGTTCTGGTTTTTGTTATGGTTATGTTTTTGGGGTTGGTTTTGGTTATGGTTTGATATGGGTTTGGATTTGGTTTTGTAGGTTTTTGGGTTTGGTTTAAGAAGAATAACCAATGTAAAACATCATTTAGAGTAAAATGGTTTGGAAGTTTCGGTTAGGATTCAGTTTTTATTCAAACAAATCATTAACTTTCCACACACACAAAAAGAAAAAGTTTCCATCAATTTTCATCTTTCTTGCTCTGTTTGGTTTTTGTTTTCTGGACATAGAATCAGATCAAGATTTTGTTTTCCGGACAAATAAGTTAATTTAAACCATGTCAAGATTCGAATCAGTTATTTTAGTGGATTTTCAGAGAGAATCAGATTGATTTTATCCTGAATGAAAACAAATATTAAAATATGGCGACAATTCCTGAGAGTAAAGAACAGAGGATCAGAGAACATACCCTGGAGAAGAAACAGAAGAGGAAGGCGACTTTGATGTAGACTAAAGCAGCTCTAATGGGAGTCAAAAACCAATTCCTGAATTGTTTCTGAATTGCTCTTTCCCTCTTCTCCAACGAGAGCTCGCTGAATTTCTCGACAAAAGGCCATTTCTTGACCAAACATTCGTTTCCACAAACAAGCAACGTCCCAAGCCGAGTAGCCAGCAAGAACAGAACAAGTCTCGACAAAAGCAAAGCTTCTATTGTCCCTCGTCTAAAGATCAGCTCAATCGTCTGCATCCCGAGAAAAAAAAAAAAACAGTCTTTGACATTTTTACTAATAAAAATTCAAACTTTGAGGAAAAAAAACAGAGCATTTGATTTGTAAACAGAGAAAGTGTGTTTACCTGGCGAAGGATCGGAGTTTGAGATCCGGAAGTTGTGTAAAACGACCGGAGAGCCTCTTTGTTCGGGTGGTGATCATCTTCGCCGGAATATTCTTCCGGCGGGGAAAGTGGAGGCAAGATGGCTTCGCAGAAGCTACCTAGGGATTTCATCTCTGCCACCGTGATGTCACGGAGACCAAACTTTCCGGCGTTTCTCTGCTTACCCATAACCTTTAGAGAGTTCTCTTTAATTGTGTAGACAGTGGAAATATTGTAAGAGAGCTTCAAAGCAGAAGAAGCTCAAACACATACATATATATAGCATATATTAGGTACAGCTGTCTGTGAATTATATGGAATCAGAAATATGATGCAAAAATTGCGAAGTGAGCCCCAAACTTGTCTTTTATCTCTCTTCGATGATTATATTTATTTTTATTTGTCGTCTCAGAAGGATATTAAATTTTTTATATACGACAAATGTTTCGATTATTGACTTTTTACGTAATTGAACCATATTTTAAATTCTGGAATATGATGCATATCCACCCACGTACGTATTCTTATTCACTTATGTGCCAAATTATATAGGTAGTTAGGTATTATCTAGTTTGATTAGCCTTCTTCGTGATTTTCTTTTTATTTACTAAGCTAAGTTTTGCTATTTAAGAAAAGAAAACAGTATTTTTTTTACTATTTTAGGTAAAAGGTATGAAAATTCTAAACATAAAAAAGTTGTGGAAAGCTTCAAGTCCAATGGTTGACTAAGTGTTCACTAATGCATTCTTTCAGAATCAAACCCTTGAGATGTTGGTAGAAACATTAATTCACATTGTCAAACCACTGAACTAACGAGGCTTCCGCTTGTATTTTTAGTTTATATTTTAAATTAAGTGAAAACTCACTACTGTCCAATTTATTTCTTAAAGAAATTTTTGGCAAACCATTTTCTACCTATAATTATAAAGCATATGTGTATCATCACAAGAACAAGTTGTTTAAAGATTATCAACAAAAGTAGTATTCAAAGCTTAAATTTTGTGAATGCTAACTATATTATAAACGAAAACCCGTAAGAGGGAGATGTTTAAAGTGAGATAAACTGGGTCAAATTTTGTTTTGAAACCTTTGGTCATTAAAAAAAAAAAAAAAAAAAAAAAAATTGTCCTCTATAACTCATCCAATATTCAGTTATATGATGTTTAGAATTTCGTCAACTTCATACAATTTTGAGCAGTTTATAAAAAGAACGATACTTCTATATTCTGATTGACTATCATACATGCATGTCATAGGTCAAATTTGTGTTTTCAATTTAAAGTGGAGGGGGTCAGAGGTTTCATTGCACATGCTTTACTTACTCCCATTAAAAAAAAAAACTAATCATTATCCTAAAACCAAAACTGAACTAATCAAATATCTTTCTATGAACTATCCACCTGACATCCATAACCTGTATTAATCTAAAATGATTCGACTTCTTCTTAATTTATGTCAAGATTTAAGATTATGTGAAGATCTTCATACTTGAGTTTTTACTCTCTGCCAGCTTCACAATCTTTTGTAATCTTGATTAATACTATTTTAAACCGTGTTATTATTAGAACAACCAGAGAATCCATGGAAATCTCAAAACATGGTTATGGAAATTCGTATAGTTGACAACTGATAGGATAACATATATAAAATTGTCTCTCAAATGGTGGTAAGACGCTTACAATTGTAAAATACAGGGACTAGTATGCAATTATGTAAGATCGAGGATGTGTAAGGGAACCAACATAAAATTATGTGAAATGTGGCGGAAGTCTCTTTCGAGCTTGTGACATGTGAAAACTACGGGCAACTGAAAGTAAAGGTTAATAATGAATGATGAATAAATGATTAGAGATGAGAAAAGTGATATACGCACGCTGGAAGGAAAAAATGGTTAGCAAGTTTCGGAGACACGAAGAAAATTCACGTGTGACGCTCTAAGAACGAAGAACCACAACCACAATATGAAACTTGGTAGCCAAATTGGTGACTCGTGAGTTAATATAAAGCCCATAACGTTTCCTATTCGGTATACGTGTTCTCGGTTTCTTCTCACAATTTCATAACATTAAATACGCACAAAAAAACAATTGGCCCCTTTCATTTTGTTTTTGGGGGAAACAGGACCTACATACACCTATAATTTAAAAAAAAAAAAAAATCGCTTGTCTATAAGTCAAAGGACGATCCAACCTTATGAAAATTATGCACGAACCGAGAGTACTTATATGAAACTATGTTCTTCTATTTGACAGAAGAACTAAATCGAGTAATAATTTCTTTTAAAAATCTACATATACATAAATTCGATATTTATCTATATGGTTTAAATTCTTAAAAAAAATTAGAAATAATTTCTTATAATTTTTTGTTAAAATTAAATATTTTTGATAAATATATGGTATGAAAGTTTGTCACAAAATTGTACCAATAAATTTTATATAATTATTTCAACTACTATAATTTTAGTTAAGTATATAATTGAAAAAATTACTTGTTTTACCGTTTTTTATGTGATAATTAATATTATATAATATATTAGTAAATAAAATTCATTATCCTCAATATCAAATATTTCATGAATTTGATGCATAAAATAAAATTATATGGATATGTGTCTTTACTTTCGGCCTATTTAAATACTCGGAGAAAAGATTTATCTGTGGGTTGCATCTTCCCCAGAAATTAGTCTTGATCTATCCATAGGTCTAGAATTTATCCTGAGTAATTATTTCAACTACTATAATTTTAGTTAAGTATATAATTGAAAAAATTACTTGTTTTACCGTTTTTTATGTGATAATTAATATTATATAATATATTAGTAAATAAAATTCATTATCCTCAATATCAAATATTTCATGAATTTGATGCATAAAATAAAATTATATGGATATGTGTCTTTACTTTCGGCCTATTTAAATACTCGGAGAAAAGATTTATCTGTGGGTTGCATCTTCCCCAGAAATTAGTCTTGATCTATCCATAGGTCTAGAATTTATCCTGAGTTATATAAAAAAAAAAGTTACATTTTTTCTTTTTAATGACGAACATATCGGAGCACCGACAATTCCGGGGGTTTTGAGGTAACAATTCATACATAACTAGTAATTTTTATTGATCAGTTTGCTTTGACTCATTTAAGAACTGGAGAAAATAACAGTGTCAGTAGAGTTACCCAAATAATTGTTAATTTATATTGCGAGGAATTAATTATTCAAATCGGGTTACTTCTATCTATCTTAAGCTATACATCTTCACACAAAAATGGGCCATCCTCGTATTTTGTTGTAACTTGGATCAAATAGTGTAGAAATCAGCATGTCCAGTCAGTAATCTCCACGTCAGCATTTGCATATCATGTACGTAGTAACACTAGTCATGCATCCCTCAACAAACAAGTTAAGTGCCATCGAAGCATCCGTAAAACACTATAGATTTTTTAGTTTTCTGTTACCTAAGTATCATTCTTTAATGCATATTCTAAATTCAAAGGGTTTGGTGAGAATATTTCACTTGCCCAAGTAACTATGGGTACATAATTGCATGGTGATAAAGAAATGTATGTTTACCGTACTTAAAACGCAATGGCTAATTCTTAACACTGTTTGTCTTATCAGAAGTCAAATGTATGGTTGGGCACAATTAAAGATATCACAAGTTGTCATTAATTAAATTAAAGTTATGATCAAGCTAGGTAAAAGTCAGATAACGATACAATTTATTCTATTTCCATGATAAGCCAATTTTAAGACTTTTCTCGTTCTTGTTATCTTCTGACCAGGTTACAATGACTCATGAGAACAATTTTCTTATTATTAACTTCTATACTACAGGATAGTATTGGATACGCTGATTAAATGTATAATTTGAGCATAATTTACTGCATGTTATTTCTACTTATGAAAGTTTGTTTGTGTAGAAAATTAAAATACTTAAAATGGTCTAGCCACATATTTAATTGGACAACATATTCATACTACACTGTCCAGACTCTAGACAACCAAATAAATAATAAAAATATTGTTGTTGTGGAATGTGATTTTTATAATTAATCAACAACGAGAAATAAGTATATGATGTGATCTGTATTTGATGTCTGTAGTATGAATATGATGTCCAATCAATTAAACACATTTTAAAATAACCAACATCCATAGTTTATTTACGTTTATAATTTTTTCACAAATATTTTTGAGTGTAGTGAATAAAAAGAAGTTAAATTTAATCAGAAGTATATAAATTAGCTATAAGTTTCTATTACTCATCTCAAATTCGACCAACTAGCTAGCTAGCCAAGCACCTATTTTTGTTTGGCCATAGTTTATCATTAGCATTTAATTATATGTTGCAAATAAGAAAACATTGAGCAACCTAGCTAAGGAAAGAAACAATCGTATCGAGCAAATGGTAAACACGTAGTTTGTATAATGCTGTTACAGTCTGATAAATAAATATGACATGTGACTCGCTGATCTTGATGCAAACAAGTTCCCGTTTGTGATATGATTTTAAACAACAAATTTTGATTTAGTTTCGCTCAATAAATAAAACTTGGCCCGCAATACCAAAACAATTTTGATCCAATTTGTGATATGACATTATGACTTTTGAACTACCAATTTTGATTTTATCTGAGACCGGCATGTGAGTCAAAAGTCAAAACCAGTGTGATATCAAATCGAGTTCATGAGTCAAACCTGTACTTGAACTTGAACTTGAACTTGAACTTATTCAAGAACATGAACTTGGCCACAACAAACTTGGGCCTGCTTGATAGCTTCTCGAAGCTCATTCTTTAGCAATCGAGCCCATCTTCTTCGTTGAAATTGAGCTAAACCGAATTGTTTGTAAACCAAAGACCTCCCAAGTTTTCACATGGCTTTGATTGGTAACATGAGTTATCATGTGGTAAATTTGATTTATGGCTATAACTCAAAAATGTTACCAATCATGATTTATTTTTAACTTTTTGCTTTAGAGTTTGAGTTAGAATGTGGTATGGTTGAGTTAGAATTTTGATGTGTGTTATTCATAAATTAGGTAGCTCAACTCAAATTTCTACAACATGGAAGATGACATGTATTAGAATGTGTAGTAGGGATTGAGTTAGGATTTTTTATTATTTCCACTTTTTAAATTATTAGTTTAAGAGAATTCACGTTCATTAACATAATTAATTTCTTTTGTTTGTTTACTAGAATTATCATTTCAAAATTACTTTTTGAAATTCAAAAAAAAAAGTTGTTTCTCTTAGAATCTAAATTGTTGATTTTATTTGGTATCTCTTATAAATATATATAATATACATATATATCGTTGGCTAATGTTCATTAGCAATTGCCAAATACACTCATCTCTGCAAGTTTAAGATCTATTGTTTACATGTTTACATGTTTTATCACAAATATTTTTGTTCTATTGTTTACATGTTTTATCACAAATATTTTTGTCTTTACAGGTCGAACGATTAAATGCCTTATATTCACGGGGTTTAGAAAATCTTACAGAAGAAGAGTTGCTAGAATTGTATGATCTTGAAGACGAAGAGTACATGCATACGATTGTTCAACCTTTTATGCAATATTACCAAAGTTATTTTTCCAAGCAACCAATGGCGCTTGAACGGGAACTGGGTTGGCGAAACCTCAAAAATCAGATTCGTAATAATCCAGTACACTGTATGAACATGTTAAGAATGCATCCAGAAGCATTTCAGAACCTATGCTCAATATTGGAGCAACGTTACAACTTACAAAGTACTGATCATATCAATGTTGATGAGATGGTGGCAATATTTCTCGTTACATGCTCCCAAAATGATACACAACGATATGTTGGGTTGTCATTTGGTCGTTCCCAAGAAACTATTTACCGAAAGGTTCACGCGGTATTGGACGCAGTAGAGAGACTTGCACGCGAGTACTTAAGAGCTCCAACAATGGCATCACTCCAGCGTATTCCACGTAAGTAAAAGACAACACAAATTATTGGCCTTATTTTAGTGGATTTGTTGGGGCACTTGACGGAACACATGTGAAAGTAAAGGTTGGGGGTAGTGATGCAGTTGGGTATTAGGACAGACATGGACAAACAAGCCTAAACATAATGGGCATATGCGATATAAACATGATCTTCACGTATGCATGGCTAGGCGCATCTGGGTCTACACATGATTCATTGGTGTTACAATATGCAATAGATGGAGACCCTATCTTCCCTAAACCCCCTGTAGGTAAATATTATCTTGTCGATTCTGGATATGCAAACAAGCGAGGATTTTTAGCTCCGTATAGAGGAAGCAGTAGAGAAAATATCAGATATCATCTTTCGGAATTTGATGGAGGTCCTCCTAGGAACAAAAAAGAATTATTCAGTAGGTGGCATGCATCACTTCGTTCTGTTATCGAAAGAACCTTCGGAGTTTGGAAGAAGAAATGGAGGATCCTTGACAATTTGCCTCGCTATGATGTCGAAACTCAGAACAGAATTGTGCATGCTACTATGGTTCTTCACAATTTTGTTAGGCGATACAGAATCCCAGATGCTGACTTTGAAGAAGAAGAAGAAGAAGATACCACTAGTCGAGAAAATCATAGGCGACGATTTGAAGAAGAAGAACTTAGTAGACTGGAAGAAGAAGAGGCGACAACTGATGGCCAATACATGAATATCGTACGAGATGGGATAGCAAATATGATTTGGAATGCACGTCATTAGGTTTTTATTTCGTTATTAAATTTTTATGATTTGATATGAACTATATGTTTGAAGATTTTTATTTATTTAATGTAAGTTAACATTAATTTTTTATTCAATTTTTATTATAATTGAATTTATAAAAAATATCACCATTATTATTAATTTTAAACCTTATTTATTTTTAATAATACATTCTGCAATTTATACAGCAAAAAAGTTACCAATCAACTATTTACATCGAATTAACAGTCATGTTTCTACAGCAAACTCACGACATAAATCTACAGTTTCTACCACATAATTTTTACTGCAATTTACATCAAATTATACCACTTCTTCTAACTCAACAGTATACCACATGTCACCAATCGAAGCCATAGTTTTGTTTTGGTCTCTCTCAAACATACTCCATCGCTACTCAATCGGCATTATGTGATTCTTGTCTCCTCCGGGCTCCTCCGGCGATTTCAGCAACCGTCGAAATTACATCAAGGTTATACTTTTAAGAAGAATGAAAATAGTATTTCTTTTACAACATACGAACAATATACCATTTACTTTTTTATATAGATGATTTGATTTTCAAGAATATAAATGATCAAACAAAGATTAAAGAAGACGGATAATTTTTAGTTTGTTCTATGCATACTGAAGGAATATGCCAAATGTGAAACAACCAAGCTTTTTTTTTTTATTAATTATCAATGCGGAAATTCTCGAAAGAAATCAATAATATTAAATCATAAATAAGTCGTTCAACAAATAACCAATAATCAATAAAACCAATAAAGAATAAGCAACCTAAACACCAGGTTTGCTACATTATTAAAATAAAACTAATATCCTAAAATGATGAATTCCTTGCTAGCCACAACAAGATAGCCAATATCAAATTCCTAATCTCATCATCCTCTTCTCTCGGTCTCTTTCCGCGGAAGAACATTGCTGTTACCTGCATCACATTGGAATAGAGATGCGTAAGTATTATCATAAATACTTAGTGAGTGGATCATCCTGCCTACAGGCCAAGTACGTCAAACACTAGACAATACATCAACAATAATCAACAACAAGAACAATAAACAACAACAAAAACCTCCAAGTCAGGCTAAACCCACGTTTCCTGACATCCCAGGTCAGTGTCGACCGACACCTCAATGGTGTCGATCGACGCCAGCCTCCTGTGTGTCGATCGACACCCATCGAGTGTCGATCGACACCCATCGAGTGTCGGTCGACACCACCTCGACGCCCAGACACCAGAAGCTACAAAACAGCGCATAGGAAAAGTACAAACTCGCAATCAAGGGTTTTCAACGCCCCAATACAATCCAAAACACGATTTCCAGTATAAACAACTCAAGAACACAATACAAACTCGAAATCAAACAATCTCTAACGATTAACGGACCTACAGTCACGCACTCACCTTGAAAAGGATTGAAAGGAAGGAAAGGAGATGAACGGTGAAGAACAGCAACAGAGCTAACCCAAAAACTCAGATTTCTCTCCCAAAATTGCCTCCCTCTTGCTTTGAAAGTGAAAAACTCGAAAAGTGACTTTCGCCACGCGGCTACAGTGTTTTATCGCGAACCTAGGGCTTCCCTCGCCCAAACCAGACAAAACCAGCCGACTTAAATCAAACCGGTCGATTTTCCAATAACCGGTGTCGATCGACACCCTTCCTTGGTGTCGGTCGACACCCATCGACCAAACCAACTCAAACCACAAATCAGACGCGCAATCGACTTAAACCGGAATCGAACCTGATAACCGGTGTCGATCGACACACCCCTTTGGTGTCGATCGACACTAGGTACTCAAGAGCTTTTTACACATTTTCTTCGAGATGGTCGAACCTTAGACCGATTGCACAACAATCAAATAAGAACATGTACGATCAATCCTCGATTCACACCTCAAAAAACGTATGTAATCTATTCCCAAATCCCTAATGTCGTCTGATACTACTTCCAAAACAACTTTTTGGTTCACGGATGTTACAAAATATAAGGTAAAATAGTCATACCCACCATTTTTGTCATTAACTACCTTTAATCCATTTAGATGGGTATCTATTATGAATTTTTTTTTTACTTGATTTATTATACTATTATAAATTATTATTATAAATTATTAGAAATTGTAAATAAATTATTAGAAATGTAACAATGAAGATTATGCAATAAACAATTCCATTTTTAAAGTACCACGATTGACTCCTCAAACATATTTTATATGTAGACAATAAATCGCATGCATTCTTCATATTCGAACCTCTAGATTCGAACCACATATCTTTAAGAATCTTTAACCAATTCTACCATCTGTTATGAATACTTATCGTTGCAATTTCCCAAAATATATAACGTCCACGAATTATAATTTAAATAATTCCCACCAATTATTAACGCAATAAATATCACCAACTTAAATAATATGAGACAAAACGACAATTGACAAAAAAAACTGTGAAATGTGTGTGACATTTGTATATACACACGTATAGAGAAACGTGACAGCTTACGCGCCTACCCGTGTTTCTTCTCAAATCACATAAAAAAAGAAGCGAATAGAGAGAGACTCTTTGTGTATTTGCTTCTTCTTCACTGACTCTAGAAATATCTGAAAAAAAAAAAAAACAAATCTTCTTCACATGGCGGCTTCTTCTACTGTGTCGTCACTGCTACGTGCACCACCGGCGCTTGTTTCCGACCACCGCTCTCCGCTGTCAAGCTGTTTCATCAGATGCTCTGTTTCGTCTCCCTCGCCGGTGCTAATCAGTTTCCCCAGATCGTCGTCTCGTTCGGATTTCACTGTACCGGAGAGGAGAAAGCTCGCTGCGACTTCGCCGTTAGTTGAGTATTCAATCCGCGACCCGACGCCACCTGAATCGGGAGATGACGCCGAGCCGATCGAGCCAATCGAGTCGCTGAAACTCAAATTACTGGTGAGTCAAATTCAATTACGATGAAAATTTAGCAATCGCAGCGAAATTGATGAACCCTAATCCCTTTTTAGAGTGAAATCGTTTCTCGGATTTACAGTTTTTCTTCTCTTTTGGGTTTGTGTGGAAAAAAATTGCAGAGTGTAGTTGCGGGATTAAACAGAGGACTTGTGGCGAGTTTAGACGATCTGCAAAAAGCTGAGACGGCTGCTAAAGCACTGGAAGCTGCTGGTGGTCCGGTGGATCTAACCGGAGATCTCGACAAGCTTCAAGGGAAATGGAGGCTCTTGTATAGCAGCGCCTTCTCTTCTCGGTCTTTAGGTGGTAGTCGTCCTGGACTCCCCACCGGACGTTTGATTCCGGTTACTCTTGGCCAGGTATGTCGTCGTCGTCGTCGTCGTCGTCATTCTTGAATCTATCGTTTTGTGCATGTATCTTTGAATCCATGAACTGTTGGGGAACAGGTGTTTCAAAGGATTGATGTGGTAAGCAAAGATTTCGATAACATTGCGGAGGTGGAGATAGGAGCTCCATGGCCGTTTCCGCCGGTGGAAGTCACTGCGACATTGGCTCACAAATTTGAGCTCTTAGGTTCGTCTCTCTCTCTCTCTCTGTGGAGTTTTATGTTTCTGCTTGCATTATATAGACGATTGATTTGTGTTGTGTCTTTTGATATTAGGGACTTGCAAGATCAAGATAACGTTTGAGAAGACTACTCTGAAGACGACGGGGAATCTATCGCAGCTTCCTCCGTTTGAGATCCCGAGGCTTCCGGATAGTTTCCGGCCACCGTCGAACCCTGGAACTGGGGATTTTGAAGTCACATATGTTGATGGTAACATGCGCATTACTCGTGGGGATAGAGGTGAACTTAGGGTCTTTGTCATTGCTTGATTATAATGTAAAGGTTTGTAGAAATCGTATGATATATGAAAGTCTTATCTTATGAATGTTTTGGGTTTGGATTGAGATACAAGATTAAGATTAACAGCAAAACCATATATTGATGATGATTCAAAATATAGAGTTAACAAAAGCAAAGACGAGACAATCTTATACGAGAGCTAAAAACAAATAGATCCGACGAAGTACAAAACTTGATTCTAGATACGAAAATAAGATGAAACCAGCTTAGAAAAGAGATGTTCCCTTGCCCTTTTTGTCTCCACCGATCTCAAAATGCTTGCACCTCTGAAGAAACAAAGCAATAATACAATGTTAGAAATCTACCAATTTACATATCTGGTGATAAGAATTTTCTTCTTTTCAGTCACCTTGATCGAGTGCTGAGAGAAATGCTTGCAGGTTTGGCACTGAAGCCTCAGGACAATCTTCTTCGTGGTCTTAGCCTGTTCAAAGAGTTATAAGAAATGAGTCTAAGCCAAAACAACAAAATTATTCTATTGGAACTTCTCTCCATCATATCTCAGTTCTAAGAGTCTTAAGCACAAATTAAGATTACTGAAAAAAGCTAAATGGTTCCCTAAATTGATTAAGGTTAACCAAAACAGGTTCAATTTTTACTAACTGGCCTAATTCAAATACAAACTTTTTTTGTAAACTTTACCTTCTTGTGGAAGACAGGCTTAGTCTGACCACCATAACCAGATTGCTTACGGTCATAACGACGCTTCCCTTGAGCAGCAAGACTGTCTTTGCCCTTCTTGTATTGGGTCACCTTGTGCAATGTATGCTTCTTGCATTCCTTGTTCTTGCAGTAAGTCTTCTTTGTCTTTGGAATGTTCACCTGCAAATTACATTAACACAATGAAGCATTTCAACACCCAAAAAAATCAAAACTTTTAAGATCAATACAAAAAAGCTGAAAATGAAGCTCTGTATAATACACTTAAGATGTCAATTGGAACAAAATAAACAATTACAAGTCTTTTAAGCTAACTTGAATCCAAATCATTTTCTTGTTAAAAAAAGACGACAAATAAAATTACACAATGATATTAGATGATCAGTGATAATCTATTGTTACAGGTAAGCAGTATTTCTCGACAAAAGCAGCGATAATCAAACAAAACTAAACTCAAACAGTTTGGTCAGAGAGAAAACTCAAATTTTAGATCCTAAAAACAATAAAAATCAATCCATTTACTGTTGTTCCTCACTGGGTTTGAAAAGAATCTACCGAAACGAGCTCTACGAATACGAAATCAGCTCCAAGGAGAAGAAACAATTACCATTTTCGCTACTCTGATCTCTCGAGTGAAGCCTCAAGCTTGTGTGCCGTCGTCGTTCGCCAGCCAAAGGCTGCTTAAAGAAACAGAATTATATAGTAAACTTTTCAGAAACCCTAACTCCTTAATGTCAAACGACTTTGGGCCTTAAGTAAACCTCTAGGCCCACACTTGGTATAAATATTTTGGGCTTCGAGCAGAGGTGTCTATTGATGTTGGTTGTTTCATTGCTTCATTTTTTTGCTTAACAAATAATGAAACCACTACAAATAATGTGTGTTGTTTCAATTTTTGCTTAATTTTTTCTTTTTGAAACCACTACAAAAATAAAACTTCACTCTCACCCTTCTGATCCAGTACGTCAAACAAAATATATTTGTAACATGTCACAAAACTCCAACTTTTGCATACAGTCGAAATTTATTATTTATAAACTATTCACATTTAGATTCATATCATTTAAAATTATGTCTACCGAAAACTCATAGAACTCTTTAAAAAAATATAAAAAACTCATAGAACTAGATGACTTATATTCGAAATTCCAAGTGTGTGATGCATGCAAGAAATAACTTCAAATAATAAAAACAAATTGATGCATTGCAAGACCTCCCCGCATCACACGGGTTGATGTTACCTTCGAACTTTGACTTGTTCATGTGCCCACTTCCATCGCCGCAAATACCAAGTCTCATCACCCAAGAAAACATTTATTCTACAAACATTTCTTATATTTATAAAAAACATTTACACTCCTTAAAATTCATCTAATTAATGAAAAATTACAATGGCTTCATTTTATGTATCGGTCCCCCTATCTTGGTCGTAGTGGCCATACAACTCCTTCTTTTACGCAGTGTTTCGTCCCTGAACCTAACCAATGAGTATCTGAACCTCAACCGTGTCCTCGGTCTCACCTCTACCGCCAATCTTGTCGACGGTTTCTCCGACGCCGCCTATGGTGAGGCCCCTAATGCCGCCTACGTCCGACTCCAATGCCGTGCCGACTCCCACTTGTCCAAATGCCAATCCTGCCTCACCACCGCCATCTCTGAGGTAACATCACTTCGAGCAATCACATATATCAACATGCATGCCCGGTTATAGGCATAGGATAAAGAGTGATTGTGCACAGGCCCAAAAAAGTTTTTGACATAAATTGTTTCATACTTTAGAACCCATATTTTAGAAAGAAAAAAATTGGTTTCTGTTGTTATAGTAGGCCCCAAATATATTTAGAATAACAAGAAAATTGGTTTCTGTTGTTATAGAGCCTTCATTTTTTAAAAAAATATTCTCCGTTGCCGGGACTCGAACCCGGGTCTCTCGGGTGAGAGCCGAGTATCCTGACCAGCTAGACTACAACGGATTGCTGATAACTATGAGTTACATAAATAAATGAGCTAACAAATACTTAAAGATTTGTTTTGTTGTTACATCTTTGAATTGTAGATATCTGATGATCATGATACTCTCTACATGGATCTTGGATGGTTGAATTGTGATAAAAACTATTAGACATTTGTGGCTAGTTCCCAAAAAATAAATAAAGAGTATATATATATATATATTATACGTATACTAGTCCATGCAGTATTGGTTCTTGATCGTGATAATGACAGCTTCGTAGGAGATGTCCGGGAAACAAGGGAGCAGTAATATGGTACGACCAATGTCTTCTCAGGATATCAACGATCCATGGCTACGGGAAGATCGATAACGAGAACGACTTCTTTTTGTCCAACCCCAAAAAGGTGAGCGGAAATATAGAGGTTCAACAACGAAACGTCGGCTCTACTGGTGAATTTGACAGCTAAAGCCACAAGTACAAAATAATGTAGGTCCCGACTCGCTGGTGCTTTACGCGGCTGGGGAGAAGATGATTGGGACGAAGAAGGTGTTCGCAATGGTCCAGTGTACGAAAGACTTAGTGTTTAAAAGTTGTTTTACGTGTTTGCAATGTATTTTAAAGAAGTTCCCAATGTGCTGCAATGGTAAACTAGGTGGGAGAGTTTTAGGTGTGAGCTGTAACTTTAGGTATGAGTTATACCCTTTTCTTAGAAGTTAAAGATTAAAACTTCATATTAAATAAAGGAGGTTCAAAGCCAAACACGATTTAATATACACATTGTGTTAAATAAGTGTTTTGAGTTGATAGAATGTACTTTCTTCTTTGTGATTTGTTTTGTATAACACAAAATTAATATTTAGCGGTTAAGACAGTCTAACTCTGAACTAACATTGTACCACCAAAAAAAAAAGGGTTTAACTCTGAACAAACATTTTTTGCCTCTTGTGTTTACAAGTACCAATGAGTTTTGTTTAATATAGTAAAAGTTGTGGTTTCGTGTAAACCAAAATAACCTCAACGCAATAAACAATCAAAATCTTATATCTCTACTAATTGAATATTTATATACAACCTTGAATATATCCTAAGAAAACAATAGATAGCTAGGTTGGTTGGGAATAGTTTTAAAGTTATGAAAATCATTAAGCAAAGCATATGTTTCACATCCCTGATTCATAATCATTAAAAGGGTTCTCTTCTCGACCCAAATCGCTCGATATAAAAATACATTGGTCTTGTTATCCAAAGGCATCTCCAATGGTAAGAAGAAGAAAAAAAAGAGACAAAAGTGCGTGCGTAGATCATGAGATGAAAAGCAAAAACCACACCACTCTAGTCTAAATTCGAAGGAAAAACTCTCTCTTTTTCTCATCTCTCTCATCTTCCTGTAGAACTTCCAAGACCCACACAAGGATAAACCGCTCGCACGGATATATCTGTTTCCTTTGACCTTTCAGATCCAACAGGTGGAGGAGGAGGTTCAGCGCCTCCTCCTCCTCCTCCTACTCCTGTTCCTTTCGACTTTCTTTGTTTCGAATGTTTCGATCCCATAGACTGGTCGTTTTGTTGCGGTATGTCTAACCCTGAACCTGACTCTGACCCTGAACCCGTTCTTTGCTCTCTCTGTTTACCTGCGCCACGTCTTGATGGCCTCGTTGATCCTCCTGCCCTTGATGGAGACTCTGAAGGTGAGTTAACTCCTAAAAAGGGTGGCTATTGTTACTATACAAATATTCCATCAAAATGGCTATTGTTACGATTTAATAAACGTTGTGTGTACCTGTTGATGCTTTACGCCTCCCCTTGTTCCTTTGCTTCTCCCCCGTGGGCTTCTTGTTGGAACTTCCCTTTGGCTCACCCATCGGAGACTTGTACTCATGCATCTATGGATTCCCATGCAAGGTATTAGCTCATCGACAACCAAAATCTATATTTTTAGTGTAAGGTTTTATATATATACCCAGCTTGGGGTCGTAGCAGAGGGCCCTTCCCATCCTATATGAGCAACATGTTTGACATCAGTCGGTTGTCCAATCTGCATCTCTGGTTCCTTCTCATCCTCTGCAACAATGTTTTTGTAATAACATTTGAAACTTTGATTTCTTGGTGATTATGTGTAAATATATATGAGTTGGTTTCGAAAATGATTTATAAAACTCACCGAATATACGAGCAATGTACCTCAACCCTTTTAATAGACCCTTCATTGGAGAGGTCATGTTCAACTTGCAGCCGCATACCTAACTTGCACACAAAGCAATCAAAAGCTTCGTTTCGTAAATCTTTTTTTTTTACAGAGATTCTTCTTCTTTTCTCTTACAATATCTCTTCTCATGTTATACATTAGGTCGTGACATTGCAGAGGGGGAGGTGCTAATTTGTTTTAGCGTGAATTCTATTATAAAATAAAAATGTTATTAGAAATCAATCAAAATGAACTTACATGTTTATGGGAGTTGATAAAACCCTATTTAACAAAAAAGCTGAATCATATAGATTTGCCAAGAGCTATGGTTTTCTGCAAAATTAAAGCAATATATGAACAAACAAGAACAAAACAACATGTTCTTTGTGTTAAGAAGAAAGGAAAAAAAAAAGAGATCAATTTAAAGAAAAGAAAATACCTGGTTACAAACTATAAAACGATAATTTTTTTCCAAATTGATTCAGGAAAAATCAAAATGTTTTTCTCTACTTCTATTATTTTCTTGTTTCCCGTTTTTTTTTTTTTTTTTTTTTGAGTCTCGAGTTGAAGAGGGAGGTAACGTAAGGAAAAAAGAAATCTCGAAATTTGTCCTCTTTCTTTGAGCACAAAAGCTCTCTGTTTTTCTTGTCTATTTCTTTTCTACATATGCAGAATAGACAGGTGGCGGGTGATTATTGGATGAAGAAGTTGCAAGTCAACGGACAACCAGAAGATTTCCCCTTATTTGGTGGTTTCTAAAGAACTTCGTTAATTCTATATTAAGGTTACGTGAGTCACCGTACGGTCGTTTTTACTGGCAAACACGGGAGATACGGTTTTTAGTTTTTAGGGAATATTTTTCATCAAGATTCGAGAAGTTTATTTAAATTTCCATCTAAATACTGAAATTCTTAGATAAATTTACACATCTAATGATGTATATATTTCTTTCTCTTTTTCGTTACGTCAACGGTTGAAATAGGCATATTACATATATTTTCGAGATTATAAGATTACCCACACATATATGTATTTTCTATATATGTCCATTATGTGTATATAGGCATACAGTATTTTCTAGTCTTAGATTCATCCTTGTGGTTCATGTGAACATATGTATGTATAAATACAAGATCTTTAGGTCTATCATCAATAAGAAGAACAACTTCAAAACTCTCGTTTTTGATTTCTCATACAATATATAGTAAATATGTTATCAGTTATGTCAACATTGTTCAAACGTTTGAAGAAAAGACAGCAAAAGTCAAAGTACTAGTTTTTGATTATCATAATCAGCAACCTCCAACCAATACAAATTCATCCCCTTATTATTAATCAAACTGAGAACTATAAATAGCGAAACTAAAACAAAAAGATATCATTAAAAGGTAAAAGTATATAAATATTAAAAAAGAAAGGGGAAAAAAAAAAAAACAATTGCTAATGCGAGATGTTTTGCCTCCCACCATATCTCCTTGACTTCACGCATCGGATTTGTGGTACACACAAGCGTAAATAACCCCAATCAGTATGACAACCATAAAGCAGCCGAAGAAAGAGATCAACCATATTGGCATCCACATTGTGAAATAACTGTAAAAGATGTTGATAAATTGATGAAAGTAAGAACACAAAAAGTAGGAATAATTACTGCAAACAATATGCATGGACTTGTATATATATAAGTAGAAATAATATAATTTCCTAAATTAATATGAAAATATAATGCCAAATTTCCTATTTTCGATATTGCAAAACATCAATAATCGTAAAGATGCTAAATTTCTTGATCTTTATAGTTTCCATTACTTTGGTTGATCGATCTCCCAATAGATTTCGTTTTTGGTTAGAAACTATGTTGCATGGAAACTCCGTCCGAGTCACGTTTCCCGTTTCGGAAACGTTTCGGAAACGTTTCCGAAACGGAAACTCTCGGAAACTTGTCGGAAACTCGTTTTTTCACGTTTCCTAAAATTTGCAATTTGGAAACTTGTTGGAAACTCGTTTCCATTTTGGAAACTTGCGTTTCTAAAATTGACGAAAACTTAGTTTTTAGTTTTTGAAAACATAATAGCTAAATAGTTACATAACAAATAATAATATTAACTGATTAATATAATTATTTAAGATAAATAAATGATTAATTTGATTCATTAGATTATATGAGAGTAGTCTTAGCATTATATATGGAGTTTTAAGATCTTTATGTCGATGAAGATAGTTGAAGATAGTTTCCAAGCGCATAACAATAATAATAAAAAAATATTTTAAATATTTTAAAATTAAACATTATGATATTTATCTAGTTAAGCTATTTAATATAATATATATTATTTTTTATTTATATATATACACGTTTCCAAAACGTTTCCAAACTTAACTTTTTTCAAAATATACGTTTCCTGTTTCGGAAACGTTTCGATTCCGTGTTTCCGTTTCCGTTTCCATGCAACATAGGTTAGAAATGGAGTTTGGATTCTATAAACTGTATGGTGTTTTTTAAACTGTATGGTGTTTTTTAACATTCATTATATAAAATGAATTAAGAGGGAGACCTGATTTTGGCATGGTTGAAAGAATCAAAAATTTATTAGCATTTTGTCTTAACAGTAATTGGGAACGCATGATGTGTATCCATTAAACACAAAGTACGTTAAACCTTCATGGAGTAGATGAAATTAATCATTATAAATCAGTATTACAAATCAGTCACAAGTGCGTAGCCACGAGTTACATCTAAAGGCTGCTCAATCTCCTTCACTAAATTCTGAATCAAACCTTTCACATATCTCTTTCCTTGAGGATCTTCCCACAAAACCTTTATTATCTCAGGAGGTATAACTGGTGCTGGTCGAGCCATCCACTTCATACCATCTACTTCCCTACCATTCAAGCTGTGTAAAGAACACACACAAACACACAAAAAGGTCAAGACTTTGACTCGTTATTACGAAAAATGGATGTGTGGCTTTTGGTTTTCTTCTACCTGTTGAGAATGGTGACCATGTTTGGCCACTCAGAGACATCAAAATACACATCCACAACACCTTTTCCTCTGTGAAACACTTGTTTGACCTGTCCATAAAGTACACACGCTTTCCGTATCTCTTCCATTGCTAACATTGACAAGTTCGAAATCCTTGCAACGGTTGTCCCCGGTGTATCAATCCTAGAGATGAACAATTTCGTGTTGAATATGTTAACTGAATGCCCTGCAAGTGCTCTCTCTTTCCCATTTTCCGTCTGCAACAACACAAGTAGATGACTTTTGCATTTGATTTTTTGAGGATAAACTGAGAAAAGCTACAAGAAAAAACCTCACCTCAAACTCCACGAAAGCAGCTGTTTTCGATGAACCAAAGATCAACTTAGTTACGTCGCTCCTGCAGAACCTTAGCGCGTCTTTGATCTGGTTTGAGCTTATATCGTGCGCCAGAGGATGAATCTTAACTGTTCGCATTGGTTCTTTCACCAATGCAATTGGCACATCAGGATCGCCAATGAGACCTGGAATGCGAATCCTTTCTTCTACCATATCTTCCTGAGAAGTTGCCTCAATAACTACAGAGTGGGACTTCAATATCACAACACCTTTCTTGAGAGCCTTCTTGACTGCTGCATTAGTCTACACAATATGGTAGAAGAAAGGTGAGCAGAAAAACACACTTGGAGACAATGTTACCCATTCTTTCAAGATATGAAAGAAGAACTAACCTCAAAAGTCACAAGAGCATCTTTGAACATGCAACCTTTAACAGAATGAATTTCTTGTACATCCGAAACATCTCCAAACACAGAAAGGACTTCAACGATGTCTTTCTTCTCAACTGTATCTTTCAGAAACCTCAACACTACTCTGTTAAGAGGATGTTCTTCTCCAACAGATAATGCCTCCAAACTCTCCGCAGTGGTAGTAGCCAAGGTGGTGTCCAGCACTACTAGAGCTTCCTCTTTGGATTCTTCTTCCTCCCTCGCCAAAAATCCATCACTCTTTTCCATTACAGAAGTTTCTTTGGATATGTCATTTTCGTCTGTGCCATTGTCAGTTGAACGGTTCTGGGAGGAGTCTATCAGCTTTTCATTGCCTAAGTCTCTACTCACTACCACATCTTCAACGGGTTTTCTAGAATTTTCGAACGAAAACGTACTTTTCCTTTCTCTAATAGCATCCAGGTCTCCAATCTTCTGATCATGACTCCAAGCCCTTTGTAGTAAGGATGCTAAAGAGTCGTGATCCGAAAAACTGTGCTTATCATTTTCCTTGGAGACATTTTCGTTTGTCTTGACAGAATCAAATACCATCTTGCCAAATGCGTCGTGTTGATCAACCGCATCACTACAAGATTCCCCTGTAATCATTCTGGAATCACATTTACTCAATGCCTCAAATCTCGGACGCAGCTTAACCTCCTTATCTTGATACATGTTTATAAACATGCTTGAGAGTTTATTCCGAGGCTGCAGCTTTCCTTTATTTTCCACATCTTTAGAACTTGGCTCCTCGAGTAGATCCACTCTTTCTGCTTGTACCGATCTCAAGACCTTCTCCTGCGCTGCAAACCCCGAGCCATCTAAGCTATTACAATCTAACCTCTCTTTAATTGCCGATATGCTTTCTCTCTTCGCAGAAATCTCAACTCCATCAATACTTTGAGTTGCTTCCTGAGATCCTAAAGATTGTTCCTTTAAACTCGGAGGGACACAGTTTTTATTTTCCGCAACATCCTCCTGCAAGCTGACCACTTTAGTAGCAGCAGTCACAACATCTCCTGAGGAAACCACAGGTGATTTCGGCGAAACCGAGTCTTCTTCACCTGGAGTTTTGTCGAACAAGGGCATGTTTCCAGCAATCTTCTCCTTAAGATTAGTCAGTAAGCCTCCTAAAGTGTACCACTGCATTCCGTTTTTGCCAATATCTCTGCACATTCAAGAGAAACAGTATATGATAAAAAAAAACTATCAAAATGTAAGAACAATGCATCACCCAAATTAACATGCGAATGGATCTAACAAAAGGTATAGTTCCAGATCTAGAGGTCTGCAATGGACCTAACCATTTAACAACACGTACCACAAACTCCACGCAAAACTAAGTAGCCTCATTATTCTTCAACAGAGACTAACATTAATCTAAAGCCCAGTAGTCACTTTATTCTGATGACAGAAGATTCCAGTTTTGCTTTTGTTAATCGTTACGAATACAGTTCTCAATACAAAATATATCGGAGAAGTCCAAAATAATCACATCGAAATGTACTCACTTGTTAGTGGAAGCCTTAGAATCCGGCAATTTCTCGAATTTCCGGCCATCTTCCAGGGAAGAAGAAAACCATCTCTTCGTCAACGGGACGAAACCTACGGAAAAAAACAGAAATTTCAAATTTCCAGAATTATCAGTGTCGATTGAAAACAACGGAAATGGAAATCAATTTGCGGACTCAGGAAAAGGGGTTTTTCAGTTTCACCTCTGCTGCTGAAATGGGGATTTAGTTTGGGCGAAAGAAGACGCCCAATGGCCATTTTCGATATACTTTCTAAAAGCTTATATATAAAAAAAGGGTTTTGGAGGTTTAAAGAAGAGACGGAGGGAGAAGATGCGCCGGGAAGAAATGTTTCTGAGAGGTTTTAAGAGGAGAGACGAGTTAAAAGGGCATTTGGTTTATTTAATTTTTCTGGGAGTATTTCGGTTTAGTAACTAACCGACTGGTTTCTTGGTTTAATTTTTATTGGCTTTAATTCGACCGGCCCAAAGAGTCTATACGTGGGATGCCAAAAATCTAGAGACAAATTAACTATTTACAAAGTATAAGTGGTAATAATGTGAGAGATAAAATGCTTACACGTGTTTTAAAAAATAAAAATAAAAAAAAAACTTTTTATAATAGTTGGATGAAAAATAAAATTGAAACTAAAGAGGAACATGACAGCAAGAAGATCACAGTCTGGATCTTGGATTGTCTGATGTATAGGGCTTGGTGTACGACTCTACGCTATATGTTCTGAATTTTGGGGTTTGATTGTGAGGTTTGAGAATGAAAAGGTTATAAAGGGTTTATTATTTTCTGTTTTGGCAATCAAAATATGATGGATGAGACCTTACGTTGCTTGATCTATGTGTCTTAGCATTGGCATCTTTATTCGTCTTTGCAAGAAACGACAATCTCTCAAAACTTAGTGTTCACCTAAATTTCAAAGGAAGAAGTTGTGAACAAGACGAGACCATTTGAGGAGATGAGAAGTGAAGACGAGAAATGCTGAGTGCAAGGTGAATAACTCTGCAACGAGAAAACAGAGTTTGAGGATGCAACTTATGCAAAGGCATGTATTATCAACATCATGATTTCTTCTGGTTAGATAAACGCTACTTCATTCCGAAATTCTTTGAGCCTAATCATTCAGCTTTACTGTATTAAATTTATCATCGTCAATTGCTTTATACTCTATAGTTTAGTTATGCACCCCTAACTTTTAGTATAAAACAGGATTTTCTAGAGATTCTGTTAAAGATTGATAACTGAAAAGCAAAAGATCCGAGAGAGAGTTTCTCAAGCTCTTTTGGCCCTTAATTCAAGCTTGATTTAATGTTTGAACCAATGGAAACGTGTTCTAAATTAAGCTCAAGAGAAGTCCAAATGGGTGTTGATGATGAAGTCCAAATAGGGCCTTGGATTTTTAAATTATTTTTGAGAAAGTTGAGGCTTGAAGCTTTATAGCAATCATGCCATCTCTAAGTGTAATGCATTACATTCACAAGCAATAAAAATTCTAGATATTTTCCAACCAAAAGATGCTTGTCTTTTCCTAGCTATGAGCTTGAAAAAACTTGGAATGTAATCTCTGACCTGAAATCACAGGATGTTAAACAGGATGTTAAACTTAGATGTTAAACAGGATGTCAAACAGGATATCAAGCCGTTTGCCTCAAAGCATATAACCGTTAGAGACAAAGGAAAATATCTCTTGTATTATAATATTTTATATTGTTCTTTATATTATGTTGTATGTTGACTAAGAACATTACGGGAGAAAATTCTCATCTCTCTATTCTCTCTCTATTCTCTCAATCAAATTCTTTCTCTACTCTTTCTACTCTCTCAATCTCACTTCCGCATAGTTACTCAAATTCTTTCATGGTAGCAGAGCGGGTTCATTCTTTGGTGACCGAATCTTAGCTTCTGTTCTTGCAATCTTGTTCTTGATTCTCAGTCTTGTTCTTATCCATCAATTTTCTGGGTTGTTTAAGGCTTTATCCATCTTTCAAGGCTTCATTCTTTCAAGATCAGAGCAGATCTGAAATTCCTTGTTCTTGAGCGAAATCACTGTTCACTCGCGAAATCACTGTTCACTCGCTTGATTTATTCATCTTCTTGTTCCATAATCTCTTTCCTTGCTCGTTTACTTCATATTGTCTCTATTCTCTCTTCCTGGAGCTCTTTTCCTCAAGGATTAAGTCCTTATTCAAGAGACAATAGATCTCAAATTCAAGATTTATGGAGAACACAAAAATAGTGTCTCTTCCAGTCACGCTCAAAGGCGGGGAGAATTACCTTCTCTGGTCAAGAACAGCGAAGGCAGTGCTATGTGGCCGAGGTCTTTGGAGCCAAATCGAGCCACCTGAGACATTCCCTTCGGAGGCCGCAGCTCTTGCCGCCTCAACTGAGGAAAGTATTCGAGAAGACCAAGCGGTTCTTGCAATCTTACAAAGCTCACTTGACATCTCAGTCTTAGAGGCTTACTCCTATTGTGAACACGCCAAGGAGCTGTGGGATACTCTCAAGAATGTTTTTGGCAACATTTCAAATCTCACAAGGGTCTTTGAAGTCAAGAGAGCTATCAATAATCTTTGTCAAGAAGAAATGGAATTCAACATGTTCTTTGGAAAATTTAGATCTCTGTGGGCAGAGCTAGAGATGCTAAGGCCAGCAACTCGTGATGCGGCAATATTGGATGAAAGGAGAGAGCAGGATAAGGTGTTTGCTCTACTCATGGCACTAAACCCGGCGTACAACGATCTCATCAAACATATCTTGAGAGCTGATAAACTTCCAGTTCTTGATGAGGTGTGTGCTCAAATACAAAAAGAACAAGGCTCTCTTGGTCTCTTTGGGGGCAAAGGAGGAGAGCTTGTGATGGCAAACAAGGCAGAGCGGGTATCAAAAGCAGCTACTACAGAGCGAGGAAACCAGGCGGAACAACAAGCTACAGCCAACAAAAGCAGATACTTCAAATCTGGAGAAAGGTCATCCTTGTTCTGCAATCACTGCAAGATTTCCGGCCATACCAGGGAGAAGTGTTATGTTTTGCATCCCCATCTCAGGCCAACCTTCACCTCAGGGCAATATAAGAGGAGGGACTTGAGAGATCGTTGGGCACCAAGAGCTCAAACCGCTATAGGGGAGAATCCGGAAAGAACTGGAACATCTCATTGGTCAAATGATGGTGAAAGCTCAGCCATGATGGCTTCCTCTGAGTTCGTAAGAAAGGCTGACCTAGATGCACTCATCAAGTCTCTCAAAGAGTCTGGTAACCCTATAACTTCATTCACGTATCATGCGCTTAACTCATTAAACTCAAACCTGAATGAAACTAAACCACTTATTGTTGATTCTGGTGCTAGTCACCACATGATAAGTGATGTGAAGTTGATGAATAATATACAACCGGCTAGAGGAGATGTTGTTATAGCAAATGGTGATAGGATACCTATTAAAGGAATTGGAAACTTAAGGTTATTTGATAAAGATTCTAAGGCTCTCTACATGCCTAGTTTCACATCTAATTTATTATCTGTTAAGCGAACTACTTCTGACCTTAATTGCTATGCTATCTTTGGTCCTAATGATGTCTACTTTCAGGATATTGAGACAAAAGAAATGCTTGGAAAGGGAAACACCAAGAATGATCTCTATGTCCTTGAAGATACTAAGAGATCATCTAACCTATCTTGTTCCTTTAGCTTTGTTTCACCTGTTGTTGCTAGTGCTAATAATGCAATTTGGCATGCTAGATTAGGACATCCTCATGCTCGTGCTTTGAGTTTGATGCTACCTAATATTTCTTTTGAAAATGAACAATGTGAAGCTTGTATCCTTGGCAAGCATTGTAGAACTGTCTTTCCCAAATCTTCTACTGTTTATGAGAAGTGTTTTGATTTGGTACATTCAGATGTTTGGACATCACCTTGCTTATCTAGAGAGAATCATAAATACTTTGTTACTTTCATTGATGAAAAATCAAAGTATACATGGATAACCTTACTGCCTTCTAAAGATCGTGTGTTAGAAGCATTTATAAACTTTCAAAGCTATGTGTCTAACCACTATAATGCCAAGATTAAGTTTTTCAGGTCAGACAATGGAGGTGAATATACAAGTAAATCATTCAAACAATTCCTTAACAAACATGGCATTGTTCACCAAACTAGTTGTCCATATACCCCACAACAAAATGGAGTGGCAGAACGGAAAAACAGACATCTTATGGAGGTTGCTCGGGCCATGATGTTCCACACCAATGTTCCCAAACGGTTTTGGGGAGATGCAGTCGTGACAGCCTGTTATCTCATTAACAGGATCCCGACAAAAATCCTCCAAGACTCATCTCCTTTTGAGGTACTAAATCAAACTAATCCTTCCCTTGATCACTTACGGGTCTTTGGGTGTGTCTGTTTTGTACTTGTACCAGGAGAGCAACGAAATAAGTTGGATGTCAAAAGCACCAAAGGAATGTTTATCGGGTACTCCATCGACCAAAAGGGATACAAATGTTATATTCCAGAAACAAGAAGGGTTCTTATTTCTAGAGATGTCAAGTTCGTTGAAAACAAGGGGTTTTATGAAGAGAAGAATTGGGAAAGCATCCGTGATCTATCTCACTCTCAATCTGATCGTGCTACTACTCTTAGAATTCTGTTGGAAAATTTGCGAGATGGAAACTCTCAAGTTCAGAGCAACACCACTAACACACCGCCAGATAACATCTCCGATCAAACCCAAGATCAGAACATAACTGAGCCAAACAACCAAGATGAGCAAGCACAAGAACCATCCCAATCTCATGAAGAGCACGGTGAAGTAGGAAGTCCACATTTGGAGGATACTTCGACTACCTTGGTTCCACCAGCACCAGATCTCCGGAGAAGTACAAGACTCAGGAAGCCCTCCAAGTGGGTCAATACCACAATTTACTACAACAGTCAAGCGGTTGCTCATCCAATTCAAGCTACATGTTCTTTGGCATACATACCCGTAGAACATCAGGCTTTCATGGGAGCTCTTGACAAGGGAATTATTCCTCAGTCTTATGATGAAGCGGTCGAACTCAAGGTGTGGAGAGATGCTGTTGATGATGAAGCGAATGCAATGATGAAAAATCATACTTGGGATGAGGCGGATCTACCTAAAGGAAAAAAGGCGGTTAGCTCAAAGTGGGTATTCACCATCAAATACTTAAGTACCGGTGAACTTGAGAGGCACAAGGCACGGCTGGTAGCAAGAGGCTTTACACAAACCTATGGAGAGGACTATGTAGACACGTTTGCTCCGGTTGCCAAGCTCCATACTGTCCGAGTTATCCTCTCTCTCGCCACAAATCTTTCATGGGAATTATGGCAAATGGATGTGAAGAATGCTTTTCTTCAAGGGGAGCTAGATGAGGAAGTCTACATGACTCCCCCTCCAGGCATCACCATCACTCCAGGCAAGGTTTTGAGGCTCCGAAAGGCCATCTATGGTCTCAAACAATCACCTCGTGCTTGGTATCAGAAACTCAGCACTACTCTCCGTGATCGCGGCTTCCATAGATCAGAATCAGATCATACACTCTTCACTCTACAAAACAAGGACGGTATCATCGTTATCCTTGTCTATGTTGATGATATTATTATTTCTGGAGATAACAAAGTAGGGATACAAGAAACCAAGGCCTATCTCCATTCTGTCTTTGATATTAAGGACCTTGGTGCTCTAAAGTACTTCCTTGGGATTGAGGTTTGCCGCTCAGATGAGGGTCTCTTTCTTTCCCAACGGAAGTACATTCTCGATCTTTTGCGTGAAACAGGGACTTTAGATGCTAAACCTACACGCACGCCATTGGAGGACACATATAAAGCTCATCAACAGGGGGAGAATGAAAATGACACTGATGCTGTTTTCCATGACGCCAAGTTATACAGGCGTATTGTTGGTAAGCTAATTTATCTTACTCTAACTCGACCTGACTTATGCTTTGCTGTGAATCAGGTGAGTCAATATATGCAAGCTCCGATGGTGATTCATTGGAAGATGGTGAACCGTATCTTGAGATATATTAGAGGAACATCTGATCAAGGAATCTGGATGGGTTGTAATAGCAGCACGGAGATAGTTGGATATTGTGATGCTGATTATGCAGGAGATAGAAATGACAGAAGATCCACTACAGGTTACTGCACTTTCATAGGCGGAAATCTAGTTACATGGAAAAGCAAGAAGCAGAAGGTGGTGTCTTGCTCAAGCTGTGAAGCCGAATATAGAGCCATGAGGAGACTCACAACCGAGCTCATGTGGCTCAAGATGTTACTCAAAGATTTGGGAATTGAGACTCCAAAGCCTATCACTATGCATTGCGACAACCAAGCAGCAATACACATTGCCTCCAACTCAGTATTTCATGAGAGGACCAAACACATCGAAGTAGATTGCCACAAAGTGAGAGAGCAAATGCAGCTAGGAGTCATTCTACCTTGCTACACCAAAAGCTCAGACCAGTTGGCAGATATCTTCACCAAGACTGCAAGCTCGAAGACTTGCGAGGTCATGCATAAGAAGTTGGGGTTGCTCACCCTTTCCAGGCCGTGATTCCCTAGCATTGAGGCTCATACTCTTTTTCCCTAAGCAAAGTTTTCTCCCAAGTGGTTTTTCTTTGCTTAGGTTTTTAATGAGGTGAACCTCTATGCTTCCAAGCTAAACCTTCATTACTTACAGTTTAGCTTGAGGGGGAGTGTTAAACAGGATGTCAAACAGGATGTCAAGCCGTTTGCCTCAAAGCATATAACCGTTAGAGACAAAGGAAAATATCTCTTGTATTATAATATTTTATATTGTTCTTTATATTATGTTGTATGTTGACTAAGAACATTACGGGAGAAAATTCTCATCTCTCTATTCTCTCTCTATTCTCTCAATCAAATTCTTTCTCTACTCTTTCTACTCTCTCAATCTCACTTCCGCATAGTTACTCAAATTCTTTCATGATTTAATGTTTGAACCAATGGAAACGTGTTCTAAATTAAGCTCAAGAGAAGTCCAAATGGGTGTTGATGATGAAGTCCAAATAGGGCCTTGGATTTTTAAATTATTTTTGAGAAAGTTGAGGCTTGAAGCTTTATAGCAATCATGCCATCTCTAAGTGTAATGCATTACATTCACAAGCAATAAAAATTCTAGATATTTTCCAACCAAAAGATGCTTGTCTTTTCCTAGCTATGAGCTTGAAAAAACTTGGAATGTAATCTCTGACCTGAAATCACAAGGCATGAGAATCACTAAGCTATGCGAAAGCTCTTTTCTTGTGTGCCTTCTTACTAGCTCTGCTCATTACGTGCCCAAACCTTAAATGATAGTAAAAAAAGATGTGCATCTTTAATCTTTATACAATTTCTCACTCAGAATATTATGGTAACTTGTATAGCACGCTGCAACGGTAAGTCTCAACTTTGTGACCCATATGATTGTTCCATAAGCGTTTTGGTTTTTAAATAAAATTCTCAAAACGATAATAAAAAATGTTTTGGTTTTAAAATAAAATTCTCAAACGATAATAATTAAGTACAAGCAAACAAAAAAAATGGAAAAGGAGAAAGAATATAGTAATAACCCACGAGAGCATAAACACTTGTATTCAAGTGTTATTTGTTATTGTTTATAGAAACAGTATGAAAAAGAAAAAAATGTCACACACATGGTTTTAGTCATCAGAAAGATGAGATGAAAATACAACTGAAATAAAAAAAAACATATCTTTCATTTCTCACTGTTCGATAGGCCTCCTCTCTAGTCTCTAGTATCTGCTTCTCTAGATTCTTGACTTTTCTCTCGCATGACTCCAACTCCATCTTCCAATGATCAATTTGTCCTTTCTGTCTTGAATCTAAAGCAATAGATGATCGGAGCACTTCCATCCTCTGTTAAACACAAACAATTAAAAACTCAATAAACTATGTGTGTTAATTAGAAATAAAAAAAAACAAATTAATACTTTAAACATTACCTTGCGTTTTCCTAAAAGTTTATCCATTAAGTCCTTGCGACCTATTGTGTTCACGGTCTTCAGATGGTTGTTGAGAGCTTTTTGTGCTTGGTTAGCCATCACTTCTAAAGAAGGCAAAATCAGCCAAGAAATTACTCACAGTTTCATTTTCGACTAGCTCTTTGAAACATGCGTACGCAAAAGGTCATCGGCAGAAACTCTCGTGTGCTTCTACGGCAGAGCGACATGAGATCTTGTAACTCTTCAGAAACCTTCTTCTCTGCATGTAGGTAAGACAATAGACCAAAGTCTCTTATGTCGTCACAAGCTTGTGTAGATGGAGTTGAACACATATCTTCACTTCTCCATCAGAATCTACCAACATGTTTCCTCCTTTGATGCCACCGTGATCAATCTCTTGATCATGTAGATGTACCATGCCTTTCAAGATCTTGGAAAGGAAGAAGCAAGCATATCTTTCTGGTAAGCCCAGTGGGAAAGAAGAGTAGACAATCGACTGAAGAGATCCACATGCCATAAAAGGCATCACCACCCAATCGACTTTGAAGGAGGAATAGGTGAGAAGATTTGGGTCAGACAGAGTCGTGGCTTCTCGGCGAACATCGGAATCTGCCCCCACGATTGAAATCTTGATTGCAACCATGGACTTCGAGGGAATGCAGTAAGCTTTGTAGACGGTGGCTCGGGGTCCGAATCCGATCTTGCTTTTGAGCTCGTAAGCCTTGATGTTGAGTGGAAACAATGGACTTGCACGTGCCTAATCAATAACAGCACAGTAAAGTTTCGGTTGTTATGAATGCTTCAAGTTTATTAACACACGAGATATTGATCATCATATCAAGCTGGAAAAGTTTTAATCGAAGCTAACCACAATTTTCTCGACTGCTTCCCAGATTTGGTCAACTTTGGTGTTTGATAAACCATATATTCCAGTGAGGTTCTGCGTCAATTAGAGCAATAGATTCATCTATCATATCTAACCAAAATCATCTAGAAAGTGAAAACCCAACAAACGATGCTAAACAAGCTAAGTGTATATACCTTCTTTGTATGCATCATCAGGCCATTGCAGGAATAGATCGATCCCAGCATTCTGCAGTTTTTTCACATCTCCACTGTTTATTATACCTTGGAACATCACTGGTACAAAGAAAATCCAAGTTACGAGATCAAAGGTTTATACCAGAATAGACTGAAATTTAACCAACAGTGTCGATTTAAACAGCACCAATATAAAGCACGATTACATGCAGGGGAGGATTAACATGAAAGCGGAATTTCACAGGGAATTCAACATAAATATGAAATCGGAAATTCACAGGATCTTAGCGACTACGAATCTGAAACTCAGCAAGCAAATATTCAACATAAACATGAAAGCGGAAATTCACTGGATCTTAGCGATTACGAATCTGAAACTCAGCAAGCAAAAATTCAACAAAATTTCATGCTATATAAGCACGATTACATATCTGGATTAATAAAGTTTGCGAGCAAAAATTCAACAAAATCTATGCTAAACAAGCACGATTACAGCTCTCGACAAATAAAACTCAACATTAACATCAATGCGGAAATTCACAGGGATCTCAGCGATTACAAACTTGAAAAACGAACTCAGCGAGCAAAAATTCAACAAAATGAGCACGATTACAGGTCTCGACAACAAAAACGCATCGGGAAAGAAATTCAACATAAACATGAAAGCGGAAATTCACAGAGCGATTCCAAATCGGGATAAAAGAACTTAGCGAGCAAAAATTCTACAATAAGCACGATTACAGGCCTAGATAAACAAACTCAGCTTACGTACATTTCTCAATCGCTCCCGTGAAATCATCGTCTTCTTCCATTGCTTCTCCTTCAACGATCTCGCTTCACCACTTCTCGTTAGCTTGAAACGAGAGAGAAGGAGTTTGAGAGAGAGGATTTAGAACTCGAAAATGGTAATTAGAGAGAGATTTTCTTCAACGTGTTATAGGCGGGAATCGGAATTGCAGGTGACTCAAAATTGCGTTGGGTAAAGTTTTGACGTCCGTAACTGAATTCTCTCGCACAGTTTGATCAAGTTGTAACGGACGGCTACGATCAAGCCAAAAAATGTCTGTTGATCCTTGTTACACACGTGCATGTTCCGTAATTTTGACTATTTGTTTCATGCAATTCTCTTTTTTACACATGATCTTATCATAGGATATGAAAAAATCACACTTATGCCACGTCATAGTATTCGGTTGGTCGGAGTAAAAAAAAAAAAAACAGTTGCATTTGCATTGTGTTTTATTTATATTCCTGAACATACATATGTCAATAATTAATCTAAATAATTTATGTTTGTATAATATTCTATACATAATACACATATATAGATAATTTCATGCGTTATCTTCTATATGAAGCTCTCTGAGTATAAACATATATAGAGTCCACAGTCACCACAGATAGATCAGTCTTGTATAACATCGTTGCATTTCAATAGAAACCTTTTTATCAAAAATAAAAATATTGTCTCACAAAAAATACTTTGAGTAAGTGTACAAAAGAAGACCACAGTCGGTATATTGGATTTTCTTATGGAGACAAATATAAGGCTAAGAGCAAGATTATTGGAAGAAACGAAAATTGTATCTTAGTTAATATTATTTTAAGAAAGAGAGAAGAAGAAGAGAGAGAAGAGAAGAAAAGAGGAAAGAGAAAGGAACATAAACACAAGATTCGATTCTTAAAACATCTTATATAAGAAACTTTTCTTTTTTTCTTTTTCTTTTTGATTTTAAAAAATGCATTAATTTGTCTAAGAAACTTCGTAAGAACTACCAATAATGTTGGTCTAAGTGAGTAATAAGTGCACGACTCTACACTATACGTTCTGACTTCTGACTTGTCACTTGTGGGAATTAATTTCTTGTTAGGCTTCTGATTTTTCTGTTTCGCCAATGGATATGATGAATTAGTATTAATTTAACTTCTTTGATCTATGTTTCTTGATTATTTAGTATTGACAGGCAGAGCCGGCCCTGAGGTCAAGCAAAGCAAGCTCCTGCTTGCGGCCCTGTTTTTATATATCATATTTCGGCCCTTTTGTACAAAATGATGTTGTAGTGTAGTGGCTCAGTGACGTGTTTTAAAGCTGCATATCTTGGGTTCGAACCCAATATGTTACATCTTTTAAGAAAACTTTTTTTTTCCTTCTTTTTCTTGGACGGCTCTGTTGACAGGTTATGGCAATCGCTCAATAGGTAGTGGTTACTCTCTACTAGCCGTCTTTGTGAGATATGTACGTACTTGAAGAAGGAATCAGGATTTGTTTTGCTGCGTTTCATCTTCATATTGATTTTTGCAATTGATTATTTTGCTGACTACTTCAACTAGTTGTTAGCTCTTCCTTTCACACCCGATTTCCAGATTGTTATATATATTCTTTATTTTTCACTGACTATAGACCATAGAGACATGGCAGTGGTCCAGAATCTTGCTCTATGTCACAATGTCATAATCGATGCCATGTGAGTTGAATTCTTTCCTGTAAAAGTGGAGAGAAGGTTAATGAGTTCTTTGAATTTGCTGAGTGTTTCATTAGGAGAGCCACTTGCGAACTTCTCTTGTCCGAGACCAATCCTGGAGACTCCCTAAGTCGTTTTTCATCTACAAACGGTGGATCCCAACAATCTCTACAGTGAAAGGTTTTGTTTGATTGCTTTGGCTTTCCCGATTCATATAAACATTACATCATCTACAACTCCAAAAATTGAAACAGTAAGGGATTCTTTTCCTTATGGCACACGTTTCTCCTTCTCCTTTAATTTATTTTTGTAAGATATGTCATTATTTTACCCGTAGTCTTAAATTCTTTTTGTTTTTGGAAATTTTATAAATCGTATTTGCATTATGAGATACTTATTGCTACGAATATATAAAGTTGTCTTTCTTGGCTCAGTGTTCAAAATAGGAAACCGATATACATCATAACTGGGAATTAGGTCTTTCTCGGTTTTAGATTTGCTCCATCGCTATCCATCTCTAGCTTTCATATTAACAGTTTAATGCACAGTAGATATTTTTTTTTTTGCAGAACTTTTTTAATTTAATCAATGGAGCGTATAAGTCTTCCGATGGATTTGGCAGAGGATATACTCTCAAGGGTTCCGGCTAAAACTGTAGCACGATTGCGATCAACATCGAAACATTGGGACGCTCTATTGAAATCTGGGAGCTTTGCTAAGACGCACTCTGCTATTGCACCAAAGGAGAAGTCTCTGATTATCATGTTGATGGATTTTAGGGTTTATCTTGTGAGCGTTGATCTCCGTGGAGTGCACGAAAACAATGTTGCTCCATCTTTTAAGATAGCAGCTGAGTTCTATTTGAAAGATCCCCTTTGTAATTCTTCTTCACAAGTCTATATACGTAACGTATTTCACTCGGACGGCTTATTGCTATGCACCACCAAAGACAATAAACTCGTGCTTTGGAATCCATGTTCCGGGGATACCAAGTGGATTAAACCTAGAGACGGCTACAAGGAATCAGACTGCTTTTCTCTCGGTTACGACGACAACAAATCCTCCTGCAAGCAGTACAAAATCTTGAGGGTGGATCGTCAAGACGATGCTAGGCCGATCAAGAACGAGTACGAGATTTATGACTTGACCTTGAATTCGTGGAGAGTTCTTGGTGTGGCTACTGATTGGTTTCTAGCAGCACATCGTCGTGGCATATCTGTGAAGGGGATTACTTATTGGGTTGCTCTTGATATTACTCAAGTTGATCAAGCTCGTGAGTTCTTACTAAGTTTTGATTTTTCAACAGAGAGATTTCAAAGTCTGCCTCTTGCTCTTCCTCATCCGTTTCCTTATAAGAATGCGTCTTTATCAGTGGTTGGCGAAGAGCAGCTTTATCTGTTAGGTACTGATCACAAATTTTGGATCACGGGAAATCGTGTACGCAGTGATTTCCAAGTATGGGTACTGTCAACTAGTTCCGTATGGAGCAAGTCACTAGAAGTGAAAGGCTATAAAAAATATAAGTTTTCTGATGGGATGAGTTTTTTGGTAGACGAGCAGAACCAACTTATAATGTATTTGAGCCCCAACAACATGTTGCACATTGTGGGCGAAAATAAATACACCCAAGTCGATGATCTCGTTGGAGATTCTACATGCATATCATCTTGCTCAGTTCTTCTCAATTATGTTCCAAGTCTGTCTCAAATACAACAAGGTTCTCTTCCTGGAGGAAACAAAAGGAAAGCACCAAGCATGTGACTTGTAATTTGTCACACTAATCACTAATCTATGCATCATCTATGTGATATAGAATATAGACACTAATTTTATGTCTCTTTTTCTTTTTCTTGTTTTTCTTTTAGCAACTTTCATGTCGTTTATATTTAAAGATTTTCTGGTTTGTCTACGGTTTTATCTTTTGCTTTTCAACTTGGCCTACTCTGTTTGGTTTTTCCGGTGACTTTGACAAATTTACGGGTTCCATATATCTTCAACTATCTTTGTATTTATATTATTTTCTATCAAATTTTATCCGGCGAATCATATACAGTATATCACGACATTTACCATTGTCTTTTTTGCTATTGGTGTTAGTGTATATCAGCATCCTGATTCACACACACGCATAGACAAAGAAAAGGGAAACATATCAATATTCTTATTTATTTTACACTGACAACGTGAATTTCTTTATTGTTTATCGTCTATTTTTTTGATTTTATATTAGAATGCAAAAGAGTTCTGATATACAAAACATCCATTTCAGAACCAACACATAACGAATAATTTAGAAACTTAGAGTATTGGAAAATAACTCTTTAACCCACAAAAAAAAAAAAAAAATGAATAATTTATAATAAAACAATTTAAGAAAATTACAATTGAATCATTTACAAAAAATAAAAAAATATTGCACCAATAATTATGTTCTATTTTTTTTTTCACCATTTATGATTAGCTAACTAACTTTTATAAATATTTTTTTTTTTTTGGTCGAACTTTTATAAATATTTTAATAATCATGCTCTGAGTTTCTTTTTTAAAACTGAAAATAATACTGTGCGTAACTAACTTTTAGTAGCAGCGCCTCGCAGGTTGAAAGTTGTAACAAACTCATAAAGCTGCTTCCACTTAATAGAAAACGCAACTTCTTTCTCCTCCGGTCAACGAAAAAGTCTTTCGAATCGAATCCAAAATCACAAGGCAACAAGAGAAAATGGCGAATCGATCTGGAGTCATCACTACGACGACGAGTCTCAACGGTTTCTCCTCCGATGACACCAACTCGCCGAACGATTCCTCCGACTCATCCCTGATCACTCCGCCGTCTCAAGCGATCACGGAGACAGGCGTTAATAATCTCATCGCTGATCAGGAGGATCTCGATGTCGCTGATCTTGTTCCCGATGTAGCTGGCGACGACGGCGAAAGTTCGCTGGTGCTTGGTGGAGAAGGCTCTGGTGAAATCGAGGACGGAGATCACATCAATCGCGACGGAGACGAGGATCTAAGTGACGACGATACTGAGAAAAACGACGATTACGATGATGTGGATGATGAGTTAGAAAGGAGATGGAGCAGTTCGGTACAGAGGATGATCAAAACGCAGACGAGAGCGAGCGAGCCGAGAGACCTTACTCGCAAGCGTTGTCCATATTGTGGCGCGAAACCTGGGTGCGTTCACAACAAGGATGGGCTCGGGCTCAAATTCAGGCCCTGATTTTCTCATCGGTTTTCCCGAGAAAATCGTGCGGATGATCTCAGTTTTCTTAACTGGTACGCGCTTTTCAATCGTCTCTTTCTGCAGTAATTGGATAATCTCTTGTGTAAACAGTAGTTTGATTTTGTTTGGGTAAGGTCGAATTTGGATTTTCGTTTTTTTCTTTCTTTCTTTCTCTCTGTAAATCTGCTGATCTTGGATGATTCGGTTTAGGTTTGCTTATGAAATTTGTGTGAATCGATCTTGTTGTGTGAACAGAAACCTTTTAGGTGCTCATATGAAAGTTTATGCAGAAGAAATCAAAATGATGGATGTTTAGTTTTAGCATCAGATAGAGAACAAGATTGAGGATCAAATATGGTATTCAATTCAAAACGGACTTGTTTTACTTGTTTAAAGTGTTTGCATGGAGAGTTTTTCTCCTAGGAATGTATAACAGTAGTTTAATCCGTTGACTGATTTATAGAATTAGTCAAAGTCAAATCATTTAAATAAAAAGATTAAGAAATTGACAACTGGCCAGTCTGGTGTGGTTTATAATAGATTAATCTCAAATAAATTATGTATATAATATGTAAATGACATAAATTGAAATTATAATAAGACGAACAAAACTATATCTCTAATTGCTTGCCTTTCAAGTTTCAAGTATCAAGGATGAAACGTAAACGTACTCAAAAGTTATCAAAATATATATATATATATATAAACGGAATGTGATATAAACGCGTACGTTACTATATATACCGCACTGTATGGCGCTATGTTCAGTAAACAGTATGTTCCAAAAATGTTTAAAGATATAAGACAATTAGAGTTTCATCATTAGAATAGACACTGCTAAATGGTAATTAAATGTTTATAGTTTTCCACCGCAAGTTAACATGCAAAATTTGACTAAAGAAAGTGTAACTTGCAATTGAAAAAGTCTTCTTCTCTTTAATTGTGGGCATCGAAAAAGTTTTCTTGTTTTTATCAAAAGATATATATAGCAATTTATAAGACCGTAAACAAGAAAGAAAGATATGAATGAATGAAGATGGGCTTCTGGGATTTCCTTTTCGTACAAAAGGTCGTCATCTCTTTCTTCCTCTAATATTTTCTATTTTCTAAGATTCAAGATTAGCTGTATATGTTCTCTCGTGAATTTCAGAAAAATATATGATCAGTTTGGTTATATAAACTTCTTTAATAGTTCTTCAAACGTACGTGTTACGAATATCAGGCGTTCCGGTTTGGACGAATTGTAGCCGAGGATGAAAGAAAAAGAAAGAAGAAACTATCATGGTTAGCTCCGGTTTCTCACGGATGCTATACCATTGACCGGTTAAGCTATATCGACCGTTCATCCAAAACCGATTCCGTTTTCGTACAGAGAGAGCAACAAAGTGAAGAGCTCGAGATTTGGTTCTTCGCAGTTTCAAATAATGGAAAAGGGAAAGAGATTGTCAAATATATGCAGAGCCATCTCTATGATAAGATCCACAATGAGGTAACTAAAAATTTCCAGTTAAATTCCATAATCGAAATGTTTTAACTTCAAACTGAGTGCTCACTGGGGAAATCGCAGCATGGAATTATGAGAAAATGTAAAGAGACGATGAGAAGAGCGTACGTTGAGGAAAAGAGAAGCGGTGGCTCCGCCGCTTCGGTGACGGTGGTGAACGGAGAAAAGCTAGCAATGGCTAGTATCGGCGGCCATAGGGTGGTGGTTTGTAGAGACGGCGAGGCTCATCAAATCGGAAATAAGAACCGGAGTTTCTCAACCAAACATTGGTCACAATTTATTTCCCCAGGTTTAATTCGGTTAAAACCGGTTTTCCTTTCATTGTAGATTGCTTGTGTCAGAAGCAAAATGAAAGATCTAAGTTTTTCTTTACATGTGTTTATCTCAGTTTGTAATCAAAGAGAAACAGAAGATGAATCAGAACTCGCAGTGGTTACAGAAAATATTAATTCAGATACAGAGTTTATCATTATCGGTAGCTCTGGAATCTGGGAGGTACGTAACAATTTCAAGATCTAATCAAAATAGAGAGACTAATCACTTAACCAAACGGTTAATGTTTCGATTTTGGTGCAGGTGATGAAGAATCAAGAAGCGATTAATCTAATCAGACACATCGAAGATCCTCAAGAAGCTGCGAAATGCTTAGCCAAAGAAGCTTTAAACAGGATTAGCAAAAGCGACATATCTTGTGCTGTGATTAGGTTTGACTAATCCGGTTTAAATCAACCGGATTTTGTATCAGAACCGAAATTTCGGTATATTTAATTAGTAAATGTAAACCAAACCGAACCGGTTTGTTGTATAAGAATATTTAAAATTAGTAGCCAATAGAATTGCGGCGATCGTAGCATTTACTGGAAACTCTCTCAACGTTCGACAAAGTACGAAACCCCGCCGCCGTACGACCGCCGTGAAGTTTCTTCAGAGGACTAAATCCGGCGATTTTGGAGCAGATTCCGCTGATCAGCGTCTCCTCACCGGCGGCGGCTCGATCTCTCTCGTCTTCATAACCGATTAACGAATCGGACTCGGATACCGGAGCAACTCGCTCGGTTGGTGTCGAATCGGAGCTTCTCCGGGGAGAAAAAAAAGTCCGATGAAGGAGCAAAGTGAGTGGAGGAGTTTCCAAAGCCATTGATTTGAGATGTGGTTTTAAGAGCTTTGAGACGAGCTTCTCTCAATTCCTCTTTCCCTAGAAGAAGTGTTTGAATTTGATCCGCTTTCCTCTGAACTTGAGCTCCCCAATCAAACCTTAAAGAACACGTAAACTAAATATAATTTAGAAACATTATTATAAAACTAAATTTGATGATACTGATTTTAATTACCCTTTATCGTCAACGTATTTGAATGTAGAGAAGAAACGAATACGATCCAAGTCATAGAGAAAATCATGAGGCAAATGAAGAGGGCCATGTGTTAATAAAAACTCTAACAACACCATTGCTTTATAAGCTTCTCTCCATTTCTTCATCTCTCCTTCTTCTTTCCCTATTCTGTTTTAATTAATTGTGTTTAAGTCATGTTAATTAATGATTAATTAATCACCACCAGAACTAATTGTGTTCAAGTCATGTTATGTTTTTAATTTTATACATACTTTCTGTGAAGAACATCCACAATTCTCCAATAATCCACTGTGTCAAACGATGCCTCGGCTATTTTAGTCATCGTTTTAGCATCTGGTGAAGATGGATCATCATTTGTAGCTTCTTCTACTAACCTAAAGAATATTTTACCAAATTCTTATTAATCACTGATGAAATATTATTAGTTAAGCTAGTCTTTTTACTCACAGCTCAGCTTCTGTAACATCGGTGAGAACAAGTCTAGCAACATTGTACTTGTCTTGAAGAAACAGAGAAGCTTGTTTCTTGATGTCTCCAAACCAAAGTGTCCCCATCAAATTAAACAAAAACCAAAATTGAATTGCTTTCTTCTGTCTCTATAAATCACTTAAATGTGAGCTTTCAGGCTAAACATTCTCATGAACAACCATGTTTGTAGCTCAGACACTTGAGGAGAAGCTAATAAACTATTAATAGAGTTTTGAGAGTATTTGACCAAATCTAATTAATATTAAACAAAGTAGTTGTTACAAGTTACACATATACCACTTTATAACATGAACAAATTCTAACACACATAAGGTTTAAGAAAGATTATTTTCTCTCCTCTTCTAAAACAGAGAAAATGGACTGTAAAGATTTTATTTTTCTCCCCATTTTTTTCAGAGGGAATAAACAGAGTTTTTTAAACTACACACAATCTCCTCCTGGTGACTCATTTCCGCTTTCCAGAACCACCACCGATGGTAAGGAGATCGAAGCTTCTCATGGTGTCATCTCGCCCAAGCCTTGTCGACGGCTTAGTTTCTTGGCCCGGTTGAATCTTTTGAGCACCGCTCGAAAACAGTCTACTCGAGCGGTTCTCGCTCAACTCACCCGATGAGCCAGGTCGGCTGCTTGATGACATCACCGCCCTTTTCGTGGCACTCACGTTTCTTGTTTTGTCAGACTCATGCTGCATATGGTAACAAACATCAGAACATAAAGAGCTCAATCACTTTGGATGATGAAGTAAAAAGCTACACACTTGTTTTTGATCCCAAGACTCGGCAAAATAAGTCATATACATATCAGAAACACAATTTCAGGAAAGCTATAGAAGAGGCTAACCACTTCTTTGGAAGAGCGAAAGCCAGGACTCGACACATTTCGTCTGGCGAATGCTTCAACAGCACCTGATAATCTTTCTCGCAGATCTAGCCCCACTGCACAAAGTAGAAAATCAACTTCCGAGCTAAGTCTTCAACTATCTCAGTATAAAAATGTCCAGAATCTTGCAACATCTTGATTTCAAACTTCTCAAGGAGAGTATCATACTATCTCTCAATGTTCATGGAGAAGGTTACAGTTTTTTCAACACTCAGAAGCCTAAAACACTAAATTATCAGATTCCACAATCAGTCAACATTTGATTAGCCCCTTTAGAGACGCAAAAAGCAAGTTATACCTATAGGCTTTTCACTTCTTTCTGCAGATGGTCCTGGAGGATCTAATGCTGGTTTTGGATTTGGCTGGTGGAAGCAAGAAACAAGATAATACAAAAACATGAGATCTCAGAGTAATTAACGCTTCTAAATTTTCCTTCGAAAGAAACACTAACCCTTGCTTTCGAACTAGAGTCCATCTGAGGATATTTCAAGATTGTCCAATCAAACACATAGTCAAACTGATAACCTGCATGCATTAACAAGTGACTAAACCACATGTAATATTATAACAGAGAGAGGAAGGAGAACAAAAAACGTTTCTAACCTTCCCGAATAAAAAGGTCCCTGAAAAGTCTCTTCAGATATGAATAATCTGGTTTGTCCTCAAACCTCAACGATCGACAGTAATGGAAATACGATGTGAACTCAGACGGAAATGACTTGCAAAGAACCTGTAAACAGCAAAGTCATTTTTTAGTGAAAAGTTACAGAAATGCTAAAACAAGATTTCACATTACAAATGCACTAATATACCTCTACAGGAGTAAGCATCTTTCTTTCACTTATCTTGTCATATTTCTGTTTCTTGGTACCAGCCTTTAGACCTTGCCATGGTAGACTGAGACAAGAAGATGAACATCGTCCCAAGATTAAGACTTTTTCATGCTTCTTTAAGATTACACCACAAACCAAGACAGTTTCTTTACCTTCCTCGTAGAAAATACATGAGCACATAGCCAAGAGACTCCAGATCATCCCTTCTACTTTGCTCTGGATTGAGCGTAAAAAGAATTAATGCTGAATATGAAATGAAAGCCATTCTTATAAGTGACATAGAAACAGTTCTCACCAATCCCAAGATGTGTATTGACACTTGCATACCGAGCAGTTCCCGTTAGATTCTTGTTCTCCCTGTGAAAATTCCAATCAACTCTTTATGAAGCAAAGCATAGAAGAAGGAATTTTTCAAGCAAAAACGTTTATAGAAACCAACCTGTATGGTATATGCTTGTGTGTCTGAAGATCTCTATACTTTTTAGCAAGACCATAATCGATAACGTACACCTGGTTTGCTTTGCGGCCGAGACCCATCAAGAAGTTGTCCGGTTTAATATCACGGTGAAGAAACCCTCTGATGTGCATGTACTCAACTCTGTTTATCTATTCACAGAACAATCAACAGAGAGAGAGAGAGAGAGTTTAGTCATAATTATCCTCAAAACATGATTCTTAAAACCATTAAAATCCAAAAGGGCATATACAGTATATACTTACTAACTGATCAGCAAGCATGAGAACCGTTTTCAAAGAGAAACTCCGAGTGCAGTAATTGAACAAGTCTTCCAAGCTTGGACCAAGAAGATCAATGGCCATGCAGTTGTATTCACCTTCTACGCCGAACCATTTGAGATGTGGAACACCCGCTGCTCAAAAGAGAAGATTCCATGAAACAGAAAACGTCAGAGAAAATGAAGCTGAGAGAAAGGAACTTACTTCCTCCTTGAAGAAGCATGTATACTTTTGATTCATAGTGTAGTTGAGGGTGCTTCGTCTTCGTAGGTTCCTAAACAACAAGCGAAAACAACGTTAGAACGAGATGTGGATTAATATTAGCTGCCATGTTTATATCAACAAAGCATCACTAGTTAAGAACCTGAAGTTATATACATACTCATATACAGATACAGAGGACTTCAAGATTTAAAGATTCAGTATTAAAGTGTGACACTTTATACTTTACTAGACTAGTTATATACATACTCAATACTCAACACATCTTCAGGTACCAAAACACAGCCTAATATATTCATCAACAACATTACATGTCACTCTCTCAGCAAAACACCTAAAAATGAGTTAAAATAAAACAAGAAAATTGACGAATTAAGAAGAAAATACACGGTAGTAACATACCAGCTTCACAGCAACTTCTTCTCCGGTCTGGACATTAATTCCTTGAAATTACACATACCAAAGATCAAAACTTTATCGTCAGATTCACTCTAACCAATGACCAAGAACACCAGAAGTTTATAAGTGAACAATTTGAGGAATCTTTCATACCGATATATATTTCACCGAATGACCCACTACCGATTTTCCTACTCAACTTGAATTTTCCGCCGATGACATGATCCATGGATTATGACTTATGCAGCCAAAAATCGAATTTTAATAGCGATGATAATTACTCAATATAACATTCCCAATTTTGGCAGACTAAAAATCTATCAGCTTTACACTAAACAGAGGAAGAGAAAACGAAATGAAATTACATCAAAGTAAAAACGAAATAAAAAGTAGCACAAAACACGTTCTCTTTTTTTTTATATATATATAAATAAAGAAACCCAGAAGAAGAATCTAGCAAAAGAAAGAATTTTGGCGGCAGTAGTGTGGAGAGAAAGGAATTAGGTGGAATCACTAATCTGATCTAAAGTTTCAGGACTACGATACCAATTTTCTTAACGATTTTTTATTCTTTTTCTAGAGATTGTTTGAAGATTAGATAAATGGAAGATGACCGACTTGATGTGGAGGAAACGGAAGTGAAACAAGAGAGACGGAAACAAGACGGCTTTGATGTTGTTTGCTACTTCATTTTATTTTTTTAATATTTAAATATCTGATGTGGGTAATTTTACTATTTTTTCTTCATAACTTGAATGATCATTTTTTCAGAACTGTATTGGGTGAAAAAAAATTAACATTTCAATTTCTTATATTTTTTTCTGTAAAATCTCACTTTCGTTGTTCGTACTGCTACTAAACAGATTACACTGTACATTGTTGTCGAGCAAGTCTAGAACTTATTCCTTCAAATCATTTTTGAGGGATTAATTATGTGTTTTTATATTCGGACTTGAACGTTGGAGTATAATTGGAAAAAAACAAAACAAAACATGTGTTCCACACATTCTTGACCATTTTCTGTTTGTGCATGTTCTTACAGTTTATGAAAATTGACTTCATCGTTTTTAATTTTGAGATTTTTTATTTTATTTTTCATAAGTTAGCACTTATATAACTACGTACTGTATTGCTTTAATCTTGTAGAAACAAATTTGAATTTAATATTCATGGGTCATGGCTGGTTGTCAAAGTTTCTTCAATTTTTTTTTTTTTTTTTGCTTTATTTAGAAAATTGCCAAATTATGATGATCGATGAAAAGCCAGGCAAGATTGCAAATCCAAGGAGAAGACAAGAAAGCTATTTCCAAAAACGCCAACCTCTTTTCAAAGAGATACAGTAGTTGGTAAAATTTAGCACAGCTAATATTAGACTTTCTTCGCAAAATAATCTATACTGCAAACAGTTCATATCCATCAAAATGATTGAAAAAATTATATAATTGTGGGTTTCAAACACTTTAATGAGTAGTGGCATGTCACGGATCCAAAGCTCTATTACTTAACTTTAGTATAGTATCGGGTTTTTGGAAGTTTATAAAAGGATTTTAATCATCCATTTTCTTTTTATTTCTTGTTGGATTCTACTTCCTACAAAAATATACAGTAATCAGTATATGTTCATGAACATGTGTTATAATATTATACGACCACTCGACTTTCCACTACACAAAAAATGGTTGTGGTAGTGACTATAAAAGAATCTTATGGCTATGGAGTTACGAGCAATGATTAATAATGCGAACGTAAGGTCAGCTTCTGTCTGTTGTTGCTGTATACAAAACAGATCATATCTATTTATGTCCAAACCAAACATCTCCATTTCCATTTATTGTTTGTTAAATAAATACAAAACCATGCAAAAATCCGGTTTGCATTTGAAACAATGTCCTTAATTTATATCCACATAATTATTAAAATATTTTTCTCCTGCTTACACTATCAAATAAATCCGTATATCTAAGTAAAACATATGATAAATTGCTCTTTGTTGATCTGAATTTGAAAGTACATAAAATAACGTTTTCACATTTCTCTGCCTCAAACTTGTCCTCCTATACGACGTCGTTCTAGCTCGGAACAAAACATGAAGCCAAAAAAGTTTTACAATTTACTAATCAGTGATCACCAATAGTCTCCACAAGAACAGCTTCCATTGTTGAAATGGTGAAATCTACTATTATCCCTAACAATAATCTCTCTCTCAGTGATCTTCGAAATAAACTTGATGGCCACATGACAATCTCTGCATATCCTTATGTTCTTAGTCACCCTAATCGTCGTGCCAGCTTCAGTGTTAATGATACCAAATGCAACAGCCAATCTCTCGCTGTGTCCATACAAAAGCTATCTCTTATGCTCTTCATCAACATCGTGAAGCACACCGCTCGTGTCTGCAACATACCCTTCTCTCTCCATCTGTTCCAACACAGCTTTGAGAAACTCGTTGATCCTCTCCATACTCGGATGCGATCTATCACCCGAAACAAACCCATGAGTCTTGTTCTTCACTTCGATCCAACTACAAGCTGGTTTTTTCCTCATCCCTCTCTTCTTCATCCTCAATCTCAGTTTCGCCATCTCTTTCCATCTCCCATTAGCTGCATACATGTTGCACATCAGAACATAAGCTCCCATGTTCTCAGAATCAACAGCGAATAACTTCTCCGCTACCTTCTCCGCTAGCTCAAGATTCTTGTGAACGCTGCAAGAAGACAGTAACATAGACCAGACACTACCCGTTGGCTCAACACGCATGTTCGAAATAAAATCGTACGCTTCTTCTAGCTTCCCTGCACGGCCTAGAAGATCCGCTACAGCTGCGTAATGCTCTAGCTCATGGTTTAAACCGTACACTTTACTCATGCTGTTGAAATATCCCCAAGCCTCATCTACTAATCCAACGTGACTACACGCAGTAAGTACAGCAACAAACGCCACATGATTTGGTTTCACTCCTTGCAGTTTCATCTCCTCAAACAAAGAAACTGCTTCATGCCCATGACCATGTAACGCATGCCCCATTATTATAGCAGTCCATGAAACTTCGTCATGTACATTCATCCTGTCAAAAATCTTCCTAGCTGCCTGAATATTCCCACATTTCGAGTACATATCCACAAGCGCACTAGCTATGAATATGTTATCACTACAACCACCTCTTAACACATATCCATGAAGTTGTTTTCCTAAATGCAAGGTGGATAGATGAGCACAAGCAGGCAACACGCTCGAGAACGCCACAGGACCTGGCCTAACCTTTGCGGTTACCATCTCCCTGAATAGTTTCAGAGCCTCGTTATATCTACCATTCTGTACATACCCAGCAACAAGCGAGTTCCACGAGATACTATCCCTACGAAACAAGTGAAAAAACACTCTTTCCGAGTCTTCAATCCGAGCACTTTTCGCATACATATCAACCAAGCTACTACCAATGTATACATCAGCATCAATCCCTTTCCTAATCACATACCCATGAATCTCTTTACCCTTGTTAACATCCACATACTCGGAAAATATCGGAAGAACACTGGACAATGTGAAAGCATCAGGGCTTAAGTCATTACTTCCCATCTCCCTAACCATTCTCAAAGCATCCTCATACATTCCACTCTGTGCATACCCTGCAATGATAGTATTCCACGAAACCACATCTTTTCTAGGCATCGATTCAAAAACTTTCCTCACACTATCTATTCCTAAAGGCAAATTTCTTGGAGCAATTACAGTTTCAGCCTCTAAATCTTCTCCACAGCTCATAACAGGTTCAACGGATTTAGTGTCAAAATGTGAACTTTTACCGTTGTCATCAACCTCTTCTTCAGAAATAGACTTTCTTTGAGGCATTTCATCGAACACTTTACCCACACAAAACATTGAATCCATACCCAGAAGCTTAGCATACATATTCATGAGCGCATTGCCAGTATACAAATCGCAATCCATGCCAAGCCTAACGATACACCCATGAACAGACTCACCCAACCTCAAATCCGTCATCATCGTACACGATTTCAGCACGGAAGGAAAAACGTTGTGGTCTGGGGATCTCCCAGAAGCTCGCATTTCGACGAACGAAGCCAATGCGCGAGAGAAGAGCGACTGGTCGGTGAAGCATCTGATCACCGACTTCCATGCGAGCACAGGAGGAGACTCGAGCGTGCGGAAAAGAAGCAACGCTTCGTGCAAGAGTTTGAGGTTTGTGTAGATTGAGATCACGATGGAAGCAGATGTGTGCGAGAGAGATTGGGTTCTGATCAACTGTGCGTGAAGCTGCTTCGCTTGGTATTTGGATTTGATGCGAGCTGGATTCTCAATCAGGGTTTTGATCAAGGTTTTTGATGAAGAACTCATTTTACGAATGAAAGAGGCAATGCAAGCGTAAAGTTTGTTCCTTTTAGTTTTACTTAAAAACTCAAACTTTCAACTTCCACAACAGTTTATGTGATCTTTTCAAATTTCATTCTACAATTAAAGTTTGATATGTAAAAAGCATAGCAATTTTTGCATTGTATGAAAGACAAATTTGTTTACACAGTAAGAAGGTTGAGAGAGGATTCAATAGGTTTCAATACAACAACAATGCATCAAAGAGAGCTCCTAAGAAGTAGAAATTCAAGCTTTTTTGTTTCCTTTTTTTCTGATTCCAGTTGCAACAACACTTGCAAGCTCTTTAGTCATCTTCTCTTTCTGGAGGAAGGCCACACGGTAGCAGCATTTTCTGCAAAATCAAAAGAGTGAGACATCAAGGACTAATACTCTTTCAACTGTCAACACACCAAACCAATTTCTATTGATCAGCAAAGCTATATAACAAAATCAAATGAATCTTGAGAGTATGCAGAGACACAAAGAGCCAGTAGATAACTAAGCATAACACAACCGTTTTGAAACAACCCTATAAGCTAAGCATAGAATCATAATTCAATACAAGATGATAGAACAAACCAAACACACACTTCCAATGGAAAGAAAGCAAACCTGCATGAAATTGTAGCGTTCTCTTCCAATGGATTCGTTCTCAGCGATTGCAAAGTAAGAAAGCATCGGGTAGTGACCAATGTACGAAGCATAACTATCACGCTGAATGTTCACTGCCCATTCACTAAGACAACCGTAGACAATAGACATTCCAGTTTAGTCCACAAAATTTACAAGAACCTGAAATCCAATTAGAAAGTGAAAAAAACTTACAATCTGCTCAAGTCAGCATGCCCTGTACCAACATACTTTGCTTGAAGATGCTCAAGCTGAGAATTGATGTTAAACCTATCACTTGCCTGCACAAAACCCAACAAAAATCAAAAGAGAAATTAAAAAAGAGATTGCCAAACTGTATGATTCTTAAAAAAACCTAAACTTTGTAACAACTACGCGAAATCAATTCACGGGATTTCAGCTATTGCTTAATTTTAATGTTGAAGAAATTGTGTTAAATTTCGGAGATGAAATAAAAGCTAGGGTTTACGAATTTGGAGAGAAACATACCTGCATCTTTGTTTCAGAGAGTTTTCGCTATTTGAAGATTCAATCCCAAATTACAGATCCTGCTCTCTCTCTCTCTCCTCGCTTCTGCTTCGCTTTCTTTATTTCCGCATAAAATATTATAATCCATAATTTATGCGACATGCGGTGAAATTGTTGAGAAATTTAATGGGCTTTAATAATGGGCCTGGGCCCAAATAAATATTTATGACGACTAGTTTTCGACCTAAAGAGGTTTTCATCTCACTAAAAAGTCCTTCAATGGCGTCTCCAGAGAAGAAGAGGAAGAAGATGGAGGAGTCGTCGCCGACGTCGCAAATATTGACCCAAAATCCGTCACTTCCCCATGATCTGATAATGACCTGCGTGGCACGCGTGTCAAGATTGTACTATCCGACTCTCTCCCTCGTCTCCAAGAGCTTTCGATCTCTACTTGCTTCACCGGAGCTTTACAAGGCCCGGTCAATGTTAGGCCACACCGATCGTTGTCTCTACGTGTGCTTAAAGTCTTCTAATGAATGTCGCTTGTTCAGCCTATACCGAAAACCTGATCAAACCCTAACCAATAAGGATAAAAAGAAGTCAAGTGGGTATGTTTTGGTTAGAGTCCCAACTATCCGCTCTCTTCGTGACGGTTTTTCGTCTCTTGTAGCGGTTGGTTCTCATATCTACAACATCGGATCCGGATCAAGCTACTACAACGAGCCATCCTCTAGTGTCTCGGTTCTGGATTGTCGGTTTCACACGTGGCATGAGGCCACAAGAATGCGGGTGGAGCTAATGCCACTTTCTGCTGGCGTCGTTGACCGAAAGATATATGTAGCAGGAATCCGTGAAGATTCCTATGAGGACATATTCGAGGTGTTCGACACAGAAACACAAACTTGGGATCCTGTGCCTCTCCCTTACAGCAGGATAGATCGCCACTTTTTTGGTGCAGCAAGAAGCGCATGTATTGACGGAAAGATTCACGTGATTACTGACGAAAAAACGTTTTGTTACAATCCCAAGGAAGGTAGGTGGGCTCAACCAAAAATGAGTCTTTCTTATTCAGATGCTTATTGCGAGATAGGGAATGTTTTGTATTCTGCTTCGAGAGGAGTGTTTAGATGGTGTGACCCTAAGGTACGCTGGTGGAGATATTTGAAGGGTTTGGTAAGACTGCCTAACTTACTTCATGGTGGTTGTGTTAGAATGGTTGATTATGGTGGTAATATGGTGGTTTCGTGGGACGAGATTTCGTGTGGAGAGAAAAGGATTTGGTGTGCGGAGATTTCGTTTGAAAGGCGCAAAAATCTTGAGATTTGGGGAAAAGTTGAGTGGTTTGATCATATGCTTACGGTTCCTATAGATTATCATCCCGTGAATCTTCTTGTTGCTACTGTTTGATGAATGCGTCACAAGGTGCGTGTTCTTGGAAAGCTCAAGATTTGGAATGTGCGTGTTCTTTTGGTGTCCACTCTTGTTTTTCTTCACATATATGGTTAGAGCTTATATATATTCATATAATAGTATCGAACAATTCTAAGAAATTTAATTGAAAAAGACTTATAATAGTAGAGTATGTAGTAATGTCATTTTCTTTTAGATGGTAAATGCATTTACCAAAGAGGGATTTAATTCAAAAACTTAACCTAACGCAATTTCGTCAATGATGGAGGAGCCGTCATCGCCGACGCCGCAAATATGTCCCCAAAACCCGTCACTTCCCGATGATCTGCTAATGAGCTGCATTGCACGCGTGTCAAGATTGTACTATCCAACTCTCTCCCTCGTTTCCAAGAGCTTTCGATCTCTACTTGCTTCACCGGAGCTTTACAAGGCCCGGTCACTCTTGGGACACACCGAGAGTTGTCTCTATGTGTACTTAAAGTCTTCTTCTGTATGTCGCTTGTACACCCTCTGCGGAAAACCTGACCAAACCCTAACCAATAAGGAGAAGAAGAAGAAGAAGAAGAAAAAGTCAAGTGGGTATGCTTTGGTTAGAGTCCCAACTCTCCACTATCGCGAGTCAAAATAGATCGACAATATCGGAAATAAAGAAATCAAGAAGGATCTAGAAGATTGATATTTGACAATATCTAAGATTATGAAATTTAGCTTTATATTAAATATATCTATTGTATATTAGTTTAGTAAATTAAGCTACTTCTATCTCTATAAAAACTTATGCATCTTGTAACATTATTTTCATGAGAGCCTATTATAATTCTTCCTAAACATTTTGTGTTCTTTACTCTTATCAATTTATCAGAAAGTTTCACGTAGTGACTCTCAAAGGGGTGTTTGGTTACAGTTCCAAGGAAAGTAAATGTGTTGTGAATCAAGAGACGATAAAAGCAAGAAAGAATACGATTGAGGCGAATACACCCGTTCTAGGGTTTCTTATTAACTCGTGTGATAAAGTAATTACAACCCTAATGAACCTTATATATAGCCTCCCCGATAAACCGAAGTATACCGTAACATTGCCTCTTTGCCCGTTTGAGGGTTGGCCCTTTTGCAGCTGTATCTGATTATAAGTCATCAGGAATAACAAGATGGGACGTGACTAAACCAAAGCTGGGTAAGGCTTTGTTTTCAGATTGGTCTATTTGCGTGATAGGGAATGTCTTGTACTCTGCTTCTGACGACGGGCTCGAATGGTATGAAACTACGATAAACATGTGGATAAATTTGGAGGGTTTGATAGGACGACTGCCTAAGTTTCCTCGTGACGTTTCTGTTATATTGGCTGATTATGGTGGTAAGATGGCGGTATTTTGGGACGATAAATTGCCTTCTAGTGGCGACAAGATGATTTGGTGTGCGGAGATTTCGCTTGAAAGGCGCAAAAAGTATGGAATCTTTGGAAAAATTTTTGATATTTGGGGAGAAGTTGAGTGGTTTGGTCATGTGCTTACAGTTCCTAAAGGTTATGATTTAGTCAAGGTTCTTGCTGCTACCGTTTGACATGAATGCGTCACAAGGCTTGAAACCATCATATTAAATTTGGAATGCTTGTGTTCTTTTTTGGTACTCTCTTGTTTCACTTCTATTCATTTGATATATGAAAAATAAAAAAAGCTTTTGAACGATTAATTTTAGATTTCTTCTCTGGAACTGTGTTACAGCCAAATTTGATTCCCCAAAGAAACGAAAAAAAAACCATTCCTCGCACGCGTGTCAAGAGTGTACTATCAGACTCTCTCACTCGTTTCCAAGAGCTTTCGATCTCTAGTTGCTTCACCGGAGCTTTACAAGGCCCGGTCACTCTTGGGACACACCGAGAGTTGTCTCTATGTGTACTTATGAATATGGCTTGTACACCCTCTGCGGAAAACCTGATCAAACCCTAACCCTAGCCAATAAGGAGAAGAAGAAGAAGTCAAGTAAGTATGTTTTGGTTAAAGTCCCAACTTAGTACACTCTTCGTGCCGGGTTTTCGGTTCTTGTAGCGGTTGGTTCTGATATCTACAACATCATATCCGGATCCAGCTACTACCATCGGCCGCCATCGTGTCTCTTCTCGGTTCTTGATTGTCGGTTTCACACGTGGCAGGAAGCTCCAAGCATGCGGGTGGATTACACGTCACTCTCTACTACTGCTAGCGTCGTCGATCGAAAGATATATATATGTAGCAGGAGGCCATGGCCGTTCCTCGAAGAACTCTTCATTCGAAGTGTTCAACACGGAAACACAAACTTGGGATCCTCTGCCGCCCATTTCTTGCAGACAGACAAAATACAGAAGCGGATGTTTCGACGGGAAGTTTCACGTGGAAACTGACCAAGTGGTGTTTTGTTACAATTCCAAGGAAAGTAGATGGGACCAGGCTGAATCACCGGTGGTTCCTGCTGTCTTTTCAAATCGGTCTTGTTGCCAGATAGAGAATGTCTCGTACTGTGTTTCTCAAGGAGTGTTCATGTGGTATGACACTAAGATAAGCGTGTGGAGAAAGTTAAATGGTTTCATAGGACTGCCTAAGTTCCATCCTTGTGCTTCTGTTAGATTGGTTGGTTATGGTGGTAAGATGGCTGTTTTGTGGGAAGAGGCCGGATCACTTTTTAGTGGTGAGACGAAGATTTGGTGTGCGGAGATTGCGCTTGAAAGGCGTGGGAGTTGTGAGATTTGGGGAAAAGTTGAGTGGTTTGATCATGTGCTTACGGCTCCTATGGGTACTAGTATTGTCAAGGTTCTTGCTCCTACTGTTTGATATGAAATGCGTCTGAGGTTATTTTTGGTCTCTTTTTCACTTCTACTCATTTGATGACGGTAACTAAAAAAGCTTTTGAAGAATTTAACTTTAGTGGATATAAGATTTCCTCTTTAGAACTGTGACACAACCAAATTTGATTCCACAGAGAAAACGAAAACAAGAACAAGCAAACAAGAAAAAGAAGAAAGAAAAACCATTCTGAAAAATAATATTTACTTCTTCTTGCTTCAACAAGACCCTTTTGAACAAGAAGATATATCATCGTATGTGGAAACTTTTTGAACAAATCACTTAGCTTTCTCTCTATCCACATAAAATCAAAACAATCTACCTCCCACCATAGTCTTCTCGCCAAGAGGAAACTGTATGTTTTTTTCTCAAAACCTTGAATTCGCCACTCAAAACGTGTTAAACCGGAACCAACATTATGTAGAAGTCTGGTTTAGGCTTGTTGCATTGTTACCCGGATGAGCCGGATTTGCCTTCTTGCTCTGGAACTTCGATCTGCGGTGGCAACAGTTTCAAGAAGCTTCCTTGGTAACTTGTGGTTCCACTCGCTGATTCATCCTCTGTCAAATGTTTTTTTTTTTTTTTTTTTAACATACAATCTGGTTAGAGAGCTAATTTATATGATAGTATAGCAAGATATAACATCTTATTTTTTATTTTATTTTTGTGCGAACGATAATATATCATCTTAGTTACAAATAAACTTCTAAGAGATTATTTTTAGATGAGAAATGCATTTACCAAAGAGGGATTTAATTGATGGCCGCTTTGGCTTTGTGCTCTTCTTCTTCAGCTCAGCTGCAACAGTAACATAACACAGCTTACAACAGAGCAAACATGGAATATTTTAACTACTAGTCTACATTAGTTATGCAAGTGCGAGATCTACCTATCCCTGGTATTTGATCATCATTTACGATTTCAACGTTCTTGTAAGTATAACCCACAAAGTTTATGTCTTTGGATGAGAGCATCTGGAGAAGAAATCAAAAGCAAACACAGTCTCGTGTTAAGAATGCTAATGACAACAGACTGTATATAATATGCATGACTCCAAAGCAATCCCTTTTTGTTGATTGTTGTCATCAATAAGTTTCTTTTTTCATAGAAAGCGAGACATGATGCAAGAAAATTTTGTACCTTTCTCCATGGACCTGATTTTGTCACCTTTGGAACTTGCTTGTCAGTCTGTTAAAGATGAATGGGATATCAATTATTTTATACATCAACAAGCTTATACGCATCATTGGTGGTGCCATCTATTCAAGTATTTCAAAACGATCTTACTCATGCTTCATAGGATCACTTTTAGTTTTATACCTCATCAAATTTTTCGAAATTTTGTGTGTCCAACTCGTCATTGACTTGGGGAATAAAAGCAGCCTTCATTTGATATAATTTTCCCCATTCGACACCTTTGAACCAAGGATGATCCTAGAAGAATTGCCAGCAAAAATGCGTCTATTAAGCATCTACCGATAGTCTTCAGGGAACTTCAAATCTTAAAGTTTTTCAAAGCGCATTGTACCTTAATTTCATAAGCTCCTTTTGTTCCAAGCCTTTGTTCTACGTTGCATAAAAGTCTACATATAAGATCCTTGGCCTCTGGTGATAATCTAACCTCTTCCGGGAACTTCAAATAGTTTCTCCAATTTACTATCTGCATTATAAAGGATTTAAAAGGTTTTCAGAGATGAAACGTGAAAAAGGTACAAGTATTACCAAAGAGATACCATAAGAAGATCATGGTCAAAATCCTAACCTTTTGAAAGCAAATAAAGGCTCATAGAAGGGAGAATTTGTTACCTTCCTACAAGTTGTCATTGGTTCATCTGAATAAAATGGTGGAAACCCCACAAGCATTTCATACATAATGGCACCAAGAGACCACCTACAGAAATACAACCGGAAAAAAAAAATCATCAAAAAAAAAAGCATTTGATACTTGATGGCACCGAGAGACCACCTAAAGGAAACACACAGAACAAGAACAGTTTTGTTGAACCTACCAATCACATTCCATTCCATATCCTTTCTTCAGCAAAACTTCTGGGGCAATATAATCAGGAGTTCCCACTGTGGAATAAGCCTACAATCGATAAAAGGTAATCCTTAGTAAGCTATATTTCAGAAGAAACTTCTATATCAACCGAGAGAAAAAACTTCCATAAGATGAATAGATTAACAAATGTTTGTTCAATCTTGTAAAAGAGACATCTCAGAGAAAGAAAGACTGATTTGCATAGCATAAAGCTTACAAGCATCCTTCTATTTCTCTGCCAGTTTTGCAGTTGTTCCATTTGGGAGCGGGTGCGTCTCGGTGCCACAGGGCGACCATCACTTTGTAGAGCCCCACTTACATTGTGTGCAAGTGTGAAATCCTTTTCCTGGAGAACACTGCAGTCTAATGGCTTGCATAATCCAAAATCTGATAGTTTCATGTGACCGCTTCTGTCGAGTAGCAGATTATCAGGCTTGATATCTCTGTAACAAATTGGAGAAGTGAATGGATGCTTAGGACAAGAAAAGGAAAAAAGGAAGAAAAAGAGCTACACATTTCTTCATATATAACCTGTGGATATAGTTGTGCTTATGAATGGACTCGATAGCTAAGACAGTTTCCCCAACATAAAACCTTGCCTCCTCTTCAGTAAGTGTGTCTTTCCTCATAAGTAACGTCATCATATCTCCACCAGGTAGATACTCCATGATAAGATACAAATACTCTTCGTCTTGGAAAGAACAATACAGCTTCACAATGCAATTGCTGTCAACCTCTGCAAGCAAATTTCTCTCTGCTTTCACATGTTCCACCTGAAAAAGAAAACCAGATTTCAACAAACATGTTGAATAAACTAACGAAGATGCATCATATAAAGGCAGCTTGGAGGAGATACCTGGCCTCTACGAAGCATCTCAGATTTCTTAAGCTTTTTCATTGCATAGACATGGCCTGTTCCCTTCTCCCTACATATCCTAACCTGCATCAAGGGAGAAACAAAATCGTAAGAGAACCAACCTAAGTAAAATTTCAGGCACTATCCCCAACACCTAGAGCTAGCTATATGATCCATGCAGAAAACTAGAAAACAATCTGATTTTCAAGAAAACTTGTCTTTGTTCTCAGGCCACAAGTCAACTAAAGATGAACGAATAAAAGAAATAATGACAAATTTTCATAGTGCGTAGAGTACATATTAATGGAAGCCCTTCAAGAAGGCTAAATATTAATGTTTCAGCAAATATACATCACAGGAAAGAATCAAGATGATGTGCAGATATGCACCTCGATGAAAAGCTGAAAAAACAAGAAGTGATCTACAGATAAAAGTATACAGTAAGATTAATGCTACCTCTCCGAAAGCGCCCTTTCCTATCATTGTCAAAGGCTCAAAGTCATCAGTTCCCATTTTATGTCTCTGACGGCGCATGTATTCAGTTTCCTTCTTCTCTAAATCCTTAAGCAAATTCTTTTGCTCTTCCTCTGAGACTTCCGCAGCCGCTAACTTATTTTCCAGCATATTGCGCCTGCAGCCGATAAAAGAGCAAACAGGATAAAATTTGGATGCTAAGGAACAAAAAAAATTATGATGTAACTTGAAAACAAGTAATGAGACCATACCGCTCTTGTCTTTGCTGCTGACTTTGCACTTGCTTTTTATAATGATTTTCAATATACTGTTTCGCAGCTGCAGCCTTCTGCTTTGTTACATTTGACACAGCTTCTTCACCACCTCCAGCTTTTTGTGATCCCTCCTTTACATTACTCTCCTTCTTTCTCGAGGATTTCTCTTTCCCTTTAGACTTTAACTTATTCAGCCAAGCTCTGGCGATATCCATCCCTTCTTCCCTTAACTCGATCCCAAGCCAAATATCTGGTTATTCCATCACACAACGGACAATGACTCGATTTCTCTCACCGCCTTGCACCTACAAACAAGATAGCATATTTCATATTTGAGCTAACACTGACACCAACGACACATGCAAACAAGATAGCCTTAAACGACCATAAAGTTGGGACCTTTACTCTTTACCAGTTGCCCTAGACGTCTATCACTAGCAACCCCTAACTTATGTTTCCCAAATCAAACACATAAAAATGATACCAAATTTTGATAATTTCCTTCCACCAATAACTTAAACCAAAACAAAACTCAATAACATGATCACTCCAAGGTAAAGCAAGATACCAAATCGAATTGAATGTGCAAATAACAGAACGTACCGGAAAAATTAAGGAATCAAGCGGGAAGCAATAAGTCAAGTCGGCGAAAATGCAGAAGAGCTTAAACCAAAACAACTCCGATGAAGCAGATCTAATGAAGAACAGTGAAGAACAAGCCTGAGAAATTGGAAACAACAAGGAAGGAGAGAGAGAGAGAGAGAGAGGCGCGATTTTGTGGTTGATAGTTTAAGTGTGAGGAGAGGGAAAAAACCCTCGAATCCAGGGAATTGAATTGATTTCCTCAATTCTTTCGATTTTTAAAGGGTAAGAAAAACGAAATTTCGCAGTGAAAGAGAAAGAAGAAAGGAAAGTTTGAAGCTTTTCGTTGCTTTTGATGTGTTAAAATTTTACAAAGAGACTAATGCACACACAAGACACACAACTGCTCTCTTCTCTGCTTCTCTCGTTTGGCAAAAATGTTGACATTTTAGGGAATGGGTTTAATACTTTAATCTCGATATATTTGACATTAATTGTGGATTAGGAGTTAGCCTAACAATTGTATGTTACCTTATCTTGACGTAGACGTATATAGATCTTAGTTATTACAAAACATATGTTACCTTATCTAGACGTAGACGTATATAGATACTATATGATTTTGCTCACTCCATAAATCCAATAAAATTAATTATGATTATGATTTTTATTATTTTGGAGAATCAAACCTTTTTTAATAATTATGATTTTATTATATATTTTGGAGAATGGATTTATGATGTATGTTTTTGTTTCTTATATGGTATTTTATCTGCCACTTTTGTTCTAAAATGAGAAGGTCTCTCTTTTCAATTTTGACTCTCTCGATTGTGTGAAATATTTTTTGGGAGTAAAATTTTGTGTTAGTAAGTAAATGAATCAAATTTCAACAGCGAAGAAAGTAACTTTTTGAGTGATGTAAAGAAAAGATATTAATGTTAGGGACTTATGGGTTAAGTACTTAAGTAGTCTTTAAGATTCGGGTTAATCACTTGTCGTTATTTTTTAACTTAATCATTTCCCTCGTTAACCTGCTCTAAAGATATTTGAACCAATTTCTACACAAGCTTTAACAATTTTTTTTTTTTTTTTGATAATCCAAGTGTCCGGTCTACAGGGGTCATGGATGCGAGCCGTTTAGGCCTTCCCCGAAGGATTCCTAAATGCCATAGGTAGGTGACGACTAGCACCGTCAGAGCAGGCTCTGAGGCCAAGCAAAGGAAGCGGCCTGTTTTGTAATAAGTAAAATACCGACCACAATTTTGATAAAAATATCCTATAGCCGAGTTGGTTGTACGCTGATATGTAAATGGAAGCTCCCTCATGTCTATAAATTTAGTTCAAAATCTTTTTTTTTTAATTTACCAATTCATTGGCCCATTAACAAATTTTGTTTGTAGCCCATGCCAGCTCAGAGACGACTCTGAGCGCCGTGTCCAAAGGGAACTGGCGTGGTCCTGAGGACCCGAAAAGATCATGTGAAAACCCCGATGGCCAACGGGAATCGAACTGTGGACACCATATTGGGATTACCCCCTCAAGTGCCACTTGCCCAACCCGCGTTGGTTGCTCAAACAATTCGAAGAATAAGGTTTCTTTTGTTTTCAACCTTAGGATAAGGTTATTTAAACTTTTGAAACTAGGTTTTGTGTGGTCACATTATGCGACACAAACAAAAGACATGTAGATTAGGAGGCCAAAAGACACTAGACTCCCTTGAAACCATGTTGTCCGATCTCTGATCACTAATATAACACATTACCTTTTTCAGACTTTAGTCTAGAAATTTGTCGATGATGTGAGTGTAACATTGTAAGTATATAATTTTGTCATCAAGATTCAAAACTCATTCACTTTTAAACAAGTGAATCGCAAATTAGTAGTAATGTTTGGGACATATATATAGTGCGGACCTGATACAAAAAGAATTTGAGTTTTGATGAGTGACCAAATCTTTCAACTAAACTATGCAAGTTTTTTTTTTTTTTTTTTTTTTTTTTGTAAAAGAATAAACTATGCAAGTTCATACGAAACAAGTGTTTTCTCTCTACGTTTAATTCTTAAATTATGTAATTTTCACAACTGATGCGTACGCTCATTCATCTCCTACCTACGATTTGTTTGTACAACACCTCTGTTTCGCCAATCCGTATTGATGTTTTTATCAATACATGTTAATAGAAAAACATATATACACACACACACCAAATGAATAATTGTTCAAAAAGCCTTGATGTCCGCCGGAGATGTAGTATGCATCAAAAAGCCACGTGGCACTTCTGAACACCATGGTCCCAAGCTTTCCAACGACTAATGGCCCTTTTGTGATTTTGTCAGCAATAAGTTTAGTTTTAAATTTGAGGAATCAAACGCGTAGTCTGTGTAGTTATATAAGTGATCAAAGCTGTCGATACTACAAGAATATAAAGTAAACAAAAATCTGAGATCTATGACTTATATTATAATTATTGTTATATTTAACCTTTTCAAAATTTAAGACAATGTTTTTTTTTTTTGATAAAAGTGTTTAAGACAATGTTAAATATAAACAACTCTTGCTTCCTTGGTATTTGGTACATAATATCTCCGAAGTACAAACCATGACTAGTTTGTCGTCATTTTACCAAACATGAACCCGAATTTGAACATAAAGATTCGATACTTGCTTGAAAGTAACTTATTCTGCTAATTAATTGCCGAAAACACTTATTTTTTTATATTAAATAACATGACATCCGCCACAACCATCCAAATTCGTAAAAAAAAGGGAGGAAGAAACAACTTTATCTTTAGAAGAAAACATTTTCAAACATTTAACCCGATAAGGATTTTGATTTTCACAATCTTTGAAGGGCGATATGAACAGCTTTGAGGTGGGGGAGAGTAGCGTATGGGACCATTTTTGTGTGTTGCCAAACTTTGTAGGTATGTATCACATTCATATTTTTCGAAATAAATTAAATGTATTGTACTATATAATTAAATTTAGATGTATCACAACGTTTAACGTAACGTATGTATTAAATAGTGGTTTTCTTCAGGTATAAAACCTATTGTTGAAAGGTTTAGCTAAATTTTATTGTTGTTATTATCATAAAGTATGTTTTAAAGGTCGATGTTTGCTACATCCTACACGACTAGTTTTCATATAATTTTATTATAATTGTGGTACATGACAATTTAAGAAAATGTTATTTCTCATACTACACAAATGAGTTGATAAACGTTTTGGAGGATTTATCCATATGTAATATTAAACATACATCCCATTTTCCATGATTTAAAACAAAAGACATACATCAAAATTGTAACTCAACCATAACACATTATAACTCAAAGGCTCCGATTGGTGACATGTGGTATTATTGTTGAGTTAAAATAAATAATATAATTCGATGTAAATTGCAGTAAAAATTATGTGGTATAAATAGTATATTTTTGTGGTAGGTTTGCTGTAGAAATATGAGTTACTAATATTCAAAACAGCTGACTGATAACTTTTATGCGGTATAAATTGCAGTATGTATTATTAAAAATAATTTGACATTTATTATAAATTTAACTACAAAAAATAAAAAAAGTTAATATTAATCTAGGCCCTAAATTTATATTAATTTATAACTATTTATATAATTATAACTATACATATATATATATAATTATAACTATACATATATATATATATACCAATTTATAACTTTATATATATTTATTATAATTAAAAAAGAACTATGGTATAAAATTTTAAGAATACATATTTTTTTGCAATGATATTATTCAAAAACATTGATATAATATATAATTTAATGTATGAATTATTGGAAGTATAAAATTAGAATAGAATTAACAAAAAACAAAACAAAAATGCAAAAAACAAAAAAGATAATTTTAAAAAACGTGGGAAGAAGATTGTTTTTTAAAAAAAATCATAAATCAACTTCTACAACATTCTAATACATACACTTTCCCATGTTTTACAAATTTGAGTTGAGTTACCTATTTTACAAAGAACATACATCAAAATTCTAACTCAACCATAACACATATAACTCAAACTCTAATGCAAAAAGTTGAAAATAAATCATGATTGGTAACATTTTTGAGTTATGCCCATAAATCAACTATACCACATGGTAACTCATGTTACCAATCACAGCCAAAGTCTAATGCAAAAAAACTACAAATAAATCATGATTGGTAATTTTTGAGTTAGGACCATAACTTAAACTTAATCAAGTGTAATGCATGTCACCAATCAAAGCCAAGTCAATCATTTTTTATAACATGATTTTTTTCTATACGGATATTCAAGCTTATAAATAGACATTTATTTCCACCATGATTGTGCAACTATTATTTTGGATTCTCTATTAAAATTTAACATCTTAATCAGTACTGTTACTACATCTATTAAATAAATAACTTAAATGGTAGAATAATAAAATCGCGCATTAAGTTGTACACCCAAATTCTTTTTGGTACTCAATACTTTTCGGATAGCAGCATCTTAGCAAATTTCTAGTATACTATATTCATACGTATCATTATATTATATAAAAAAATTTCCTTGTAATCAAGCCAAACTCGAACTTAAGAAGGAGCGCCTAGTTGACACAGAAAAAAGAGAAGAACGTAGTCCAGTTTTGGGAGAACAAAAGAGGAGGTCCAACATTTGTTTTTACAAAAAGTTTGATGTCTTAGTAATTTTCCTTGATCCGAGATAAACCGTTGATAATACATATTTAGGTAAATTATCCCGTTTTAGTGGAAACTTATCTTAGTAGTTTTCCTTAATACGAGATAAACCATTGATAATACATATAAAGGTGTATCATCCCTTTTTAGTGGAAACTCGAACATATATTACAATACATATGTTTGCATAACTGAATGTGGTTTAATTATATAGTTTATATGAATTAAATAATTGTCTGACATAAAAACTTAATGAAGAGAAATTGATGTTGAATTTGCATGAAATAAATATGATTTAATTATGTAGTTTATATTAAGTAAATATTTGCTTGATAAAAAAACTTAATTGATGTTGAATTGAAAAATAGACACTTGTCAAAAATTTGGAGTGACACATGGCAGCTTCTCATGGAGTGAGAAAGAGTGTAACCATCTAATATTATAATAGATAGATAGATAGATGACTTAACCTATCCCAAAGAGGAGCTATATAAAGCAAAATTATGGATGTTATTGTCATGGATTCATGGCTAATAAATTTCAATATCAATTATTTGGATAGAGTAAATAGAAAAAGTGGGGACATAGATTATGGGGATTAACTTAGAGAAATGGACAACAGCTTCAACTTTGTGTCCACGAAACAAAAATTGTAGACCACTTTCACATGGTTTAGTTTCCTTTTGGACCAATAAAATAAAACGCTCTAATCATCAAATGCAATTATACTTAATTATTTCCTCTCTCGAAACAATAATTATCGCCAATTTTGCTTGGGACATAACATAACCTAAAGGTTTCTTCCAACAACAGTAAAGTTACTTCTTGGTTATAATGGGGACTAGAATAGATAACACGCATGCCTTTGTTTCTAGTCACGCTTCTTTTACATTATCTTCTTTTCTTCTTTCTCCATTCATCACAAGTATTCTAAAGATTTAGCTTAAAAGAGATGGTTTCTCACCATTCATGATTTTTTTTCCCTATCGAGTTTTATAAGTATGACTCTCAAGATTCAATAGATTCTAGTGTTTACTGTTTAGAACTGAATAACGAATGGGTTTATAATCTATTTATCAATGGTTTCATACATAAAATGCACCAAAAAAAGGTTTTGAATTTCATAGGGAACTGAGTCAACTCTACCGGAACCATACAAACAACATATATGAATATTTAAAGAAAAAAAAAAAAAAAAAAAAACGTTAAATTTTGCCGCTATGAAAACGAAATTTCTTCGTCGTATGTTTCGATTAGATTCTCCCAAGATAGTGAATGTTGGTTGTTCTTTCATGTTGGAGGTAAGTTATTGGCCTCATCACTCCAAATCTCTGAGGCTTTCACTAGTCAACCAAAGCTTCTTCTGGACAATGAGTATCACATTGTCCGTGTCTTGGTCTGAATCTGGAGCTGTCTTGGTTTCAGATGCTTCCCAATGCAAAGCCTTGAGATACTTCTTCACAAGATCGACTACGGATTGTTTGTCCCTTATGAGTATGAAACCGCTTGGACGAAGTATACGATCCATCTCCAGAAGCAAATCCTCTGCACTACAACCTCTCTTCTTGATATCAGATATAATGTCCCAAGCATGGAGTAAATCATAAGTCCTAGGGTAAGTCGAAAACGCTTCACACCTGCGACACATGATCATATAATAAACTCATTAACGAGGATACTTATAATACTAATGAATAATATTTGATTTAAACGAGAGGTTAAGAGAAACTAACCAGCTATGAACAGCGCCCATTAGGCCTCTGTCGTAGATTAGCTTAAGCGTGTTAGGTCCGTCTGCAGGAACAACATTCATAACCCAAACATCTTTCTCTTTAAGAGCAGCAGCGAAGGAACCCATGTTTGCTTTCATGTCCATTATGTTCCTTATAGTGTCTGATTGAATTTTAGGACTCAAGAGATCCCAATAAGCATCTACCCTCTGCCTCCAAGTTTCCTGTACGGTCAGAAGCAATAACATAAGATGACTATAGTTTTCTATATTATTGGAGCTTTCATTGCAACAAAGGTTATGGGACTAAACATACCGTATCCTTCTCAAACATGTCGACCGAATATCCGAAATCAGTTAGCCGAGGAGGAGGAGAGGTTAATCGAGCTGGCCATGGAGCCAATCCACTTCCTTTGGTTTTGTGGTCATCTAAATACAAACGCGGGAAATGTTTTATGCTGCTAATCGTAAGCGTGTGAAGTTCTCTGTTATTGAAAAGCAAGGGGAAGAATGAAAACTTACGGTCAGTGTATTGAGTGATGCAGGCTTCCATGTTAACACCATAAACAGCATCAGGGTCATTGTCAGAGTTGCAAAGAGGAGGCTGTGTGCCAGGTTCTCTTCCCAAATAACAATCGTTTGTCAAAGGTTTTTGCCAGATTACGGTTTGATTCCTTTTCGCAGCTATCGTCCAGCACATTCGCTCCACTAGAGCGCTCATTTCTCTCCATATCCTGAGATCCTCTTCGTCTTGCGCATAAGCTTCTGGAGATGAGTATGCAAAATAGCCGCCAGGTCTTAGCACCCTGTCTAGCTCGAGAAGAAGAATGCCGTCTCTTTGAAGCCAATCGATCCGGCAACGTGAACAATGTGCGAGTTCAAATGATCTGCTTGGGTATGGGAGCCTCTTTGTCCCTAGGACGCCGAGGTATGCAGGGATCCCTCTCTCGAGAGCAAATTGGATTTGGTTCTGATGTACGTCGTTTGGTGCCAAGGACATCGTCATAATATCCGATGCAAGAAGATAGCCTCCGAAACTTGCAACACCACAGCCAACATCAAGAAACGTCCTCAGCCTTCCCCCATTGTTCAAAATGTTGTTTGGAAATTTGAGCATCTGCAAATTCCGAGAAGAGCATCAGTAACTGAAACAAGGCTTATCTCTGTTGTGTATAAGATCCTAGTAACTGCCTTACATTTGCCATTGATGCAATGTACTTATCAGCACCGTAGTGAAAATGTGTGCCTCCACCAGGGAAATTGATTTTCTCTCCTTTGACAACCATCCAGTTTTGGTCAGACTTCTCATGCGCAAGGTGAGTGTGAGGAATGTTCACTTTCCACACCTCGTCTCTGCTTTTCGGCCACTTGATTGGAATCTAGACATATTGGCAGACAAAAAACATGTGAATAAAACACGTCAACACGCTGATCCTACCAACAGAGCTAGAGAAAACACACACCTTATACCCTGGAGGTGGAGGAATCAAACAGTTAAATCGCCTTTCAGGAGGAGGACAGTGGCGTTCATAATGCTCCATCAAAGATAAGTCCAGCTTCAACCTCATTTGGTATATCAGATTCCTGTCTAAGCAAGGAATAAGCTCCGAGTGCCGGTCATCACACACCTAAGCAAGTAACAACAATCCTTAACCACACTGTCTATAACCATCAAATGAAAAAAAAAAAAGGTCAAAGAACTCACAGGAAAGCTTCTCGGTGTGAAACCATTGGGATCATCTTCTACATAAAACGAGCTAGAAGTGTCATCCTTCTTGGTCTCTTCTTCATCACCACCCAACCCAAGTTTCCTCCCATACTCAATAGCTGATGCTCCATGGTTAGAGGAGCCAAAGAAGAGATATACAAAAACAAGTACTACTGCTGCAACGCATACTAAAACAATCACTGGCTTCTTTTTCCCTCCATCTGATCTTCCCCTCATAGCGATATGACTCCAAACGAGAGACTCTACGACACAAACAAGACTAAAACTTCAGCATCAAACCTGTGATTTTATTGATTTCCAAATTCATGTGCTATCACAAAAACGCACAAATGTTTTCATACTCTCCAAGAACACAGTCGTTACATTTACCAAAGAATCTGGAACAATGTAGGAGATTACTAATGGATCAACGCCATTAATAATCTAAAAGTTGCTAATCATGGATCTGATATAAGAAACCATACGTACACCAATAATGTTTTTTTTATCAACGAGTATCAAACTAGAAACATCGCCACACACAGAAGCGATTCGCATCTCACAACCAAAAGAAGAAGCCGAAACGAAAAATTTCAATAGGAATTTTTCCAAATTGGTAACTTCCGGAATCAACACATCAAACGATCAGCAAAACAAATTACAGCAAATCGGAAAACTTATTAAACCTACTTCCGGAGAGAAACCAAGGCGAAGGAAGGAATCAGAGAAATAGAAAATCTGAAATGAAGAAGGAACTTTACCAGTAAGCTCTGTAGATTTGGAAGATTTGGAAGAGAAGGGGAACAAAACAGATCAAGATCAAGGCAGAGAAGGCAAAATCGTCGGTCATTCAATAGAGAGAGAGAGAGAGAGAGAGAGAGAGAGAGAGAGAGAGAGAGGAAGAAGAGAGAAGAGGAGATCAAGAAATGGAGAGAGATTCGGATCTAAGAAGTTTGCTTCTTCTTCTCTATTGTCTATATTGGGAAACGAACGAACTTTTCTTCTTTTCTCTTCCTTCCTTTTTGGTGGAAATCAAAGCAGCAAAGCGGCAGTGAAGAAGTGTGTGTGAGAGAGATTGGGTCAAGGTTGTGTTAATTACTTAACAATCTGACTTTCTTCATTGGATTTTAATTTTATTTTAATCAATTTATCTATTTTTTCTGCTTAACCTTTGTTTAGGTGTGTGTGCGTGTGTCGGTGATCTTTTTGTTTTTGTAACATGAATTTAGAATATGAATTTATGCCTCTGGATCTACACTTTTTTTTCTGTTTTTGTGAGAGTGAGTGGGCTACTGATGGAAATTTGGCTACACTTGTCACTAGTGTTTCGGTTGACTTGTACCGAATTTTTATACTTCTACAAAAGATACAACTTCTTTTTAGTCGACCGACACTTGTCTAATTGTGTTTTGGTCATTGACTAATGACTATAAATAAGCTATTTTGTCATGTAATATCAATTTCGGATTATATGTGTCACACTAATTTTGGATTGATTTGATTTTGGAACGGTGTTTAATCGTTTGATTTCTCGATTCGAATGTTTAAAATTTATTATACTATATAAAAGTTAAGACTAAATGTCTCTAACGGTGTCCATATAAGATTATAAAATTTCATCATTGGTCCATATAAATATTTATATAATTTATAAATTTTTCTCATTTTAAACAACCAATCGTATCAATCTATATCATCATCTATAACTAAAAAAAATTCTAAACTTTAAACAACCAATAATATTAATATATATCTTCATCTAAAATTAGCTATATCTTAAGTTAGTTAAGTTCTTTTTATGTTTCAAGAAAATTAATTAATATAACCGGTTTAAATTAGAAACTTCCACAAGTCCAGAGTAATTAAATTAAGATATTTTTAAAAAAATTCTTAAAAAATATAATTTACTAGATTTTTAAAAATTATATAAAAAAACATTTGTATAACTACAATATTAGTTATAAAGAATTAAATAGACCTTAAGGTGTATAACATCCGTAAACCTAAAAGTGATATTTTGGGTGTGGTATCGAGCGACACCAGGGTGGGGTGTCGGTCGACACCGGTTATTGGGAATCAATTGCGGTTTGATTTGATTTTTGTTCAGTTTTGGTGGTTCGACGAGTGGTGTCGAGCGACACCAAGGAATAGTGTCGGTCGACACCGGTTAAGACAAAATCGAGTCGGTTCGATTTAAATGGCCGGTTTGATCAGTTTTGGGCGAGGAAGCCCCATTTCGCTGAATAAAAGATGAGCAGCCGTATGTTTTGACACAGTTTTCGAGAGTTGAGTTCCATAGAGAAGAGGAGACGATTTTGGAGAGTTTTCTGAGTTTCTAGATTAAATCGAAGTGTTGTTCGTCGTTCTTCGCTGTTTCCATCTTTCTCCCTTTGTTTCAATCCGCTTTAGAGGTGAGTGTATGACCGTAGGCTCGTGATTTGCTGAAAAATTGATTGTTGAATGTGTTCTTGATGACTTTAGGTTGATTAGTGTGTTTAATCGAGTTATTGTGATTATTTGTGTTGATTTGATGTTTTTTGCACTGTTTATCGTTTATGGGTTTTGTGCCTGCGGGTGGGTGTCAGTCGACACCTAGAGGGTGTGTCGAGCGACACCTTGGGGGTGTCGAGCGACACCTTGGGGGTGTCGAGCGACACCTTGGGGGTGTCGATCGACACCGTTGTTTTCTGCGGCTAAGTGTTGAAGTTTGTTACTGATGTTCATTGTTGTTGTTTGCTAGTGATTGCGTAATTGGCTTGTAGACGGGAGGACCGTCTCACTAAGTATTTCTTAAATACTTATGCATCTCTTTTTCCCTAATGTGATGCAGGTAAATGAAAAGTGTGATCGCGGAATCAAGGCTGAAGAGGGGGATGATAGGATGTTTGAGTTTATTGCTTTTGTTGTTAGTATAACCTGATGTTAGGTTGCTAGTTTTATTTGTTATTTTGTAACTTATTTGATTATTGTTGAACTTATTTGGTTATTTATTTATTGATTTCTTTTTAGAACTTCCGCATTAATAAAAAAAAAAAAAAATTGGTTGTTTTAAGGTAAATTCTCTCTGAGCGAACTTAAGTTTTTACAAATAAAGAGTAGGTTACACTATAATAACTGAAAAATTGTTCTAAGCAAACAAAGACAATGTTGCAAGAGAGTCGGTCTCAGCATTACATAATCTATGAATAAAAAAAAAGGAGATAGAAACAAAAATGCGTAATGTCGTGTAGAAGACATATGAGTTCATTTGCAGTTTCTTTTGAGGTGATGAAAGAGATCAAGTTTTGGGAGTTAAAAAAAAAAATTCAAGAAAACAATAGCATACTAGATAAAACTTTCTTCATCATAAGAACTTAAAAAAAATAAAAATGGCCAAAAAAGTAAACAGTTTGTTTGCATTACTATGGAGCATAAGAGTTCAAAGAAGATTTAATAGTCTGGCCCATACTACAGCTTTTCGAGAAAGCATTCCACCCTACATCAACAAAACAAGAGTTCGTGTTCGGGAGGATGATGGAGGTCAGACGGAGAGGGAGAGAAGAGGGTGATGTCTTAGCTGAGTATTGGGTATCATTTCATTCATAGGCATCCTTCACATCCTTTATGAAGATTTCATCTTCATGTAATAGCGATATTCAAGTAAGAGAAGATCACGATCCTTTCAAAAATGCCAAAATATATAAGGATAAAGAGGTATAGACAATAAACTTATTAGGGGCAGAATAATCATCTTTCCTACATCTTCAAAGAGTTCTAGAGAAAGGTGTGAGTTTGCCATAAGTTTGTTGAGAAGAAGGTATGGATCATAAACTCAAACTGTACAATGACATATGAAGAAGATATGGAGACTATCTCTTTGATGATCATAATGATTGCAAAAGGTGTCTGCATCGATTCTATGAGCAGCCAGAGCTTGGTCCATCAACAAAGCTTTTGCCATTAAATTCAAGAGGAAATATTTGATTTTTGGTGTTGTATAAACTTGCCAAATAGGAATTTTACAATTACATAAACACTAATTGAATTTTGCAGTTTTTAAGCAAATATGTAACTAACAAGAATATATTTCTAAATAAATTTAAGGCAAAAATATTCAAGTAAACATTAATATAAAATTATAGTAGAAACTCTATAAATTAATACTCGATAAAATAATAGAGTTTTTCGGTCCCAAACTAAGTTTTTGATCCAAATAATCTCTCGATAAATCAATAATTCGCTAAATTAATAAAATATCATAGTCTCAACATTATTCATTTATAGAGTTTCTACTGTACTTCTAAAAAGAAATATATACCATAAAATAACGCATAAAAAACATGATAAAGTCATTAACAGAAAAAATGTCAACACTGAATGAACAATGATTTAAGATTTTCTTAGGCCAAAAAAAAAGAACATAAATAATTTATATTATATAAAAGATAAATATATACTATTATGATTAAGTTTATAAACTAAAAATACGATGTGTAAGGTAAATGTACTGAAAAAATCATATGTTGATTATAGCATTTTAAGTTCTAACATAGAGAATTGAAGTTATTATAAATAAACATCATGTTACATACAAATATTGTTGGCATCTTTAAGAATTTCACTATACATATTTTTAAAAAATATATATATTTCTGTTTAGAAAATGACTAACACGTCAAAATAGCCCATAAATTAACATTACATTTTACAAAACATATAAATATATTATATAAATGTTTTTGGCTAACAATAATCATCTATATTTGAACTAAAAATATATATTGATCATTGATAATTTGAAAATTGCAGGAATTTAAAGCAGTAGAAATTATTTTTCATACATTTGATATAAATGATTACCTTCTTGGATATATAAAGTAATAAAATTAGATTTGCAATAAAAAAATTTCATGAAATTATATAAACCACGCGTAGCATGGTTAAAAACCTAGTATATAAAAAAAAGTTAGCTGATGTTAGGTTGTCGCAAATGTGTTAGATTATGGGCTAAAGCCCGTTTAAAATTTGGGCTTAGAACATTTAAAGCAGGAGAGAAAAGCAGGTACGTCAGATCTCGTGCCACGTGTTCGAAATCTAATGGTGGTTAAATGACGAATATTTTTTTCCATTATCGAGTCGATCGCCTTTTCCAGCTGACGTGAAGTGACGGTGAGAGCGTGTGAAATGGGACCCACACTCTGAACTCGGTTTGATCCAGATACCAATCAAGCACCTTGTTTCTTACCCTTTTGTAGATTACCAATTACACCCCATGTGTTAAATGCGAATTATTGACTAGTAGTTGCTATTTATTGGAGTAACAGTTGTAACGATATACAAATGTAACGATTTTCTAAAAATGATTAGGTTCCAAAAAATGAAATACTTGGTACTTTTTCTTGCGAACTCGTATGTGTTTATAATTAGAGTAACTGAAAGGAACTGAAATCAGAGGAAAACAAAACCTATAATTGGAGAAACTGAGTGAATTTTTTTTTTTTCTAATTGGAAAGATAATCAACAAAACTGAAAGGAAAGGAAATTAAAACTTTTACCTAAAGATAAATTTTACCATACACAGATAAATTTCTCAATTTTTCTCCTTCTCTACATATGCTTTTCCGTCGCATCTTTAAATAATACAACATATTTTCGAATTCCCTTTTTTTTTCTTAAAGACCTCTGTCATTTGTTAAGAAACTATATATGTCATCGGCCGTAGTAATATATGTATTCACTTTTGTTTTGGTTAACATCCCAAACAGCCGAGCCATCTCTTTATGATTTTTTGTTTTACAAAAATACTAATATGATCGATACATATATAATAAAAGAAAATATAAGAATACAATAGAATTGTAAAAGCCAAATTTACATAATATAGAGGAATCTTTGTTTTCTTAATACGAACGAAAAGTGGCAAAACAATATTTACTTGTTGTGATGCTTGAAGTGTAATCAACCCATACATCAATTGTTTTTGCGGCAAAACTTTCACTCGGACACTATTGGCGGTATCCATCTGACGCCAACATATAGTTTTGGTCTCATTTGCCTAATGTTTTTTTTTTTTTTTTTTTGCCTAATGTTATAAACCATAAATGTTGTGCTTCTATTTAGATATAAAATACAACAACTAGAATTGTAAGCGCCATCAATTGCTATATGAGATCAATAATTTATCGACACCATATTATTAAGAAAAAAAAACAAAAAACAAATAAATAAAGAAAAGACTTTTGTAACAAGGACAAGAAACTGAATGATTTGCCAATTCCCTACCAAATTAGGACGCTACAAAGGAAGCATACACAGAGCACGCATGAAAAGACACGAACAAGACTTTGATTCTGTAAATCTTCTTTTGTCACGTCTTATCGAACTACAATAGTATTCAACTTATATCATTCCGAATATTATTAGCTAGTTGGTTCTACCAATAGAGGCCAGTTACAAATATTTATACACCGGAAATCTTAACTAATAACTTAATAAGACAACAAATATAAAGAAAGCTAATACTACAGTATATTCGGTCTTGCATTTTGATCCACTTGTAAATAGAAAAATAAATAAATTTAACTTATGCATCCGCATATAATTTGCAGAGAATAAAGTCCTGAAATACTAAGATAATTGAGTTTCTTCTCGATCAAAACTTCAAGAAGTAGTATAAAGCATAAACCCTCGAATAGTCTAATAGTGATTGAATCGAATAATATATTAATACATATTTTTTGCGAGGTCAAACGAAGAAATTACACATTTATTTGATACAACATAAAATTCTTTAGCTTGCCTAATAAAAGATTAGGAAGAAAAAGAAAAAAAGAAAAAAGAAGTGCATGTGACTTTGAAACAACTCTTGCATGTTCACCATTGACAAATACTATAGAAGTTGTAAACAAACGTACGGGATTGAAACATCTCACTGATGACTTCGTTGCTAATTAGGGCTACTCGAAATCGCCGGTTGAGACGTTGGTAGCGGCGGAGGAGGTCGCTTCCGTTTCTTCTTCTCATAGCTGATCCCACGCGCTTTAGCCTGCGAGTCACGCACTTCCCTTAGGTAGAGTCGAACGGCTCGTGCACCAAAAGGGTTCGTCTCTGGTGAACCACCGTTCTCTTCAAAAGCAGCTCGAAGCCGGCCAATGAGTGCGTCGAGGCTGCCCCACGCTTGTCGGAGTGGACAGGCACATGGTGCTGGTGGGTTTGGGTGTCCGAAGAACGGACATAGCTGTGTGTGAACCTAGAGATTCAAGATCAAAGTTACGTTTATAATCAGCATTTTCCAACACGTATATAAAGTTCTAGGAAGTCATAAAATTAAGTATTTTCTGTTTATAATGATTGAGTTAACATTTTGAGTATATACAACAATCATAGGAAGATCCTTTAACAAAACAAAAAAAAAAATCATAGGAAGAATCATAGAACGTATATCAATTACATCTATTTGTTAATAATGATAAGAGTTAACCTTTTACTTTTGAATATATACAATTAACCATTATACTCCAACATATATAATTTGTCGGTCAGAGATGAAAATATATGGAAGATATAGAACCCAAGTAAGATCAAATAAACGTATAAATAGATCAGTGAGACTAGAGCTCGTTTTTAAAAAACAACAATCTCATGCACAAATATCTATAAGAAGCCAATTAAACTATATAGTCTAAATATTTTGTAGGTCAAAGAAACCCAAATTAGACAGATAGGGTTTCATTTAGATCTATATTCTATATCATCAAAGGAATAATATCAACAAATGATATTTTGATGTGAGAGAATATGTATACCTTGGTCTTGCCGAATTGGTCGAGGTACCTGAGGAATTCAAGAACATGAGCACCACTGCAACGGGAGAGAGAAAGTGGCGGACGGTGGTTGCGTAGATACTGTCCAAAAGTGTTCCAATCTCTTCTCTTCTGATTCTCGTACCTGCTCAGCTGGTTCGTAGCCAAGCCGCCGGAGGAAGATGACGAGGAGGAGGAGGTCGTCGTGGTGGTAACGGCTGCGGCGGCCATCATAAGGTTTGTGTTGTGTGAGATGTTTGTTGTCCCCATAAAGCCGTGGATAGGATCCATGATATCAAGATCTAATACACTATAATTTTTTTTTTTTGAAAAATTGGACACTTTTTGATTTTGTTTCTAGGTCATGATGATGAAGATGAGAGGAGCTTTATGATAGTTTGATAAGAGGAGATGGTGGAAGAAAAGAAGAAGAGGAGAGAGAGAGTATTGTAGTCATTGCCATAAAGAGTGAGTTGAATGTAGTCATGATATAGATATTATTTCTCATTTACTCTCATACTTGACTAATAACAGTGGACTAAATAATAATGCAAGTTTGTATCTGACTATAGGGATTGAAATAAACACTACTACTAATTCTTGAATAAATTTATTCATATTTTGTTGTGCTAAGCCTTTGAATAGTTTTGGCGGATGAAGATTAAAGGGGTATGAATGTATGATTGGTGTCATTAATGCATAGTAAAGGCAGTTAAAATGTTACTTAATAAATAGAGTATATTAATGCATAGTAAAGGCAGTTAAAATGTTACTTAATAAATAGAGTATCAAGTAGACTCCGTCCATTTGACCTTTTGAAAGATGTTTTAGGTAATTTTGTTTGTTTTACATTGTTTGATGTGTTGTAATATTCCTACAGTTTTCCTTTATTTCCACTCTGTTCTCCGTTTTATCTTGGTCCATTTTATTTGATTTTGGTAAACTTCTATGTTAAATTTTAATTGCTTATAGTTTTTATTACCATTTATCTTATGCAGTATTTGTCTTATTAGTTTAATTATTTTTTGTTTAGATAATAAATTAAGTTTAGTGGAAAAAAACACACACATAACATGCACGTGAAATTGCATTATAAATTTATAACGATAGCATTGCAAAAGCTGCATTAATTCTTCTATTAGTTATAATTCTAAAAATATTTCTTGTCACACTAGTTTGTTTGTACCCATATTAAACTCGTATTTTGTAGTAAAATAGAAGTCTAGCCAAATACAGTAATTTATAGTTAAAAGAGAAGATGGAATCAAATCAACAAATCTAGTGAGCAAACATAGGTTATCAATTTAGAGGAGAATAGGGTGGGCAGAGGGAATATATATTTGGTTCTTGGTGTGAGTGGACTACACCTGGAATGAAAAGACGAAGTTACCCTAAAATAAGTTAGCGGCAAGGGGTAACTTGTGGCAGAGGTACAAAACTGGATGGGGACAGAAGAGGGAAAAAGATGAGCAGTGGAGTGTGTTTGAATGGTTACTTAATAAAGAAGGAGAAAGGTTGAGTCAATCAATCAATCTCACTGTTGATTTCATGTCAAAGTGAAATATTTTTCACTTGGTTTTTTCTTTTTTGGCTCTTTTCTATATTCGACAAAACAAAATAGACTTATGATCACACCAACACTATTGTTAGTGGAAACAAAAGAGAAATATACTATATAGTCATTAAATTATATTCAAATGATTATGTTACTATTCTTAAAAGATTAAATTCGAAGCGACAAAACAAGAAAGATGATTTTTTTTTTTTTTTGTAAAAAAGATGAAGTTATGTGCATGCATACTATTATCTCGAATCCTAGCCATGGTCGATTTTTGTAATAAACTACTTAAACCATTCTTGGTTTTTCGAAGTTTCACTTATTATTGCATTGCATGTATAGTAGTAACGAAGAATTGTCTTGTTGGGTCTTATTGTTTAAATTTCCAAAAATTCAGATTAATCTCCAAAGTATGTGAAAATGTTACTTGTCATATATGATTGAAATCTCGTTCCCAACCATGATTAAATTTTCAATTTCATTTTTTTTTTAGCCAAAAAAAAGTCTCTTCTGTCAAACTTTTTTCTTTCTTTCCTAGAACAACCAAAATGGATGAATATAAATGTAAAAAAACTGAATTATCCTTTTCTTCCAGAAGACATTTGATACAAGTTTTAATGAAGTTAAGATCATTCTTAAACGTAAAAATTAGTAAACTAAAAAATCCTTGGTACCTCCGTTATATAGCCATATGCCTATATCCCAAACCAAACTATTTCTCTACTGTTTGGCCTGACTTTTTAGTTTTTACCGACCCCTAAAAGATGAGCTTTACTTGTAATTAGACTTGTACTTGATACCATTAATAGCAATGACATGATGCTTCTCTTTAGGCTACATTTAGTGGTGGGGATCTCTTTATGCTATAGCCCAACAATTTTTATTCTAACTAGATTTAGACCCGCGCTACGCCGCGATATTTTTTTCTTTCAATTTGTTATATTTTTATTTAATATTGGTTATCATTTTATTATTAAATATATGTGAAATAAAATAGTTTGGGCATGTAGCCTGTTTTAATTATCTCTGTGTGAGCTGTCTATTGACTGTGTGAATCTTCTTTTTATGGACGACGTACCGTCTAGAACATCTTCGAGAAGAACTTGCTCCTCCTCCTCCTCTTCTTCTTCTTCTTCATCATCTTTTTTGTTTCTTAATTTTTTGAGTGATTTTTCGACTTTGTTATGTTTCTTTGGTTCAACGATAATCGTTTGCATAAGTTTTGATGGAAATTTTCGGAGACTCGTTAAATGGCGGCGCCGAAAATCAAAAACGAAGACTCGTCATCGAACGGGAATACTGCTTATGCTAAAATCAGGCACAACTGAGATTCTGCGAAAAGACTGAATGGGTCAGAAACAATAAATCAAATCCATTTTCTCCTACAACTAATTCTCGTTGAAACTCGACACAGAGAAGAAGAAGAGACTGTCCAATGAATTCGCGTCGAAATTATTTCTGCAGATAAAATCAATTTTACCGGTTCGGTGGAATAAGAAAGAACAAATTAAATCAATTTCTATTTCAATTAAATCAAACCGGTTAAGAAGCTGATGTGTATTAATGAAATGCTGACTGGTATTATTTGAAATGTTCCTATTGGCCAGACGTTTTTGCTGAGGTGTCAGCTATTCCTTTCTTGAAAAAGCTGATGTGTCATCACCAGGATTGACACAGGGGGTTTTGTGTATTGAATTTCCCAAAAACAAAAGCAATAAAAATTCCATTAATTACTTTGTTGAGATAATTTGATCAATCAGCCTCCAATATACTTATTGTGGAGCAAGAAGGCATGTGACAGATTGCGTACGATAATTGAGTAATTAACGGAAAAGTTATCTGGACACAAAACAGCTTATCTAAACAATTTAACTTTTCCGTACAATGATTAACTTATGCTGTTCTTACTTTCGGGAACCAATCCAAGAAGAATAAATATCCTCCAAGATTTGGTGATACCATTAAATATAAATTTAAAATGAAACATTGTATAAACATACTCTTTACATTCTTCTTTTCGTCCAAAACCATATATTATATACAGAACACAGGGACTGCTTTAAAGTTTCAAACTATAAACATATCGTTTCAGCTTTCAAAGACCCAGATAATTTGATTTTTGATTGAATAATAGAGAAAGATAGTTTTCAATGGTTGAAAAAGTAATAACCTCACAACACAGTGAAGGAGAGAGATCATCCCATGGAGTCGTAGTAGTAGTACCTGTCTACTTCAGACACGGTACAGCTTGATGATCTGATCGATCTTGGCACGACAAACCGGACATCCCCATTTCTTGGATTTGATCTCGGTTAAGCAAGACATGCATCCAGCGACATGTCCACACGGGACACAAACCGCATCAGAAGGAGCGTCAAGACATATCGCACACTGTCCAGAGCCACCGTCTTCTTTCCTTTCACCGTCTGTTGAAGCTGGAAGAGAAGAAGGCGACGGGACTTCAACCGGTGTTGCATCGATTGATGGGTAATGAATCGGACCGTCCTCTACGGTTGCTATATCACCATCATCTGTCAATGGAGGAGCTGATGGTGAAGGCTCTTGGAGAACAACACTCTCATGGCTATTGAAACCCGAGGAGGCGCTTGCTTTTCCTGAAGGAGGTGCAGGACCGGTTGAGGAACTTGCTTCACTGATGGAATGGTGATTGGTATTTGGTGTGTCACCAACAGCAGAATGAAGTGGCGGCGCAGATGGTGCGGTTTGGAGAAAGACCGGCGGGTGCATTGGCTGTAAAAAGCAGAGTTTCATAATATAGAACAAAGAAGGAAGAAATGAAACAAGAGATCTCTACAAATCCAATTAGCATTACCTGTGGAATTCCTTTACATGCATCACAGAACCACTTAAGCTGTTGTCCATCGCCTTCAACGGAGGGTGCGAGTTTAAGACGCGTCTCTGTAAGAAAAGAGAAAGAGAGACAAACTCACATGTTTCTGCTTCACAGGAGACGTGATTTTTTATAATACAAGAAACAGATAACACAGAGACATCAGTGTAGCTACGATATATATATGCAACCTAAACTTCAGCAACTAAACAGTGTATACTTACGCCTAACTAATTGAGGCCTACGTCTCCCGTGAGAGGCGCAGGCCCTTCGTCTCTGCCTCCTGCGGCTTGGGACTATCCACCACCAGGAATAAAAATTCAAATCAACATCCACAAAACGGTTTTGCATGTTCAACAGCATATAAAAAAGTAGTAAGAAATTACTTGTGGAGTTATCAACAATCATCACTGAAGTATCAGCTTGCTTTCCTTTTGGTTCCTCCAAGTTTGCTTTCCACAAGGGCATGACTGTTCGTGGCTGTGCATCCTGATAACAGATCATACCAGTTTATAGAGAAGCTTAACCAAATATGTAAGACTTGGAACACAGTGAATGTTGTGACTTTGATCATCGTACCTGCAGACTTGGATACACAACAAGCTCCAGCTTGAAAGGCTTTGTAGGGTTTCTCGAACCGGTTGGTACGACGACCACCCATCTGCAAAATCATAAGGTTTAGAGAAGAAGATTCATAGCCATGTGCATAAAAGATCACAACATTAATGGAGACTCACACTCTTCTTGAAAGAAGCTGAGGAGCAAATAAATCAAGAAAGGTAGGGCCGTAAAACTCACGCATCCAACCAGAGAACAAGCAGATGTGACTCTACAGAATCCCACAATTTCAAAGAGCTTATCATTAATCCGCAAAGTAATCATTATCTTTCACAACTCGATCACGAAACATACCTCAATGGCACGCACGACATTGCTGAAACCTTTGGCTCTAGCGACCTCAAGTGGTGTCTGACAATCATCATTGAGTACAAGTGGATTTGCTGCCACAAATTTGTTGGAACATAATTCAGTTTGTTCTATGTTTACTCTTAGTAAAGGTCGTGACTTTTAGATAGTGTCTGTTTGTTATCTATATAAACCATTGTTGTTGTAATGTAAATAACAAGTTTCAGATTAATAAAAATTTCCTCGTTCTTCAAAAGAGAAGAGATAATACTTTATCTCTTGCTCTGTTTCTCCATTCTTTCTCACTCTGATTTGAAATCAAAATTCTAACAAAACTGAGATAAAGACACGATAAGTAGTCACTCGAGCTCACATTTCATCAAGCTATAAGAGAGGAGGAAACACTTACCACCGTGAGAAAGAAGTAACTTAACAGTGTTCTCAAGACCTCTTTTTGCAGCATGGTGCAGAGGAGTCCCAGCATGACGAGCTAAGAGAACAAAAAAAAAAAAAACATTCTAAAACTCAGTTTCTGAAAAAAAGCTGTGACTTTGTTCGTCAGCAAAACAAAATCTCAATTTGGGGGAAAAACAAGGAAGGTTCAATAATCAATTTTGAGAAATGTAAGTGAAAAAAGGGAAGAATTTTGAAATACCAGGACGATAAGCATTAACGTTAGCGCCCAATTCGATCAAAGTTTTGGCAACATCATATAGCTCCGAGTTCATGCAAGCCATAATCAATGGAGTTTTGCCTTCTCTATCCATCCACTGCAATCCCAAAACACACACACACACACACACACACACAAATCACAATTTGTATCTCCGTAAAACCCTAATTTCGAGCGAGTCAACTGCATCCATCAAACCAAATTGATTTTAAAAAAAAATCGAGAAGACGAAGAACGAACCTCGAGGTCTGCACCATCTCGACGAAGAGCTCGAATCCCTTCGGCGTTGCCATAACTCACTTGCTGAAACAGCAATTCCCCTTTCGATTGCTGTTGCCCCATTGTTTTCTTCGCCGATCGAGAAAATTCGTGAAACCAGAATTCGTCAGACGAAAGGAGGAATGATTATTATACACCACAGCTCACAAGAACGAGCTCTTTGTTTGTGGAAGTAGAATCGATCGAGAAAACTTTCTCGGGAAAAATGAAATTTTCTTATCAAACAAAAGGGGGACGATAAGAAGAAAAAAATAAATTAGTTTTTCAAAGGGTCCCAAAAATTAATCACACTTAAAGATATTTTTTGTTTTTGATTTTATTTTCCTTAGCAAAGAAGAGTTCGGAGAAAGTCTCTGGTCAATATCAGAGGAAGACTTTTGTAATACACGTTTTCGTTAGAATTGCTACTTAGTTAAATACTCCCTACATTATTAAACAATTTCAACTTTGGATCCAAATAATTTAAACTGAACAAATCACTCACATGTCATAAGGAATCACAAGCAAGTGAATTTAATAGAAGGTTTTACTATACGATATATGTTTTTACTTTCTTGAGGAGGGTCCCTATCCTCTATATATACACACTACACAGTATTGGAGATGTGTAGATTGTGGTGAAACATTTGATCATGATGGTGGACATTCTAAGCTCAGGGCGTATTGATCACATATTCAGAATTATGTTCCAAGTTTGGCTCAATTCCAACAAAGTGGAGGACGCAAGAGGAAAGCATCTGAGGTAGAGCAAACTCGTGACTTGTAATTGTCTCTGTTTCTTGTTTGGTTATTTTACTCATATAACTCGAACCAGCTTTTGATTGGTACTATGGAGGCTAAACCTCTCTGCTATAACAGTTTGCTCTCAGTGTGGCGACTGCTTCTGAAAGCATTTGTGTCGTCATTGAAGCCATTTCTCCATGTGAGCAAATGAATTTTGGCCTTTGTGCAGAAGTGTGAGAGAAATATTTGAAGGAGATCACTAACCATATAAATATAACTAATTATAGTATTATATATTGAGTATATATAATATGTAATTTGGTATTTTCAAAATATTAATGAATTTTTTTTTCTAATTTAAGACAAAAGTTTAACATAAGAATTCTTAAATTAAATTGCATAAAAATACTAAACTATACTAAAAATATTGATATTTTATTGATGAAAAACTTAATGAGTAGATGAAGATGCTCTTAAATTGTCCATTGTTGGTGAGATACTCTTGAGACACTCATTTTACACATGGCATTATAAAATTAAAATTACATTGTACTATAACAAAAGTATAATAAAGATATTAAAATTATATAGATGAGAGTATCTCATCCAATAAAAATGCCTTAAGTATATAAATAGGGATTATGATTTAGGTCTTTCTTGCTTGTGTACTTGGGCTGGCTTGATCTCTCTAGCTCTCGCTCTCGCTCTCGTATTCTGATTACATATATTCATAGATTCTGAATTTTGACTGACAAAGTTATTTAATCACATTGGCTATGGAGAGGAGAACTAGCCTTACGCGGGATTCGATAGAGGAGATCTTCTCTAGGGTTCCGACTAAATCTCTAACCCGATTGCAATCATTATCGAAACAGTGGAACGCTGTTTTCAAATCTGAGAATTTCGCTAAGAAGCACTCTGCCAATGCACCGAAGGAGCCTCTAATCATGATGTTGATGGATTCTAGGGTTTGCTTAGTAAAGGTCAATCTCCAAGGATTTCACGACGGTGTTGCTCCATCTGCTAAGGTTTCATATCAATTCAACCTTAAAGATCAATTTTCTGATTCTTCTTCACAAATTCATATACGTAACGTCATTCACTGTGACGGCTTATTGCTATGCACAACGAACGACAATAGACTTGTGGTTTGGAATCCATTTTTAGGTGAAACCATGTGGATTAACCCCATGAACTCCAACACGGAAACAGACTTTTATGCTCTTGGTTACGATGATAAATCTTCATGCAAGAAATACAAAATATTGAGGATGGTTCGTCGAGGCCCTAATCTCCCTATCGATGAGTATCAAATCTATGACTTTATCTCTGAGTCTTGGAGGGTTCTTGGTGACGTCACTACCAATTGGGAGTTATCACCAACTTGTCGTGGCATGTCTATGAAGGGAGATACTTATTGGGTTGCTTTTGATACTACTCCAAAAGGGTGGTATTTCTTGCTAAGTTTTGATTTTTCAAAAGAGAGATTTCAAAGTATGCCTCTGCCTTACAAGTTTCCTTATTTTAATGGGACTTTATCAGTGGTCGGGGAAGAGAAACTATGTCTGTTAGGTAATGATCACGTTGATTTAGATGTATGGGTGACAAGTAGCCCAAGATCAGTCATGTCATGGAGAAAGTTCCTAACATCGACGGATGGTTTTCCGTTTAATTGTAAGGTGGGTTTCTTGGTCGACGAGCAGAACAAAGTTGTAGTGTGTTGCGATGATGACGTGTTCACGGAGTTGCACATTGTGGGAGAAAATAATCATAGAGAAGTGCATCGTGATGATGATGATGGACATTCTAAAGTCATGACATATTGCTCACATCTTCAGAGTTATGTCCCAAGTTTGGTCCAAATCCACCAACGTGGAGGTAGAGCAAACACGTGACTTGTAATTGTCAAAAACCAAATCTATCCAAGCTGCTGTGAAGAGCTTTTTTTTTTTTTTTTTTTTTTTTTTTTTTTTTTTTCAATTTTTGTGTTGATTTTGAATCTTTTTATAAAGCTCTCACATTTTTTGTCTTTTAAGGATCTTGAATGAATAAAATCTTACGAATCAAACGTTCTCTTGTTAAATTTTGGTATGCACCACTGACCACACAAGATCTTTTATAAAATAAGTATATAGGCACTTTATGTTTTTTCTAGTCATTGTGATAGAATCGAAAATCTAGCATCAAAAGGGAAAGCAAGTTACAAGTTACATGGTCCTTAAAACCAAAAAAAAAAAGAGTTACATGGTCCTAACATCCTATTTCCAATACTCATGATATTCATAATATAATAACGCAGTGATTTTTGTAAATAAAACACCTCAGATTCTTCATTATGTCTCTGTAACTTATCCAAAATGAAAAGAAAAATAATAATAACAACTTACACACATGGTTAGACTTTAGTATCTGGTTCTGCCTCATTGATCAGACAGTGGTTCCGATGGTGGTGGAGGAGCAATAGGCGAATCCGAAGCCGTTGGATTTAATGATGAATTTTGACTATACCACTTAACCAACCTTTCTTTGTTTTTTAGTCGATAACCCAATATTTGCTATAGGAAGATATCAAATTAGGCTTGTACTCGCCATTTAGTTTATTAAATTAATCGTATGTCTTTTATGTTAACCGGTTTGTCGGTTTGTTTGGTACAATTTGTGTGAACAACTTGTTAGGCAATTTGCGCTTTTGGAGGGATTTAATCATATTTTCTCCACTTCACTCTTTATCATCATCGACTTCATCCATCTTCGTTTGGAACTCAGCTCTTCAAGGTGATCTCTCTCTCTCTCCCTCCCTCCTTATGGTCATCTTCTAGTCTTTGATCCATCCTAATCTCCAGATCCTCGGTGGGTTTTCTAGATTTGAGATTCCTTACTTTGGTTTACGGTCTTAATTCTTCTACAAGGGATCGATGTTTTCAAATAGAAAACAGAGCCATGTATATAACTAGTGATTAGGGTTTAGGTCTTTGTCGCTTGTTGCTTGCTCTATCTCTTGCTCTCGTATTCTGATCATACGTCTCTGAACTTTGACTGACAAATCAAGTTATTAAATCACAGTAATGGCTAATATGGAGAGGAGAGACCTTTCATTGGATTTGATAGAGGAGATTTTCTCTAGGGTTCTGGCTAAATCTGTAGCAAGATGGCGATCAACATCGAAACAATGGAACACTTTGTTGAAATCTTGGAGGTTTGGTAAAAGCACTCTCTAATGCACCAAAGGAGGAGTCTCTGTTCATCATGTTGATGGATTCTTGGGTTTGCTTACTAAAGGTCAATCTTATTGGAATCCACGACGGTTATGCTCCATCTGCTAAGGTAGGGCATCAATTCAACCTTAAAGATCCGAACTCTTCAGAAGTTGATTCGCAAGTCGATATACGTAACGTCTTTCACTGCAACGGCTTATTGCTGTGTACCACGATGGACAATAGGCTTGTGGTTTGGAATCCATGTTCAGGGAAACCAAGTGGATTAAACCTACAGAAAGCTACAAGAAAACTGACAACTATGCTCTCGGTTACGACGATAAACCGTCCTCCAAGCAATACAAGATCTTGAGGGTGGGTCGTCAAGAACATTTTTGGCCGATCAAGAATATTTACGAGGTTTATGACTTGACCTCTAGTTCGTGGAGAGTGCTCGGAGGGCCTACTGATTTGGTTTTAGCACAATATCGTGGTGGCGTATCTGTCAAGGGGACTACTTATTGGGTTGCAAGAAGACGGGCTCATTTCTTACTAAGTTTTGATTTTTCAACAGAGATGCTTTAAAGTCATTCTCTTCCTCTTCCTCAAAGGTCTGCATATAGGGATGCGTATTTTTCAGTGGTTGGAGAAGAGTAGTTTTGTCTGTTAGGTACGTCTTTGTCAGTGGTTGGAGAAGAGCAGCTTTGTCTGTTACGTGCGTCTTTGTCAGTGGTTGGAGAAGAGCAGCTTTGTCTGTTAGGTACGTCTTGCTTTTTCAAGCAGAGATGATTTCCAAGTATGGGTGGCAACAACTACTAGTATTGGATCAGTCATGTCATGGAGAGAGTCCATAGCAGCAGCAGAGAGAGATTCTAAGTATAGGTCATATTATGAATATAAATTTTCTCAAGGGATGAGTTTCTTGGCAGACGAGCAGAACAATGTTGTAGTGTATTTGAGCCTCAACAACATCTTACACGTTGTGGGCAAAAATTATCACACACAAGTGGAGAATCTTGGTGGAGTTCCCATACCATATTGCTCTGTTCTTCTGAGTTATGTTCCAAGTTTGGCTCAAATATCCAACAAGGTTAATTCTCTTCCTGGATGACGCAAAAGGAAAGCACCAAGCAAATGACTCGAAATGTCACACTAATTTATGGCATTATCTATCTGATAATCCAAGTATTTTTTTTTTTTTTAATATAAGACTCTTTTGCTATATGGAACATTTCTTCTTCTTAGGTCTCTATATTTCTTTCTGTTGATTTAGAATCTTCTTTGTAAAGTACTCTCGCATAGTTTTTTTTTTTTTTGTCTTTAAGGATCTTGAATGAAGAAAATCTTACGAATCAAAACGTTCTCTCTATAGATTTTGGTTTGCACCACACAAGATCTTATAATATACCCACTTTATGTTTATCCTACTCATTGTGATAGACTCCAAAATCTAGCGTCAAAAGAAAAAGCAAGTTGTACAAACTACATACATGGTCCTAGCATTACAATCCTATTTCCAAAACTATTCATATGTATGCATAACGTAGTGAACATTTTTTTGTTAATAAAACACTTCACATTCTCCATTCTGTCTATATAACTTATACAAATGAAAAAAAAAAAACAATAATAACTTACACACATGATTAGACTTCAGAATCTGGTTCTTCCTCATTGCTTTTCTCAGGGACTGACGGATCAGAATGTGGTACTGGTTCGGGTGGTGGTGGAGGAGCAATAGGTGAATCAGAAGCAGTTGGATTTGATGATGAATTTGGACTATACCACTTAAGCAGCCTGTCTTTGTTTTTTGTCCACCAATCTTCTGCTTGATGCTCATCAAATCTCTTTTTACTACAAAACAAACAAAGAAAAGTTTTATGATCATCCTTTACAAAATCCATACGTAAAAAATTGAATTCCTGTATGTTACCTGAATCTAACTCGTCGGAAAATCTTGTTTCCATGCATGTCTACCGCAAAAGTCACGTAAACGCCAGGTTCAAACTGCTCTTTACTTTCTTTTCCACCTGTTCTTGATGATGAAGTTTCGGTTGGTACTGGCCTAGATGAATTCAATGTCTCGGCTATGCTTGAGTTCGATGATACTTGTTCATCAATCTTTTGATATTGTGTGTTTGCAGAAGGAGATGTTTCTTGTTGATCAAGCATCGCAGTTGTGAGTAGAGGTGTTTCGGATGTTTCGTTTGCATTTAGATAAGCTTCAGCTTGAGAGTTAATGGATTCAAAAGCTTCGCTTTCTGATACTTCAGGTGGTAATTTATCCTTCAACCCTTTCAGCTAAAAAAAGAAAAGAAAATAAAATTATATGATATGTTGCAAGAAATAGGTTCTTAAATTTCAAAAAAAAGAAAGAAAAAGAAATAGGATGGAGCAAACCTGTTCTGCAACAGATTTGAGAGCCTCTGTTGCTGTTTTATGTTTGGAAGATTGTTTTGCAGCTAATTCATAAGCTTCTTTAGCTGCATTTTGAAATCTTTGGATCTCTGTTCCTTGATTATTACATCTCTGTTTCAAATTCTTAACCTAAAAAGTTAAGGGAAAAAATTTAATAAGATTCATTACACTGTTTGGTATAACTGAAAATCAATAGACAATAAATAAAGTTACCTGACTCTGCAACTTTGTCATTTCTTGATTCATAACTTCATTAGTCTTCTTCAAACTATCGATAACGCTCCTTGAAAATCCAGAAGTGCGTGGAGGGCTTGATCTTCTTGCATAAGGCGAGGAGGATCTTGCATGCAAAGGCGAGGAAGATCTTGCAGATAAAGGCGAGGAGGATCTTGCAGGTGGAGGCGATGGCACAATTCCAGCTAGCTGACGCGGCGGAACAGCAGCAGGACCAGCAGGTTTTAAAGCATTTTGAATCGCGGTAAGCGAACTCGGGAACGCAATGTCTTTAAGCTGTTGGAGAGATGGAACTTGAGAGGCATGGAGATTAGAAGAATCAGGTCTAAATCCAGACCTTGACGACTTAACTGGCTCTCTAGTTGCTAAGAGAACTTTAGACGATCTTGCTGTTTCTCTATCTATTCTTACCGAGCCATCCATTGACCGTCCAGGGGCTGCAGTATGACTCCTGTTTGCATTGGAGATATAACCAGACTCTGCGGCTTTAAGTTTGTTGTAACACGCATCGCATACGCGATGCGGTTTCCCTGGAGTTGGAGCCAATGCTGCTTTCAAAGCTTTCTTTGAACTACAAGCATGACAATGGACTAGACCACAATTATAACAATTATGCCTCTTCCGGGTAAAACCAAATGCTTGGCGGCATCCGGAGCAGATTGACTGATCTGCTCCGGATACCCATTTATGTATACATATACTTGATGTGAAGTTTGAGCCGCAAGTTAAGCTCTTCACATGCCTGTCTCTCAAGGCTTCAACCAAAGTTGGTGTTCTTCTATCATCCGTGTCTCCATGCCCTAATCTTCCATTAGCACCTTTCCCCCAAGTAAAGACCTCACTTCTTGATGTCAAAACCGCGACATGGTGATCCCCGCAAGCGATTTCTTCCACGAATTCACCGACTAACCTATCTTGCACCAAGCATGGTAATTTACCATCAGAGATTGAGTTACCAAGTTGACCATGTGAGGTTCCTCCCATTGTGAAAACATGTCCTGAGGTTGTGAGTGCGACGGTGAATGTATGTCCACAAGCAATTTGCTGAAAGTTGTAGTCAATAAGGGAAGAGATACACGTGGGAAGCAAGTAAGTCTCTTTATTCCCATGCCCTAATCTGTTTTTGTCACCATCACCCCAAGTAAACAACTTCCTAGATGACATACTTGTACCAGTCTGACCCATAACCTCGACAATCGCTGCGGTATGCCAAACGCTACAAGCTACTTTCACCGTTTTTAACCCGTTTAACGATTGTACTTCCCTAGGATACGAAACGCTTTCTCTGTTTCCATGTCCCAAAACGCCAAACGTACCATCACCAAACGTGAATAGCTTCCCATTTGCAGTGGCCAAAGCCGAATGCCATGTGCCACAAGCAACCGAGAGTACTTGAAGACCTTCTAAAGGACCAGAGACTCTTTTTGGTATCCAATGGCTAATATCACTTCCATGTCCCAAAAGCCCTACATTGTGGATCCCATCTCCCCATGAATACAAGTCTCCAGAGGTAGAAACAACACAAGTGTGATACTCTCCACACGCAACAAAGTCTATGTTGGTTAAAGCAAGAAACTCAACGAGCTTCGGACGACTAATGTCGACTTGAATACCATGTCCAAGCCTACCTCCGGCTTCTTCTCCCCATGTGAACACTTCTCCTTGTCTTGTCACAAGCGCGATGTGCCTTACACCGCAAACAATCTGGTGAACATCAAGAACAACATTTGATTCCAAAGGTCTTGGAGTTAACACATCTGTTTTCACTGTTTCTTTGCTAATTGTCCCGTCTGGTAATATCCCTTCGCTCCAAACCTCACCCCAAACGTAAACATCACCTAATGATTCGATATCATCTGGACCAGATCCTCCACTTGAACAACTTGGTGTGCTTGAGACACTAATCCGAAAACCATCAGTACTTGGTCTTAACATGTTTCCACGGTCATATCCAACATCTGAGCCACCGGTATTGATTGGAGAGTTGTTGTGATAGCCTAAATCAATTGATGTTCTGCCTCTTGGAATATTGTTTGGGACAAAGTCTATTGATTGACGACCAACGGAGAAGCAGTCACTGTCATGTACCTAAAAGAAAAAAAGAGAAAGTAAAGAATAACTAAAATAACTAAAGATATATATTCAAATTTGGTTCTAAGGATAGAATAACTAAAGAACGTACCTCAGGGATTTCACTTCTTGCGCGTCTATTACGACTTTTTTCAATTAAAGACTTAAGTCCAGCAAACCAAACCTCTGTCTCAGCTTTATCTTTACAAATCTATCCAAGAAAAGAAAAGAAAATACATATGTGAATTTCAGTTTTATAATGCAAGTTGAAAAAAGCTAAATTGGTCTCTTTTACTAACCAAATCAAGTGACCTTTCTTTGTTATTATATAGAAGAGAAAATGATAAGTGATCTTTCTCTGGACGTAAAAATCTCTTAAAAACAGCCTGTTCATAGAAAAGAAAGTTGTAAGAAACCAAACCAAAAAAGACTCTGCTTTTTTGGTTAGAATATGAAGTGTTCATGTTACGCTTACTGTTCTTTGTCCAGGGACGATTCTAGAAACTTCAGATAACCTCAAACCTTTTTCTTCTCCATGCGAAAACCAAATCAACGTTTTTTCATCCTGTCATGCAAGATCAATATGTTTAGCTTAACCTATTTAAAAAAAAAAACAACGAAAAGATTGCATATATATTTGAGTTTTCGTTGAAAAGTTGAATACCGGAGAAAGCCTGAATGCGCGGAATTTAGGTTTTCCTTTTCGACTGTACTTGACTAATTGAGTTCCTTTTTTCAAAACGACAAGTGCCTACAAGCAAATGTGAAACTAAGTTATAAAGAGAGTGTAGTGAATAAGCAAAAAAAAATTGAATAATCTTACTCTATTACATACTTCATGAGAGGTCCAATTCAAGAATCGACACAAAAAATGTTATTACTTCAAACACGGCCAAAACATAAAGCTCATATAGCATTCTTTATCCAAATCGAGAAAGTTTTCTTCATCGAACCTAAAGTTGCAAATTAAATACAATCTTGGTTGCTCTTTTATTTATAAATTTTATTGAAGACGGTGAACAAAATGATATAATCGTTTTGAGGGTAATAAGAGAGAAGAAAAAAAAACAAAGGAAAGAAACAAACTTGGTCGATGTCACGCTCGTGATAGAGACTAGCAGGATCTGCCATTCCATCTGAGAAACCCGAGAGAAGAACGTCGGATCAACTCAAGAAGCATCAAGTGTTGTAATTCACCTGTCTTCATAGATGCATTTATCGTCGATTCCTTTCTCCAGCTTGATCCGCTTCAACTCTCATCCAATTCTCTTTAACACTGCCAAAACGTATCCACGCATCAAAATATATTTGAACAGAAATTTGAGTCTGGAATAATGATATGAGGAAATGTGAGAATGGTTTAGTGGAAAGATAATATTTTTTGGGGGAAGATCGCCATTTTAGGAATGTTTGAAGCTACCATACAATTAGCCTCAGACTTTGGCGCTCTTCCCTTCTCTCTTACCACGTTATTCTGCCTTTTTCATTTTAATTTGTTTTTTACAAAAATTATGATTACCATTTTGTCTTAAAATAGACATTTTAATGAAGGGTTGTTAATGTTACGTGATGTGTGAGGATGAAATAATTGTTTAATCAATTGTAAGAGATTAGACCGATTCATTGTAAGTTTTTGCAGCATCCACTAAACATGTTTTACGAACATGATCAACTGTGATCACAGCTTTATGTACCCCTTTTATAATATTGAAATAGAAGTAAAAATATTGATCACAGCTTCAGCTACAAGTATTGAAATAGAACTAAAAATGTACTCACAGCTTTATGTACCTTTTTATGAGAAATAGCTATATCTATAAGCCCTTTGTTATAGTACAAAAAATATGCCGAAAGTTGGTTTGGTTCATACTAAATTGAAAAAAGTAAATACTTTTTGCCAGAATCCCAGCTTTGCCATCCCGAGGAAGCTAAGACGACCACCACACTTTCTATTCCCTTCTTTATCACTAAGCAATAATGGCTTTAGGATTGTAAAAAATGGTTTTTTATTTTTTGAATATAATTTAACATTCAATTCAAAAAAAAAAAAAAGAGGCATTTTAGTTATATAAGAAAATAATGAATGTCTGTTATTTATCCACTTTCAAGTAAAGTATCAATAATAAGAATGGGAAGATATATTTCAGTTTAGTAATTATTCAATTACGTTAGCGTATCTTCAAGATATTCTACATTTTTTTCTATATCAAAGACTAGTCTTTCCTCCATAACCATTGGTGATTTCTTCCAACACATCATTCTCGAGATTCGTTTTTTTTATTAATGGCTCTTTTGTCCTTTGGCAAGAAGAAAAATGTGGCAAAACGAGGGGCATGGAAGAGCTTCACTAAGAAGCTCAGATCCAAATTTAGAGACCTCGAGATTGCTCCATCGGTCAGAGATTCGACTTCTCGTCTCCTCCGTGTCATCTTTCGCCGTCTCATCGTTCCTTTGCAAACAAGGTACCTTCAAAACACTATCCATCGAACCCATTTCAAAAACTACTGTAGTCACAGTCATAGCCATGACCGGAGACAAGGGTGTCACTTCCTCAAATTCTTCTCTCGTCCTTTTGTTAAAAGAAAGCGTCTAAGAAGGCATAGTGAGAACAATGACTGGCGAATCTGCCAGTACCAGAGTCAACGATGGAGACAGGGGGAGATTAAAAGGGAGGAGAAAGTTTTAGGGAGAAAAATGGAAAAAGAAGAAGAAGAGGGGACGCAGGAGATTGTTGATTCGATAGAAGATGCTTGGAGGAGAGTGGTGGCTGCATCGCCGCACCTTAGGGTGGACGAAAGAGCCGACGAGTTCATTTATAAGTTTAGGGAGGAGATGAGAATGGAGAAAGAGAGATCGTTACTTGAGTTCCAAGAAAGGTTAAAACGAAGTGCTTGATCTTATTTCTTTTCTTCCTTTGTTTTTTTCTTTCTACTCAGTGCTTTTTTTTATGCTACCTGCGGATTGATTCTTTTGTAGCGATTGATGGATTTGTATACTCTTTATGCTTTCCGAGCAAGCCATTTTCATTTAATTTTGTGTAGAGTAGTTTATATCTCTCAGATTTCTATTTTTAAAAATTGAGCAAAAAAAAAGATTAATATATTTGCAGTAATAAGGCGAAATCGTTGGCGTCGCTATTGATTTAAGGTTTAAGGTTTCTGTTTACAGGTTGCATTAGTCTCAAAAGAAATACAATTGATTAGATCCTCTGTTTTCTCACGTAAGAGGATATCAGTTTTCATTCACACGTAACTGGCTTAAGTTTTCTTTGCATTATCAAGTTTCTTGTTGGACACTGCACAAGTCTTTATAGCTGAGAGGAAAAGGGTTAAGAGTTAGGGCTAACCATCTGAGTAATTTTTCAGCCACACTGACTATACTGTTGCACAAACTGGTCTGGCTATTAAGATATGTACGCGCGGTTCATAAACTGTAACTCTGCGTATGACTGAATACAGTCAAATTCTTGATCCTAGGTTCTGGACTGACCATTTCTTCCAAAGAACTTGGATTGAATGTGACAGATACAGAAGATCATATAGCAAACCCGACCGGATGATCAGACAAGGCAGGTTTTGTTGTTGTGAGCTAACTTTAACTGATTCTGCAGAAAATTTTGGCAGAACAAAATCAGAAGTCCTATCCCAATGTACCTTACACTTCATGTTCATTGTCAAAATAGCAGAGCCGAATGAGAAAAAATCAGAAAAAATCAGATCATTGTTATTACCATCTATTACATCTCATTATTAAGAATAGTGATGTGGTCCTTGGAGATAAAACCAAACCGCGTAGACCTAAGTTGAAACTGAAAGATAAAGCCAAACCAGAAAATCTTAATCCATGATATAAAAGTTCCCAAAAAAAAAAAAAAAAAAAAAAAAAAAAAAAAACAAGAAAAAGGAGGACAATCACAAATCACATGCTTTGTTCTTCAACAAGTGTTACATTCTTGTATTTGAGCCAAACTTGGAACATAATTCAAAAGACGTGGCTCACATTGTCTGCTTGTAGAATCTCCACCACGAGAATCCACTAGTATGCATTTATTTTTTCCCATAATGTGTAAGACTGTTTGGTGGGCCGAGTTAATACCGCAAAACACTATAACTTTGTTTTGCTCGTCCGCCAAGAAAGTCAGATGTTGAAGAGCATCCTCAGGATCGGTTTTTAGTGTTAGGAACTTGCTCCAAGACATGACTCATCCAGTTCTAGTTGCCACCCATACATCTGAATCTGCTGAATGTAAGTAAGAGCAACACAGACAAAGCTGCTCTTCTCTAACCACTGATAAAGCCGCATTACTAATAGGACACGTATGACCTGGGAAAGACAGATTTTGAAAACTATCGTCTGAAAAATCAAAGCTTTGTAAGAATTCAGCATACCCCACTGCTTGAGTGGTATCAGTAGCAACCCAATAAGTGTTTCCCTTCAAAGATATGCCACGTCCTTGTTTGGTCCAACCGGTATTTGTATCAAGAAACATCCAAGAATCCGAGGTGAAGTCATAGATTTCGTATCTACAGTAGCCTCCGTACTGATGGTAAGTAAAACAATCTATCCTCAAGATCTTGTATTTCTTGCAGGAGGATTTGTTGTCGTAACCGAGAGCATAGCTGTCGGTGTCCTTGTAGCGTTTTTTAGGTCTAATCCACTTGGTTTCACCAGAACTTGGATTCCAAACCACAAGTCTATTGTCTATATATGGTGTTGCATAGCAATAAGCCGTCACAGTGAACAACATTACATATGTCGACTTGTGAAGAAAGAAAGAGGAGATCTTTGAAGTAGAGTTTAGCTGCTACCGTAATAGATTGTGCAACGTTATTGTGAATGGAGACTAACTTTTAATGTGAGCTACAGTTTTAGCCGGAACCCTAGAGAGTGTATCCTCTATCAAATAACATGGAAGGTTTTTCCTCTCCATAGCGTTTGTGATTCAATAACTTTGTCAATCGAAGATCTCTACTGTGTAATATGAGAGAGAGAAAGCTACAACCGACAATGACCTAATTCCTCCAAATTTCCAATTATATACTTTTTCACTTTCGTTATAGTTGTCGGTTTATATTATTTTACGCAGATTAATACAATATTAAAAAGGGGTCTCTATCAAAAATTTTGTTTACCCCTAATTAACACATAACAACACAGACCTAACCCTAATAAACAAAGAATCTGACGTCTCTAGTTTACTTTTTTTTTTTGTCTTCTTTATTGCTGTGGTTGTTCAGAGAAGTCTCTAATTGAATTTTCTCGCTCTCTGTCGTAACCATGTCCCAGTCGAGATATGCCAAACTATACGCCGGTAAGATCTATCTATATATTTTCTGTCTTGCTCGAAATTGTTTTATCTGTCTAGTAAAGTTATTTCAGTTGAATATATTCACGATCTGAATGTTTTTTCCCGTCTCGTAATTTTTTATTCGTTTCGCCCGCAGAGGCTAAGATAGGTATCTTCTGGGACGTGGAGGATTTCCCAATCCCTGAATGTATGGATCCTAAATCGATCAATAAGGGTATTAGATCAGCTTTTAAAGAAAAAGGTTATGAAGGTGATGTGTCAATTCTGATGATCGGAGATAAGACTACACTCCCTCCGGTTGAATTGAAAGATAAATATGAACGTGCCGGTATCAGATTCAGTTTCATACCGGAGGAAGATGAATTCTTAAACCCTATCTCTCTCTATCTCTCTTTTTTTTTTTTTTTTTAACAAACTTATAATCTATCTCCGTTTATATAGTTGCAGGGGTTAAATATGGGAGGGATAGTAAGATGTTAGTGGATATTCTAATTTGGGCATTGAAGAATCCTAAAGAATCAAATGTGGTGGTAGTCGCAAAAAACATCAAAGCAGAAAAGACGTTGACATATCTTCGCTGGTTTAGTGCTAGACGTTACAATGTTTTCGTTACGGATGAGGATCAGCCATCAGAATGGGAAAGTCTTAATGAAAGCCCAGCGTGGCTTTGGGAAAGCCTACATAAGATGGAGGAAAACAAGATGGGCTGCTTGTAGAATCTCCACCACGAGGATCCACTAGTATGCATTATTTTTTCCCATAATGTGTAAGACTGTTTGGTAGACCCAGTTCGTTCCGCAACACACTATAACTTTGTTTTGCTCGTCGGTCAAAAAAGTCAGCTGTTGAATATATTCCGCAGGTTCGGTTTTTAGTGATAGGAACTTGCTCCATGATATGAATGATCATATTCTAGTTGTCACCCATATAATTCTGTTGAATAACACAGTAAATGTTGCTCTTCTCTAACCACTGATAAAGCCACGTTAGTGAGAATTCAGTATACCCTGCTTGAGTTTTCCTTTTATCAGTAGCAACCCAATAAGTATTTCCCTTCAAAGATATGCCACGTAGTGGTACGTAACAATCGGTATTTGTACCCAGATACATCCAAGAACTGATGATTATTGATTTTTTTTTTTTTTTTTGAATTACTAGGACGTTCTAGGCCACCATAGCATAGCATGTAATATTGGTTCCGTCCAAACGGCACACATCCGGTAACCTCTAAGCTTTGCCTATAGTCTTTTTTCAGTTGAGCTAACTTGGTCGATGATTATTGAATATTACTATCAGTTTTGTATTACAAGCAATACATCCAATATATATCATCCGCTAAATTATTCCTCCCTAATTCTCTTTCTCCTACAAAATTATAGGAATAAAAAAAAAGCCAAAAGAAAGAGAGGCTGAGGGAAGAGACGTGGAGAATCTAAGTGGGACTTCTTGTTAAAAGAGGGATTAATCTAGTTACTCGAGATTCTCTTGGCAGCGACCCTTTCGTCGTCATAACCATGTGTCCTCGGGTACTCTTTCTCCCCAAACTTATTTGATCTTCTTGATATTCGTATTTATAGTTGTGTGACTTTGCTGAACAATAGGATATGATATTACTTTTAATTTGTATATCTTTAGTTGTATTTGAATTATAAAATTGTAGGTTGGTTCACTCAAAATTCAAGCGTCTTTTTCTATGTTTCTTAAAATGACAAAATAAAGCTGAATCAGTTATATTTATAGTTACGAAACAGAATCTCTTCCATCCAAAGATTAGATACTAGTCAAATGGTTGGAGTTTTTTTACAAAACACAGAAAAACATTAAGATATATAGATAAAAATATTTCTGATAACACACTTTCATTACTCCATATCACATCTCGATACATAGAAAGAGCACATTATTAACATGTAAAGAAAACACAACAGACACTATTAAATTATACAAATAGATAGATGGATAGATATAGATAGATAGATCTATTCGTTAGACAAGAGCATTTCGTCAATATCTTTGAACATTTTGACACACATTCGGACCAGACTCTCCGGGTGAGCCACGTTCTCATCAGTCCTCTCATATTCTGCGTGATATTTCGCCACACCTCCATGTCCTCCTTTCTTCTCCGTCACTTGGATCGTGATTAGGAAGCTCTTGAACTCTTTCAGCAGATCTCCCTCTATAACTCTAAACTTAATCATATTCTTCATCGGGTCCACTGCCTCGACCCTTTCCGTGGCCACCACTGGCTTCCCATCTGCACCCAAAAAAGCGGTGTTTACTAAACCAATCTTCTATCTTCTAGCAAACTAACTATAGTTATGTAAAGTTTTGCTTACCTTGAACATAGTTCCAGGTGAGGAGAGTGCCAACTCTGCCCATCTTTCCCTCATGCACATCACATCGCTGGATGTTTTCAGGAGTGGCTTTAGACACAGCTTGTGGTGTTACCGCGAACATGTTATAGAATTTCTTCGCTGGAGCTTTGATCTTAACATCCACCTCAAGCTCTCCTTTTAGAGAAGACTTCAAAATCGCCTGTGCCATTTTCTTCTTCAGATGATTAATCACTTCTCTAGTTTACTTTATAGAAGGTGATTATGTATGAATGAAAGTGAGTTAGTGGATGAGTTTTTACAAAACTTGAAGACGTACAAGAACCATGTGCGATTTATAGGGTAATTGGAATGAGCAATTATGAAAAGATGGTATAACTAATTAAGTTTATTTTCTGGCCGGTGAGTTTTTTTTATTCCTTGAATTGGAATGTTGGAATATATATATATGGTCCTTTACGCAAGTTTAGGAATCAGACCAACTTGTTGATAAGTACTACATACTTTATAATTGTGGGAATTGATTCAATGATGTGTCTCCCCACCAAAGGCTATCCAACAAAGATAATCTTCTCATGTAATTGTATAGCTCTCGTATTATTTCAACGCAATTTTGAGAGCCAAAAAAAAAATTACGTAATAATTCATGACATTTCTCAACTTAAGACATAATTCTTCGGTTGAGATATGTCGAAAGCAGCAAGATTGAGAATTAATAGAGTGGATCAATGTCCCTGCAGGTTCAAGTGATCATTGTAGGAGACATGAAAAGAGCAAGTGTGTGTGAATTAGTTCATAAGTGTAAATGTGTAATAAGTGCAGCGACAATGTCGATACGCTCATCGCCAACTTAACATATTTCAACTTGCATACACACTGGGTTAAAGTCTGTTTATGCCTCAGACAAGAGGTGTTTCCGGAAGAACTGAAGCAAAGGGTTAGAACTGAACAACACTTCCAAGCCTTTCTTACTCCTGCGTTACATGTATAGTGAATTAATGATCATCAAAAAGCTCTCGAATTCTTTCATCACTTCACCTTCTATTACCTTAAACTAATAGAAGATAAGATTCCTATCCTTCTATTAGTTTTTTTTTTTTTTTTTTTTCCTGAATATGGGTTGGACTTCCAACATTTTCTTTTTGGGTTTGAGGGATTGCATTGGATCATTAAAAATGGGGCTTGAAAAAAAAAAAACGAATTTTGGTTTATTTTGACTTTAAACATAAGAAAACATCACGTTTTTCTATTGGAAAATATCGTAAGAAGTTGGTATGAAGTAATCGTTTCTTATCAATTTCTTACGAATACATGCGGGGTGTTATTCAATTATGTATTTAAAATCAATTCTATAGGTTTTATAATCCTTCAGATTTAAAGTTTTGATTTTATTTTAAAGAATCCATAGGAGTTGATTCTAAAATCTCTGCAATGTAGCTTGGATTCTGTTTTAAATAATTTACTCATGAAACTCCATTGTAATTCATTTCAAATGACTCAATAAACAAAGATTTTAAAAGTCATTTACCTTTTGAATAACACTGGATTTTAAAACCAGATTTGAAATCTTGATTGAATAACACTGAATTTGAGAATCTATTAATGATAGATTACAAATCAGATATTGAATAACACTGGATTTTAAAACCGGATTTGAAATCTTGATTGAATAACACTGGATTGTAATTCAGTTTCAGTTCATTTCAAATACGACATCCAATAACAAGTTATCTCTCGTTGGAAATCGATAATGGTAAGAAAATTAAGTAAGAAATTTCTGACACATATCCTAAAAAAAACATTTTAAACTGGAAAATGACATTCCGGTGACTACTTTTTCCACAACCACTAGTGGTTACAAGAACAAAACTTCACAGGGGTCACCGCATCCAGGCGCTTCTCATTCGCCAGGATCACGAATCCTGAATCTAGCAATATCTCACCGCAGTTCTCCACAGGATCTCACCGAGATCTCACCGCCGTCCTCCACAAGATCTCACCAAGATCTCGCCATTTTAATGTTATGATTTGATATTAAAATGGAGTTCTCTGATGTTATTTATTTCTTCACTTTGGTGAATCAATCATTTTGGGTCAGACACTGAAGACTCGTGGTGTGGATAATAACTGCAACCCAGAGTGGAACGATAAAATGACGCTTGCAATCAAAGATTCTAATGAATATGTGAATCTTGTAAGTTACTTCTTGATCTTGGTGAAATCTTTAATCTTGGTTGTGGGGTTGATGATGCCAAAACATTCAAATTTTCTCTAATCTCTACTCAAGGGAACTTGCCAACATCTCTTAAAATATGAGTCTTTTCTTTATCAAGAAGTCATGTCTCTGATTGGTTTTTTTTCTGTTTTTGTTTTTTTTTTAAATTACATGAAGTGTATGATAAAGATACGTTCACCTCGGATGACAAAATGCGAGATGCAGAAATAGACATCTTGTTAATTTCTAAGAACTCATAAATTTTCTTATAAAAAAACTGACCTAGATTGACTGACTATTGACTTAATGTATAATTTTTCCAACTAACATTTATGATTTATATATCCCAATAAAGAGTGAATGGTGAGCATTAGAGTACCTGTTAAAACTACAACAGTTTATAAATTGTATTTGCTATAAGTTTTTTTATTTAAATATTTTTAGTCATGAAAATGTTTATGAAGTAAATTTAATATTTACCTTTAACACCTAGATTTTGAACTATTGTACGTATAAGCAGAGTAACAAAATGTATACATAATTAAATTTCATGTTTTTAAGAACAACTTTGTAAAAAAAATTCATGAAAATTTAGTTATTTTTATTCCTTTCAAACTTCATATCTCGTAACACAATTTTTCACTTATTTTTGCTTATATACAATCAATTAGTTTCTATCTATTTTTCTATTTTTGTTTACCGTTATTTATCCAAAATCTGATTTATTTACTCTTATTCTTTTACATATTTTTAACTTTTAAAATATATTTACAACAAAATTATATATTTTTGAACTCTGAAATGATGATAACATAAACAAAAATTATTGTTTTTTTTTCATAAAACATCAATGGAACTGCATTTAACATTTTATATAGGATAAATCTAATTAAAATTTTGATTAAAAATTTAAATATATTATATTATCCTTCCATAAAATATTAATTTAAATCTAATTAATATTATATATAACGTCCCGACCGCCCATCTTAGTGAGTCACCCACACCCTCTCTCGGCCCATGGGCCCCACCCTTGTCCGACGGCCGGTCCGCTATTTTTGGGAGGCTCTAGAGACTTGTTTACTGTCTCTGCAATCAACACCCGACCTTTCCCCGTGTTTTGACCTCACTCACACGGTTCCGTATACCACTTCCCGGAAGGTTACCCATCCTTCCACTACTCCGGCCCAAGCACGCTTAACTTTGGAGTTACTTATAGACCTTTAACCGAAGAGGTAAGTGCACTTTTTTGACATAGGTAGCCAAATCAATTCTATTAAGCACATCCTCATTTATCACAAACCAGGATGTTACAATTCACCCCCACTCACTACGCGCAACGTCCTCGTTGCGCACCTGGATCGTCACCCCCTGACGGTGTGAGTCAATGCCACTCCACTTGACTCCACACTCTCGTCTGTGTTTGGCTCTGATACCAAATTATAACGCCCTGATCGCCCATCTCGGTGAGTCACACACGCCATCTCTCGGCCTATGGGCCCTACCCCTGTCTGACGGCCGGTCCGCTATTTTTTGGAGGCTCTAGAGACTTGTTTACTGTCCCTGCAATCAACACCCGACCTTTCCCCGTGTTTTGACCTCACTCACACGGTTCGGTAGACCACTTTCTGGAAGGTCACCCATCCTTCCACTACTCCGGCCCAAGCACGCTTAACTCTGGAGTTACTTATAAGCCTTTGACCGAAAAGGTAAGTGCATTTTGTTGACATAGGTAGCCAAATCAATTCTCTTAAGTCTATTCTCATTTATCACAAATCGGGATGTTACATTATATCTTATTAAAAATCATTTTATTCGTTTTGCTATTTATTTAGTTTATTTGGTTTTATTAGTTTAAATATCAAATATATATTAAATAAAAGTAACAATTAATATAAATTGATGTGTTAAATAAGTATTTAATTATACTTTAATGTTAAATTTACTGATGTAGATAGGCTTGATTGAGAGAAAACTTTCCTATTATATATAAGATTGAGAGTAATTTGAAATGAAAAAAAAATGAGAAAAAAGTTGTGGAGTAAATAAAATATTTAAAAAAGGAAAACAAATAAATCAGTGTTAATGTTTCCATCCTCAAAAATCTTGAGGGAAAAATGTAGATAACTTGACCTTTGATTAAACAGTGTTCATCGTAAGAAAATAAAAAATAATTGTAAGTTTTTTCACTTGATCCCTAATATATTAAAAGAGAATACACTAACAAAATAACTTTTGTGTGATGTGTTATTAACAACAATGCCATTGTTTATGTGTCATCACATGGTTCATTCTCAAGACAAATATTAATTAAGACAAATATTACTAGACTAATTACATTATATGCCATTGCATTAATTTGGTTAGAGAATAATTTATACCAATGATTTATACATATTTCAGCATTTAATTATAAAGATATTATCATTCTTTCCATATCTTATCAAATATATCAAATTAATTATTTTCTTAAATACTACATTTTTCTCTCATTTCTTGGTTGGACTAAATTTTATAAAAGTAAATAAATTATCACATTACCCATATATTAAAAAATGTATATTTTTTTTACACAAATTATAATTTGAATTTTTAAAAATAGATATCAATTACTGAAATGATGAAAAAAACAAGTATATTATCAAAGTTTCACATTAGAAATGAAGATGTATGATAGTTCATACTTCATAACACTATTATAAAAATAACCAAAATGATAAGAAACCATAAGATTTGGAAGCTTAATTTGATAAGCATCCAAATTTATCAGTATATTTGGATTAATATTTTTTTTAATAAAACTATATAATTAAACCAAATAAAATTTATATTATTATATATATTTCACTGTGAAAAAGTTGAAAATATTTATATCAAGATATTAAAATATTTGAAATAGTTTAACTTGGTTTAAAAGTTAAAATATTTGTTTATCAAAAAGTTGAATATGGATATATGCGCCATGCGGAGTGAAAAGATTGCTAATCACTTACTTAGTTTTGCTAAAGTTTCATTGATTATGATTTTTGTAACCTTTAAAAATAAGTAGAAGTTTTTTATATTTAAATGATAAAAAAATATGAATATGGTATGAAATTTCCACATTGAAAATGAAGTTAGATGGTAGTTCAAAAACATATTATAAAAAGAACTAAAATGATAAGAAGTCAAATAAATTTATAAGTATCTTTTTGTTTAATATAATTTTTAATAGAACATTATAATTGCAATTACATTATTAACAAAAAATATTATTTATCATAAATATTATTAACACATATATAAAATTCAATAAATTATTTTCATTCCAAATAATTTCAAATTAAATCTTATTTAATAAAATAGTTTATAAATTTTTTACCTTGCGCGGGTTACCACCTAGTTGGTATATTATAGTAGCTGAACCCAGAGTAAATTATTTTCCAATTGAAATTTTATCGCTATCAATGACAACCATTCAAAGACCAAAGTTGACTGACTATTACAAAAAAAAAATATACAAAAATATACAAAAAAAACAAAAGTTGACTGACTATTGCTTTTGGAAATACATAAATATTTTTGTTTTGGACAGGATATATATATTTATAAAAAACTGACGTTGATTGGCTGACTATTCAAAGTATAATTTTTCCACCTCACATTGACGATATTTATACATACCAACAAAAGTTGACTGACTGTATTGCTTTCCAGTTGTCCACATTGCATTTATATTATTACTTTTAAGAATATTATAGAAATATATATTAAAAAAACTGACGTAGATTGACTGACTAAAAAATAATTTTCCGCCTCACATTTTCGATATATATATATATATATATCTCGAGGTTATAGTTGAAGATCACTAACTTAATAAAGTATCATTCAGCCGTAAAGCATTCATCATTTCTTGAGGAAGATTCTGGTTCAAGCTCAGGTAATTTATCTCTCTTCAACCCGAGCTCCTCTTGATATGTTTTACCTCCTTGCTTTTAACGAGGGCTAGTTATAAAAGGAATTTGAGAATTTTGCATTCAATTTTTGATGGGATTTGCCATTCCCCCTACCCCTTTGAGTAATTGTTCGATGTATGTTTCATATCTCAAGATTAGCATTATAATCCCAATACATGGGTTTTGTTGAGAAAAATCATTTGTTGCAGTTTTAGTGTTTGATTTTGTATGTGCATTTTCTAGTTTTACATAGATTTTAAGAATTTTTGTATATCCATAAACCATAATATTTTGAAAATTGTGTTATATGAGTGAAACGGTAGAATACATGTTCTAATAATTATAGATTTCAAAAGAATTAGGAAATCAGTGATATATACTTTATGAATAACAAATGATTTCGAATAGTTTAAAACTTTGAAACCAATAACGATGGATTTTACTAGAAAGTTAAGAATATATGAGTTGATAACAGTCTTCAAACATAATTACTATTAGATTATACACATTTAAGCTAATTTTCATAATGCCTTCTCACTTAATAATATATGTATGATGTTAAGTTAAACTTGGTGTGTGTCAGAACTCTGTCCTAAATCTCTACTCTCTCTTGATTTTTTTTTTCCTTTCCAGATTATAGCTCCAATAAATCTTTCCCTTTGATTCTTCGCTTCACCAACGAACCAACAATATGGCCAGCTCGCTCGCCGCTCAAGCCGTGACTCAATATTTACCCTTGGACTTAATGATGGAGGCCACCGAGTTTCTCTTTGGACTAACCCGTGATATAGTAGATATCATTATTGAAATCAACGAAGATGTGGGTAAGAAAAAAAAACTACGTTCTTTGGTTAGTTATTTGGTTGATTTGTACTTAAAAAGTACCACGGCAACCTTAAATTTATTCTTTACCGTGGAGAATCTCGTTGAGAGAGCAAAAAATAGCCAGCATATCATTCGAAATGCGGTAGAACAGTTTGAAGCAGATTCAGAGGATACATATGTGGGAGGAAGTAAGAAGAAGAAGTATGCCAAAACGTTAGAGGAGCTAAATAAGTTTGAAGCTACGGGAGATCCTCTTGGTGAAGAGTTCGTCGCTATTTACAAATCTGTCGTTGATCAACAAATTAAGCTTCTAGAGGTCTTGTGTGAGCAGAAGTTATATCTTGATAAGAAACTCAAGAATGCGAAGAGATTGAAGAAAATATCGTATTTGGCTTTAGGGGCTGTGGCCACTGTTTTTGTTGCACTCGCATTGATAAGTCCTGCAGGTCCTCAGGTTGGTCAAATGGCTCAAGCTCAAATGGCTATTTTGTCCCGACCAATGGCAGCTACACGGGTATCGATCAACGAGATGTTGAACAAGTACGAGAACACTGTGAAGACATATAAAGGTTTGCTTACATCGGCGGAAAAGAGTACGAAAGTCAACAAAGCAGCGACGGAGACCATAAATTCCCAAGTCAAGAATCTAACAGGGAAACTCTCGTCTATTTTAGAGCAAGTGGACTTTGCTGTGGAAAGAGAAGAAGAGGAGGAGGCCACGAGACTTGCGATGCAAGAAATCATGACGAACGTTGAGGGGTTTACTAAGAAAATCGAAGAAGTTGGTGAATGTGCGGCTACGGCCAGCAAATTGATTGTTTCTGCGAGAGATCAGGTTCTTGAACACATCAACAATTCAAAGGGAGAGTGATAACTATATATATATCAATGCGGTTAAGGTTTAAACTTTATTGATGTTTGTTGTTTAAGACCTTTATGTTTGTTATTTACCATCCATTGTACTTTTATTTTGTAACATTGTATAAATATTACTGATGTCTTGCGTTTTAGCGTAATCTAACAATCGTTTTTACGTGTTTTATCGAGTCTTTTTAACTGTTATCGAGTCCTTATCAGGTCTAAATCATTCGAAGGTGAGTTTCGGTGACAGGAAGCAACGGGAGCTGAAACCATGCAAAAAGGAGCGAAATGTCGACTTTACGAAGTCAATTTGACCGGTGTACTCGACGGGAGGACTCACTCGACGCGCCACCCGACGTCTCCGCCCGACGCCTCCACCCGCCGGACTCGCCCGACGCCTCCACCCGCCGGACTCGCCCGACGCCTCCACCCGCCGGCCTCGACCGACGTCTCCACCAGACGGCCGCGACCGACGTCTCCACCCGACGGGGCCGACCCGACGCCTCCACCCGACGTCGTGACCCGACCCCCTCGCCCGACGTCGTGACCCGACCCCCTCGCCCGACGGCTTCGCCCGACGGATTGACACGATGGGCCACTCGCCGGCCTCACCCGACGGTCCGCCATCTCACACCACTCGATGGGCCTGATCACCCGAAGGCCCACTCGAGTACTTCGCCTGATGGCCCAGTCGATCGCTTCGACTTTCACTACTTAGACCTATTTTTCGTTTTGTTTAGGACACGTTCTTTTTTGACGCTTTTGGGGAGTTTTTCATTGTTGATCTGAGGGAGAAGATCTCTGAATCCTTTGTGACAGTTTGGAGAAGATTTCTGAACCCTCTTGTTTACTATTCGTTATTTGAATGAAAACTGTTTCATCTTTTGGTGTTGTTTGCTTGATCATGTCTGAGTAGTCGATTAGCTAGATCTAGGTTTTTCAAGGGAGTTTCATGAGTTAGTTGATCGAATGCAGATAGGACGTTTAATCTTTGAATCGAAAGATCAACTAGAGTGCGTCCATTAAGTTGGATACATACCTCAACAGGAACCCCAATCTTCGGATTGTGGCAACTTCGACCATCAGCTAAGGTTGTCGTATCTTGGGATCTTAGATGAAAAGAATCGTTTGTTTTTCACCTCTGATAGTCTTAAAGCTAAAGTCGATTTGATCACTCGGTTTTAGATCCTTAGTTAATCTGTGCATAAAAAGTGTTATAGGTTGATAGAACATTCATTGGTGAGCGATTCGTCCTTAGCCTGCGAGAGTTGATGCTAAGGCGAATCGTGAACATATCGAACCTGTCTATATTGCTTGCTTTTAACTTCTAGATTCAAACGAGAGTTTAGACATCTAGGTTGATTAGCAAAGTTGTTAAGATCACGAGAGTGGATTAGCATACTTTCGTGTTCGAGTTCGAAACCTGTCCTAAATCATTGTCCTGAATAGTCGTTTGGTTACTTTTCATGAACTCCTGCGATTTGCCTTGGTCTAGTGCTTGTTCCATATTGAATTTATATTATTATTTGCTTTCGTTACTTGTCACTTAATCACAACCCAACCAATATCTTGTCTTAGCTCTATTTCTTGGCTCATAAGTTCACTGTGCAACGCTGGTCCTCTGGATCGAATTGTTTACTACACTGCAAAGATCTTTTTATCAAACTGGCGCCGTTGCGACGGGGACCAACTCGTTGCCATTGAATTTTGATTGGAAATTTAGTCTAAGAATTTTACTAACTTGTTCTTTCTCTTGTCTCTCGTGTGTGTTTCAGGTGCATGACCACTAGATCTACAAGGAGCAACCGCACCGAAGATCTTGTTATCCTGTCTAACGCAGAACTCGCGAGAAGAGAACGAGAAAACAGACAGACCAGACCCGCTCAGATGGCTGGTCAAGGCAATGCAGACCTGACTGCTCAGATGGCTGCTCAGATGCAGCAGCTCCAGCAGCAGATCGAGCAAATGCGGAAGGCTCAACAAGATAGAGAACCGCATCCTCAAGCTTCTATTGGAGAGAGAGATAATCCGCATACCTTCTACCAAAACCGGTCTGCGATTGTTCCTCCTCCAATTCAGAGGCAAGACTTCAAGATAGACCCCAACATGATCTCACTAGTCAAGGCGCACCTCTTCAATGGCCTACCTGCTGAGAATCCGATGGACCACATCGAGAATTTTGAAGAGATATGCAGCACGACTAGCTCGAATGGTGTACCAGCCGATTTCCTGAAGTGCAAGCTGTTCCCATTCTCACTCGCCAATAAAGCTTCTCGCTGGCTGAAGTCATTACCACCAGGGTCTTTGACTTCGTGGGAACAATGCAGATCAGCGTTCCTGGACTACTTCTATACGAAGTCCAAAACAGCTTCTCTCCGTACCAAGATTGCATCATTCCACCAGTATGACGGAGAAGCTTTCTGCGAAGCATGGGAGAGGTACAAGGAGTACCGGAGAGATTGTCCTCATCACGGCTTCACTAATGAGCAGATACTGGGAATCTTCTATGATGGAGTCAACTGGGACTACAGAAACATTTTGAACTCAGCCAGCAATGGTGATTTCATGACGAAGTCCAAGGAAGGAGCATTCGAGCTTATCGAGAACCTGGCTGCAAGCTCGAGCAACAAGAGCGCCGAATATGACCGAACTGTGAGTAGTGTGTCCGCCAAGGGAAGCGGTGTAGAAGCGCAGAAGATTGATGAGCTGACTGCCAAGGTGAATCTGCTGCTGAAAGCGTCGCAGAAGTCTGTCCACTTCGTTGATGAGAGCGATGATACACCTATCTCTCAAGAGTTTGAAGTAGGCGAAGAAGAAGATGATCAGATGGAGGTTAACTACGTGAACGGGCAAGCCTTTGTCCAAAACCGTAGCTTCAACCAGAACTACCGGCAACATCCGAACTTGTCCTATCGGAGTACGAACGTCGAGAATCCGCAGGATCAAGTCTACCCGCCACGGTCGAGCCAAAACCAGCAGAAGAGTTACTCTAACACCTTTCAGGAGAAGACCTTTGTTCCGAACCAGAAGACATTTGGTCAGCAGAAGGTGCAGTTCAGTAGCCAGCAGCAAGCTTCAGGTTCATCAAACAATTCGAACGACGAGCTGAAGAGTATGATGCAGCAGATATTGATGAACCAGCAGAAGTCTTCTGAAGAGATCAACCAGAAGATTGACACGATGTACAATGATCTGAACGGAAAGCATGAAGCCGTGTGGACTCATGTCAAGAAGCTTGATGTACAAGTTGCTCAGATGGCCGAAGCTGTTAAGAGGCCTCATGGAACACTTCCTGGGAAAGGAGAGACAAATCCCAGGAATGAGTATGTTGCCGTGGTAGAGACGCGAAGTGGGAAGAAGCTGACACCTACACCAGTTCCTGCAAAGAGAACAGGGAAGGAGAAAGTTGACGAGGACCTGGTCTTTGAAACAGAAGGACAAGCGAGCGAAGACGATCAAGCTGATCCGACTAGAGTGGATCGAGCTGAAGACGAAGGTTCATCTTCTCAGGAACCCGTCCCTGTGTCCGACGAGCCTACACCTGTAGCTGCAGAGGCTGTACCTACACGGATCTACAAGCCGAAGGTGCCTTATCCAGTTCCACCGAAGAAGTCGAGGAAAAGTCTGGAGGAGGCGAAGTGTAAAGAGATGTTGAGGGACTTGACTGTGAAGTTGCCTCTATCTGATGCTGTACAGATGATTCCTGCGCTGAAGAGGTACATGAAGGAGCTGATTTCTGGGAAAGTAGCTGAGGAGGAAAATGTGATGCTGGTGTCTGAGGAGTGTAGTGCTGTGCTACAGAACAAGGTGGTGAAGAAGAGAAGCGATCCGGGCAGATTTGTTTTGTCAGTGAAGATTGGCAAGATGATATTCGCATGCTCTCTTTGCGACCTTGGTTCGAGTGTGAACCTGATGCCATACTCTGTGGCGAAGCGACTGGGATTCACGAAGTTCAAGCCCACAAAGATCTCCTTGGTCTTTGCTGATAGGTCGACGAAGTTCCCGGTTGGTATACTCGAGGATCTACATGTGCAGATAGGCGATACGCTCATTCCAGCAGACTTTGTAGTCCTCGAGACTGATGAAGAGCCGAAGGACCCTCTCATCCTTGGGCGTTCTTTCTTATGCACAGCTGGTGAAATTATTGACGTAAGAGGAGGTATCATTGATCTCCAGCTGGGAGACATGGTCATAAGGTTCGAGATGAACAGACTCCTCAAGAGACCAATGTTGGACGGGCAGACGTTTGTGATAGAAGATGACCCGAATTTGGTAGAAAAAGTGAGAGAATAACTGCTTCTTGACGACCCTCTTGAGATCGCATTGACTAGAGCTGAAGGAGAGTTCAGCTATCTGAATGAGGAAGCCAACTGTTTGGCAAAGATGATGAATGCGAGCAAAAAGATGGAGAGACTGGTTGCCTACATGAGTTTGGACGACGAAGAGGATTCGCCGAAGCAGAAAACCGACAAGGCACCTGTTCTTGAAACCACCATCAACAGCCCCTGGAGTGAGTTGAGAGCTCCCAAGCTCGAACTGAAAACACTTCCAGCAGGGCTCAGGTATGCATTTCTGGGACCTAATTCGACATATCCTGTGATAGTTAACTCTGATCTGAACAATGTTGAAACTGCTTTGCTTCTCTGTGAGCTTAGGAAGTATAGAAAAGCCATAGGGTATTCACTAGATGACATACCTGGAATTTCGCCTGATCTTTGCATGCATAGGATACATCTAGAAGATGAGTCGATGACTTCTGTTGAACATCAGAGGAGGTTAAACCTGAATCTAAAAGATGTTGTCAATAAAGAGATAATGAAACTTCTAGAAGCTGGTGTAATTTATGCCATATCTGATAGTACTTGGGTTAGCCCAGTTCATGTAGTTCCTAAGAAAGGTGGTATAACTGTTGTTAAAAATGATAAGAATAAATTGATACCTACTAGGACTATCACTGGTCATCGCATGTGCATTGATTACCGTAAGCTGAATGCTGCAACTAGAAAAGATCATTTTCCTCTTCCATTCATTGATCAAATGCTTGAGAGATTGGCTAACCATCCTTACTACTGTTTCTTAGATGGTTACTCAGGTTTCTTTCAGATCACGATCCACCCAGACGACCAGGAGAAGACAACATTCACTTGTCCATATGGCACTTTTGCTTATCGCAGAATGCCATTTGGCCTGTGCAATGCGCCGGCGACCTTCCAGCGGTGCATGATGTCAATTTTTACTGACCTTATTGAGGACATAATGGAGGTTTTCATGGACGACTTCTCAGTCTATGGAAGCTCTTTCTCTGTTTGTTTGTCTAACCTGTGCAGGGTGTTGCAGCGGTGTGAAGATAGACATCTCGTGCTGAACTGGGAGAAGTGCCATTTCATGGTGAGAGATGGAATTGTTCTGGGGCACAAAATCTCTGAAATGGGTATTGAGGTTGACAGAGCAAAGATCGAGGTGATGATGAGTCTGCAGCAACCTAAAACGGTGAAGGAGATCCGCAGTTTTCTGGGGCATGCCGGGTTCTACAGACGCTTCATCAAGGACTTTTCCAAGATCACCAGGCCTTTGACGCAGCTGTTGTGCAAAGAAGTGAAGTTCGACTTTGACAGTGCATGCCTGGAAGCCTTTCACACGATCAAGGGAGCTCTCGTGAGTGCTCCAATTGTTCAGCCTCCAGACTGGAATCTCCCCTTCGAAGTTATGACAGATGCTAGCGATTATGCTGTGGGAGCAGTTCTGGGACAGAGGAAGGAGAAGAAGCTGCATGTGATCTACTATGCCAGCCGAACACTGGATGAAGCTCAGTGCAAGTATGATACAACTGAGAAAGAGCTGCTTGCAGTAGTGTTTGCATTTGAGAAGTTTCGGTCCTACCTTGTTGGGTCGAAGGTGATTGTCCATACAGACCATGCTGCGCTGAAGTACCTATTAACAAAGAAGGATGCAAAGCCGAGACTGTTGAGGTGGATTCTTCTGCTTCAAGAGTTCGACCTGGAGATTAAAGATAAGAAAGGGATCGATAATGGTGTAGCAGATCATCTGTCCAGGCTGAAGGTTGACGAAGACGTCCCTCTCGATGACAGCCTACGTGAGGAGCAAGTATATGCAGTCGGTGTGATTGACTTTGGCGGAGCACCTGATCACGTAGTTAGCTGCGACTTTGTGTGCAGCATCGACGATGTCAACCGTCGAAGTTTTCCTTGGTTTGGCGAGATAGCGAACTACCTTGCTGCTGAGCAAGAACCGACAGGATTCGTGGGGAACAAGAAGAAGAAAATCCTGAGGGACATCAGGCATTATTTTTGGGATGAACCGTATCTATACAAGCAATGCTCAGATGGAGTTTTCAGGAGATGTGTAGCTGATGAGGAGATACCAGGGATCTTGTTCCATTGCCATAGCTCTTCTTATGCTGGGCATTTCGCTACGTTCAAGACTGTCTCCAAGGTTCTGCAGGCTGGCTACTGGTGGCCTACCATGTTTCGGGATGCACAAAGGTTCGTGTCTAGGTGTGATTCATGCCAGAGACAGGGGAACATCAGTAAGAGAAACGAGATGCCACAGAATTTCATTCTGGAAGTAGAAGTTTTTGACGTTTGGGGCATAGATTTCATGGGACCATTCCCATCTTCCTTTAAGAACCAATACATTTTGGTCGCTGTTGACTATGTATCTAAGTGGGTAGAGGCATTGGCTAGTCCTACGAATGATGCAAAGGTAGTACTCAAGATGTTCAAGTCGGTGATCTTTCCTCGATTTGGCGTTCCGAGAGTAGTCATCAGTGATGGAGGATCCCACTTCATCAACAGAACCTTTGAAACTCTGTTGAAGAAGAATGGTGTCAAGCACAAGGTCGCTACTCCGTATCACCCCCAGACGAGTGGTCAAGTGGAGGTGTCCAACAGAGAGATCAAGAGCATTCTGCAGAAAACAGTAAGCATTACAAGGAAGGATTGGTCAGCAAAGTTAGACGATGCACTATGGGCCTATCGGACAGCATACAAGACGCCTTTGGGAACGACTCCATTTCATTTGGTGTATGGTAAGGCATGTCACCTTCCAGTCGAATTAGAATACAAGGCTGCATGGGCAGTGAAGCAGATGAACTACGACATGAAGCCTGCAGCTGAGAGGAGAAAGATGCAAATGCTAGAGTTGGATGAGATTCGTCACAATGCGTATGAGAGCTCCAAGATCTACAAGGAGAAGACGAAGGCTTATCATGACAAGAAAATTTTTCCACGGGATTTCAAGGTTGATGACAAAGTGTTACTCTTTAACTCTCGGTTAAAGCTTTTTCCTGGAAAGTTGAGATCTCGTTGGTCTGGGCCATTTGCAATTAAAGAAGTCCGACCGTATGGAGCTGTTGAGCTATGGGACAAGTCAGGTGGACATTTTGTTGTAAATGGCCAACACTTAAAGCCGTATCTTGCTGATTCCGACATCACGGAGAGTGAGTCCGTTCCTCTCGGTGATCCATCTCCAGCGTAATAGGCATCCAAGTCAAGCTAGTGACTTTAACCAAGCGCTTGGTGGGAGGCAACCCACCGGTAAGAGTCCCTAACTTGAGTCATTTTCTTTTAATTACTAACCTTTTGATTTTTGTTTTCTAAAAAAAAAAAAAAAAAAAAAAAAAAAAAAAAAATTAGCTCGATCGAGTTCTTGATGGAAGACGTTCGACTGGCGGGACCCACCAGGTAAGTGACTCTCTCTGCCTCACACACTCACACACACTTCACTCTCTCATCTCACTACAACCACACATCTCCACAAATCTTATCCCCCTTTCACTCCATCTCACCTCTCAAGCTCTCTCCATTTTCACTCCATCGATTGTTTGAAATTCACCATGAGGAGGTACCATTTCTTGTTATCTCTCTCCCTCTCTCTTGTTTGTGTGTGCTTGCAGGGTCCTTCTTCTAGCAAACCGACGAGCTCAATCGATCGCCCATATCACTCGGAGCACCCGTCGGGCACTCGACCAAGTTACTCGCCAAGAAGCACTCGCCGGAGGACAACCGAGCGATCGCCGGAGGGTAACTTGATCCCATTCACTCGCCCGCTCACTCCGCCGGTCAATCGAGCCCTCCGTCGGGCCGATCCGTCGAGCTCATCCGTCGGGCCGCTCCGTCGAGCTTATCCGTCGGGCTCCTCCGCCGGGTCGATCCGTCCGTCGCGCAATCGACCAGCTTTCCTTTGCTGTGTTGATTTGTTGATTTCTAGGCTGTGTTCTTGATTGCTATTCATGTTCTTGTGGCTGTTAGCTGATTCTCTGTGCATTGCGTGCTTTGTGATATTGAGCAGCTGATTTTGCAATTGACAATGACATTAAGCTGATTTCGTGACCTTAAACTGATTTCCTGAAAATATGCCTCTGCCTTCTCGACCAATTTACTAACCGTTTGACTGAATTGCGTTATCCTTGAAGCTGTCAAGTGATTACGGTTTTGGTCGAGGCGAGCCATTCTAATCTTGCTATCCCTTCTATGGATTTCAGGAACACTAGTCAAGTAGAGGGATCCTCAAGAAGGAGAGCAGAGATATTGAGAGGAAAGCAGCGTCCTGAGTCCACCAGTTCTGAGTCTGACAATGATTCCGAGAAGGACGACGAGATGGAAGAGGTTGAGTCACCGAGAGTGATGAGGACCGAGCCAGCCGTCGACGGTCTAACTGAGCTGGAGGTCAGGCGGCTTAGAATTCTCCTGGACATGCAACTGGGGGGGACGAGATACCCAGATCGTTCTACAATGGATAAGCTTGGCATAACTGAAGATGTAGACGCCATGCTACAGCCGTTGGGGCTTACGATTTTCATGTTCCGAAGGCATGAGTCCTACAAGACAGCGACTTGTCTTTTCCTCGCCACCCTTGAGCTTCATCTCTGCGGTCCTGGACAGTTCACCAAAGACGGGAGCGACGGCTACATTACTTTCTGGACCGGAGGCGCGAGACGCATGCTATCTTTCCAGGAGATTGACAGAGTGCATTTCCTTCCCCCTAGCAACCAAGACGGCCTCATCGTAGACAGACGCGAGATCAACTCTTTATGGGAGACTATAGCTTCGGGAACCTTTACTTCGGGATGCAAATCTGGTCAGATCAGAAACCCATCGATTCGCTATGTCCACAAAGCACTGGCAAACGTGGTCAACCCAAGGCAATCGACGGGAAACGTCCATCTAACTGAGATGACCATGCTAGATGTAGCACTTACCGGAATTCTACCTCGTTTGAGCAATGGGAAGAGTCTGCAGGGAAGTCAGACGAACGTAGAGATCACAAGAGCGTTGATCGAGCATCTTATCTCCTTCCAAGGCTGGGCACTGAAGAATGAGCATGCTAGAACACAGTGTGAGCTGCGCATGGGCGGGCTCGTAACGCCTCTTTTGACCGCCGTCGGGTTTATACCTGATATGAAAGAAGTCGTTGCCATGCCAGAGGAACTAGACATCCAGTACCTGAGGCAATGCCATTTTTTGAAGAAAAGGGCGGCCGGTGAAGCGAACGACCTGATATACAACTTCACCCACCGACAGCTCGGCAGTGCTCACATTCTGCTCCCTAACCCGAGCTATACTTCACTCCGAGGTGGAGCTAACGCCGACTTCAACCCGCCACCATCATCGCTTATCGGCCGACCGCCCGCACATGCACAGCCAACCGCTCCTCTAGACCCCTTGACCCCTTTAGCGTACCAGAACCGCGGCTTCCAGTCGCCGGAGGAAGTTGGCGAGACGATGTTTGACTTTAACCATTTCCACTTCGAAGAAACCATCGTGCCAAAGACTCAAAGCATTGCAGTTCGAGCCGCGCACGAGCGAATCAACACACTCCAGCACTGGCAGAAATGCCAAGATAAAGCATCAAACATTCTCGCCGGCAAATTACGAAGGAAGATAAAGAAACTAAGCGATCAAGTAAAGGCGTTGACTAACATGATTAGCTGCTCATCTTCAGCCGCGGTCCGTAGAAGCACGGCACCCGTCCACGCGCCTCCTCCGCATGAAGACTCCGAGAACGAATCCGAACAAGATATCACAGAGGATCTCCAGTCTCCTCCTCGCCAGCCACCTCCAGACCAACCGCGTCACTCTTCATACGAGTCCCGACTAGGGAAGAGACGGGATAGAGAGGGAGCTCCATCTCTGAGGCGAAGTGCTACTACATCCAGACGGGCGGAACCAGCGGGTCCCTCGACGCCTTATCCAGGCGCTCAGACCGACCAGTACACGCACCAGACCACCGCCGGAGCAGGCCTCCAATACACTCAAGAGAGTATGGACGCGGAGATAGACGCCATCATTCATGGCCGCCGCTGAGCACCGCTCCAACTCTCGTCACCACCACCACTGTAACATATCATTCCTTCTCTTCTCTTTTATTTTATTTCATTGAATCTGTTAACTCTGCTTTTGATTTATTTTCACACCGGGGACGGTGTGATGTAAGTCCAGGGGAGGGTCCTTGTCTACTAATGTATTTTTTTTTCTTTCTTTTGTTTTCTATTTAATCTTGAGTCATTTTGATGTTTTCTTTGAGTCTATGCTTTATTGAGTCAAAAACTTGTTGGGAATAATGACCGAATCATGTGACGATCTTCAACCATTTATGCTCTTGAATACTTTCGATCTAGTGACCAATTTTGCAGGGTTTGTTAGGTGCAAAAAACTGAAATGCCCTTTTGGTCGGACTTCCCCCAGGAACTTTTCATTTTGCAGGAACTTTTGGTGAAACATTTGGTTAACTCTATCTAATCCGGTTTAAACTGAATTTTAAAATACTTCTTGTTTTGGGCATTAGATAGGGGAACGAGTTTCACCACACATATTCAGGACTTCTTTTCCCCTTTTACCACTCTTGCTGATCCTGAATAGCCTAACCATTTCTCGACCTATGTTTTTCTCTCTCTTATGTGCAGATGTGTGCAAAACGGTCGGAGAGAACAGGACAGACGCAACCTCTAACTCACTCTTGCTGAAGAATTGATCGTGAGTAGAGCAGAAAATTGGACGGATTACCCACTCCGAGCAGGACATCAAGAAAATTCATGCCGTCCAGTCATTTAGGGTATATCATCTATGTCTCATTCGTTGCGCTTTATGGGACATACATACGTATACAGCCCCTACATCCGAAAAAAAAAAAAAAAAAAAAAAAAAAAAAAATCATTCGAAGGATGTAGAAAAGGGTTTCAAAATCCCAAAAACGTATATCCCATAGCACGAGAAAAACCCCGGGGAAGAAGAAGTGGAGTTTGGAGTTTGGTATTCAAGAAATGAGGAGAGTGATTAGAGGTTGTGGACATCAACATGTCCGTTTTCTCTTGCCATTTTGTGCGACATCCTGCGCCACTCTCCAGAAATAATGGTAACTCCCTAAACACTTAAACACTTAGTCACTTTCATATGAAATGGCCTACCCTTACCAAATTCGTTCCTTATAGATAGTGCCTTGAATAAGAAGTTCACGCCAACCTTTAATGAATGTAGAGAGTTGACCAATGTGTAGCTAGAGTTTCTGCAGGATGGAGATTCACGAAGGGATCAGGATTGCGAGACCTTGAGGGTAGGACAGTGATTATGCGCTGGTCAAGCGTTGTTCTTGAGGCTAATGATTTTCCTTTCTGGGTATGGTTGCTGATGATTTGTGAGTTCCCGCGTTTTCAAACTTCTTCTCTGTGTCTTAGAACCTATGTTTGTTTGAGGGCAAGCAAAAGACTAAGTCCGGGGGAGTTGATGTCTTGCGTTTTGGCGTAATCTAACAATCGTTTTTACGTGTTTTATCGAGTCTTTTTAACTGTTATCGAGTCCTTATCAGGTCTAAATCATTTGAAGGTGAGTTTCGGTGACAGGAAGCAACGGGAGCTGAAACCATGCAAAAAGGAGCGAAATGTCGACTTTACGAAGTCAATTTGACCGGTGTACTCGACGGAAGGACTCACTCGACGCGCCACCCGACGTCTCCGCCCGACGCCTCGCCCGACGCCTCCACCCGCCGGACTCGCCCGACGCCTCCACCCGCCGGACTCGCCCGACGCCTCCACCCGCCGGCCTCGACCGACGTCTCCACCCGACGGCCGCGACCGACGTCTCCACCCGACGGGGCCGACCCGACGCCTCCACCCGACGTCGTGACCCGACCCCCTCGCCCGACGTCGTGACCCGACCCCCTCGCCCGACGGCTTTGCCCGACGGATTGACACGATGGGCCACTCGCCGGCCTCACCCGACGGTCCGCCATCTCACACCACTCGATGGGCCTGATCACCCGAAGGCCCACTCGAGTACTTCGCCTGATGGCCCAGTCGATCGCTTCGACTTTCACTACTTAGACCTATTTTTCGTTTTGTTTTGGACACGTTCTTTTTTGACGCTTTTTGGGAGTTTTTCATTGTTGATCTGAGGGAGAAGATCTCTGAATCCTTTGTGACAGTTTGGAGAAGATTTCTGAACCCTCTTGTTTACTATTCGTTATTTGAATGAAAACTGTTTCATCTTTTGCTGTTGTTTGCTTGATCATGTCTGAGTAGTCGATTAGCTAGATCTAGGTTTTTCAAGGGAGTTTCATGAGTTAGTTGATCGAATGCAGATAGGACGTTTAATCTTTGAATCGAAAGATCAACTAGAGTGCGTCCATTAAGTTGGATACATACCTCAACAGGAACCCCAATCTTCGGATTGTGGCAACTTCGACCATCAGCTAAGGTTGTCGTATCTTTGGATCTTAGATGAAAAGAATCGTTTGTTTTTCACCTCTGATAGTCTTAAAGCTAAAGTCGATTTGATCACTCGGTTTTAGATCCTTAGTTAATCTGTGCATCAAAAGTGTTATAGGTTGATAGAACATTCATTGGTGAGCGATTCGTCCTTAGCCTGCGAGAGTTGATGCTAAGGCGAATCGTGAACATATCGAACCTGTCTATATTGCTTGCTTTTAACTTCTAGATTCAAACGAGAGTTTAGACATCTAGGTTGATTAGCAAAGTTGTTAAGATCACGAGAGTGGATTAGCATACTTTCGTGTTCGAGTTCGAAACCTGTCCTAAATCATTGTCCTGAATAGTCGTTCGGTTACTTTTCATGAACTCCTGCGATTTGCCTTGGTCTAGTGCTTGTTCCATATTGAATTTATATTATTATTTGCTTTCGTTACTTGTCACTTAATCACAACCCAACCAATATCTTGTCTTAGCTCTATTTCTTGTCTCATAAGTTCACTGTGCAACGCTGGTCCTCTGGATCGAATTGTTTACTACACTGCAAACTGCAAAGATCTTTTTATCAATTACCATCCATTGTATTTCATTCGAACAAAAACAAAACTTCAATATAAAGTAATATTGTTGGGATTACGTGTAATGAGACTAATATTTACTCGTAATTACCTATACTTACCTCTTTTATTTATAAAAGTGATTTACCAGACTAGAAATACAGCGCAGCAGAGTCGCAACTCTTTCTGAAACAAAGCTGTTACCTACACTAATATTTATATTTGAACATACAACAGTATATTTCTTTTTTTTTTTTTGTAATGTACTATATTTTATTTTTGTTCTGGTTTGGAATTATCATAAATTTGTTCTTATTGTTTATGTCGATTTGGGTCCTTGAACGTTGTGCTCATGGCTGATTGGCTATGAGAATTCACGTTATATAATGGAGTTCTCTGATGTTATTTTTTCTTCACTTTGGTGAATCAATCATTTTGGGTCAGAAACTGAAGACTCGTGGTGTGGATAATACGATAAATTGACGCTTGCAATCAAATATTCTAATGAATATGTGAATCTTGTGAGTTACTTCTTGATCTTGGTGAAATCTTTATTCTTGGTTGTGGGGTTAATGATGTCAAAACATTCAAATTTTCTCTCTAACCTCTACTCAAGAGAACTTGCCAACACATCTCTTAAAACATGAGTCTTTGTTTTTTCAAGAAGTTATGTTTCTGATTGGTTTTTTTCTGTTTTTGTTTTTTTAAATTACAGCAAGTGTATGATAAAGATAGTTCACCTCGGAAGGCTCGGATGACAAGATGAGAGATGCAGAAATAGTCATCTCGTTAATTTCTAAGACCATCTCCAGTATGCTAATTTGGTATTTAGCAATTTTTTAATAATAAGTTTCACACAAATTTATATTAAAATTTTTGTATGAGATGTTAATTTTTTCATCCTCCATTGCTAATATCTTAATTTTGGTTTTTTTTTTAAATGTTAAATTTTCTAAAATTTATTACATTTAATACATTTTGCATATATTTGCAAATTAAAATAGACATTATCAAAGATTATATATCCTGTTATCAAAACTATATAAATATTATTAGAAGATGAATCTAATCACAATAACAAAGAGATATCGGAGATAATGATAAGCTTGAGATGGACCTGGTCAAACAAGATCATTTAAGCATTGAGATTGTGGTACAACGCACAGCATTTGCTGCTACAATACTCGAGTGCTTGTGCAAGATACATATCACTCTCAATCTCATAGCCCACTTAATTGGCTGATTATCCTCTACATTTTCAAAGATCTCTCAGTCTTCTACTAAAATAGAAATTTCCTACTAAATCTCCTAAAACACTGTCTAAAAATTTAGAACATAGAGCATGGAGCCAAGACAAAAGAGAATCAAACCAAACAAGTAAATGATGGAGAGACTTATAGTGGAAGAGATGCTTAGGGAGAGTTTCTAAAGGCATATACTCGGCAACGAGCAATCTCTCGTCTCCTTCACAACAGAATCCACTCAAGTTCGCCAACCTCTCATTCCTCAGCTGCCCCACAGCTTTTGCTTCCTCCTAAAAAGATCAATCAAACAGAACAATAAACAACAAAATCAACCCAAAAAACAGGTAATCCCCACCAAATGCAGGGTTTTTACCACTCGATTTCGAACTGAAAACGGTAGACCCATCAACGGGAATGAACAAAGGAATCAAATCACAAACATGAAAATTTCATACTTTCTGATCAGCCCGTGTGAGTTTCCGCACACACGGCTACATTATATGCAAATTACAAAATCAGAATCTTGACGGCAAGTAGCTAACATCATACATAATCTAGATTCAGGGAAGCCAAAATTCACACCCCCATTTATAAGTTGATCTTACACGAAACAAAAATACACACATCAAAGTAAGTCTCTCTGTCTCTGTTTATACCAAATTACAATTTCAGAAACTTGACTACCAAAATTAACGCACAGAGCTAATCACACATGTATTAGAAACACAGAGATCACCATAGTATTAAATCTCTCTATCTCGTTCTAAAAATTTCATGTGACATCTCTCCTCCTATATTTCTTAAACAATCATTCTCTATCCAGCTAAAGTTGCCCACGAGCTATACAATTAGCACAATTAAACACGGACTACCGGATAATAAATCAAATCTTTTCAGATTCAAGAGAAATAATTCCCAATTTGAACAAGAAAATGGAGATTAAGTTCGCTCTACACCAAACAAATCAAAAGCAAAAAAAAAGGCGAGAGATGAAGATGATGATTAATTACCAGGTATGGGATCCAGGACCGTACTTCTTCGGTGTGAGAATTCCAAATCGTGTCGTGACCCATTTCGTTAATACGCCTGAGTGAGAGACCGATCATTTTCATTCATAATGTTATCAGGTCCAGGGAGAGCACCAAGCGTAGAAGAAGCGAGCGCCTTCCTCAGTCCGTCGACGGCGTTGAATCGGAAGAGTCGGAAATCGTGATTTTCGATCGGAGGCAGAGAAGGAGAGAGGTAGAGAGACAAAGAACCATTGATATAGGGACAAAGACATACAGAAAGAGACATGCAATCGGAAAGAGACATAGATCGGAGGTCGGACCGGAAATGAATCGGGAAGAAGCCGATTTGATTCGTTCTATCGGCGGAAAGAACGAGAGAGAGTGAGAGAGAGAAAGAGAGAGAGAGAGAAGAGAAAAAAATGAATTTTTTTTTTTTTTCCGTTTTCTATCTGTGAATAACGTATGGCTGACATGTAGAATGTTTTTAAATATACGGAAGGTTTTTGCTAAGAATTGGTTCCATATTTGTATTTATTAAATATTTTCTTAATTCGATTGTAATGTTAAAAAAAAATTTTAAAACCTTGTTAAAACACCTCGTTGGATATTCTCTAAGAACTCTCGTAAATTTCTTATAAAAAACTGACTTAAAGGTTGACTGACTCTTGACTTAAGGTATAATTTTTCCACCAAACATTTATGATTTATATATCCCAACAAAAGTTGATTGACTAATACAAAAAAAAAAAAAAAAAAAAAAGTTGACTGACTATTGATTTTGGAAAGAGTAATTGCAATGCAGGGTAGTCAATAACTTCAAAATTAGTTCTCTCTCCTAAAGCATTATTCATTGGTTGAATTAGAATCCAAAAACCTATTTTTCCCTTTTGTATAATTAATTACAACTTTTTTATTTCTCTCTTGAAAAGGGACGAAAGAAAAGAAGAAGAAGGAAGAAGAAGAAGAAGAAGAAGGAAGAAGAAGAAGAAGAAGAAAAAGAAAAGGAAAGAAGAAGAAAGAAGGGGGAGAAGATAACGTTGTGACGGCAATGTTGGTGTCTTGGTGACAACGACGACGGTAACGCTGGTGGAAAATGGTGATGGTAAAATGGAGAAGGTGAAGATGAAGGGTGGTGATGGGTTTCCATGATGGTGATTGTGTTGGTGATGAAGACAATAGTGGTAACGAGGTGATAACGGTAACGCTATTAACAGTTTGTTAAATAGTTATCAAAATAATTTTGTTAAAATTATTGAGTTAACAAAATTAGCTAATAAGATAACTTTTATATTTTTATATTTTATATATGATAACTTGATGAACACGATAATTTATCATTTTAATGAAAAATAAAATGTAATATGATAATTGGGTTAATTGAGTTAACATGATATTGTCATATTTTAATAATATGATCATTGGTTTAACATGATATTGTACAGTATGTTAACTGGTTTAGCATGAGAATGCTAACTGGTTTAACACAATAACATGTTAAACTAATGTTGGAAAGACATATTTCTGATCAATGGCAGTTTTGTAATTTTTGGAACGAGAAGGACACTTATGGCACAAATTTTATTTCTCTGTGTTGGTCCTTTTTAGATTTTAGATTAGTAATGTTATTTACCTAATTTTCTGGTCAATATATTCAGTAAATTCACCCTTTTGGAAATACATAAATATTTTTCTTTTTGATAGGTTATATATATCTTATTAAAAAAAAAAACTGACGTTGATTGATTTTTCCACCTCACATTTACGATATTTATACATCCCGACAAAAGTTGACTGACTTTTTATTTTATTTTTTTATTTTTAGTTGACTGACTATTGCTTTCCAGTTTTCCACGTTACATTTATATTATCACTTTCACTTTTATGAATATTATAGAAATATATATTAAAAAAACTGACGTAGATTGGCTGACTAAAATATAATTTTCCGCCTCACATTTTCGATCTATATATATCTCGAGGTTATAGTTGAAGATCACTAACCTAATAAAGTATCATTCAGCCGTAAAGCATTCATCACTTCTTGAGGAAAATTCTGATTCAAGCTCAGGTAATTTATCTCTCTTCAACCCGAGCTGGTCTTGATATTTTTTACCTCCTTGCTTTTAAAGAGATTGATTATTCCCTATCTGTATCTACTTTTTTTCTTACTAAATTTTCTATATAAGATAATATATTTTGATTTTCTAAAAAACTTTCATATTATTGTTATCTCTTCCAATTTTATTGTATGTTTTGTTTATAAAGAGGATTTTATTTTCATGATGATATATAACAATTATGTACATATAGTACTAAAATTAGTTGTTTCCCTTTTATGATGATAATTTAAATTTTTTGAAAATTATGCACTTGTGTCTCGAGGATAATTGAAGAAACAATTTTATTAGGATTTGCATTTTTTCCCTAATTTACTTTTTTGTCATTGTTCTATCTATATTTTCTGTCTAAAGATCTACATGATTTGCATTATAATTATTATTGTACTTGAGTTTGTTGAGAATCAATTTTTGCAATTTTAGGTTTGGTATTTGTTTATATGTGTGTAGAAATCAATGATATTTAAATTTTTTAAATAAAAGACTTTTTTAATACTTTAAAATATTCAAACCAATAACAATAGATTCTACTAGGAATTTAAGAATACATGTGCCAAGTTTTACTAGATTATTATACAAGCACATTTAAGCTAAGTTTCTCATACTACCTCCTCAATAATAATATGTATGTAGGATGGTAACTTAAACTTGGTGTGTGCAGCAAAACACTGTCCTAAATCTCTTCCTTGTCTATATTTTTTTTTCCTTTCAGATTATAGCTCCAATAATATCAATGGCGTTGACCAACCCTGTCCTAACGCGTATGTTGTCGCCGAAAGGCTCAGAACACCTGAGTTCCTACCTATCCGCTTGTCGAGAAGACCCAGACCTCAAATCTTTTGATTCTTCGCTTGACCAACTAATCAACAAAATAATCAGCTCACTCGCCACTCAAGCCAAGACTCAATATTTACCCCTAGACTCACTCATGGAGGTCTACAAGGTTGTGTTTGAACTAAGCCAGAATATGGTAGACATCATTGATAAATTCAAAGAAGATGTGTGTAAGAACAAAGAGCTAAGTTCTTTGGTTGATTTGTATTTAAAAAATACCATGGAAACCTTACATTTATTCAATACCGTGGATAAGTTCGTTGAGAGAGCCAAAATTAGCCAGCTTATCATTCGATTTGCGGTAAAACAGTTTGAAGCAGAGTCCAAGGACACAGATGTGGGAGGAACTAAGAAGAAGAAGAAGTATGCAAAAACGTTAGGGGAGCTGAATAAGTTCAAAGCCAGGGGAGATCCTTTTGGTGAAGAGTTCGTCGCTCATTACAAATCTGTCTTCGAGCAGCAGGTTAAGCTTCTGGAGGACTTGTGTGCGCAGAAAGATCTCAACAAGCTTGATAAGAAGCTGAAGAAGGTGAAGAAATGGAAGTACTTTTCGAATGCGTTTTTCGGGACTGCGCTTGTCTCTGTTTTGGCCGTATCGGTACTTCCACTCGCAATTATAGGCGCGCCTTTGGCTCCGGTTGCAGCTCCTTTGGGTCTGGCTGCAACTCAATTGGCTCCCGATGCAGCTCAACAGATTGTAGATGCATGGAGAGAGGTCAACGAGAAGTTCAAAAAGTACGAGAAAGAGGTGGTGGAGAAGGCACATAATGATTTGCTTGGATTAAGGAAAAAAAGTACGATAATCAACAAGAGAGCTATGGAGGCCATATGTACCCAAGTCGAGAATCTAAGAGGGAGGAGGTCGATGATTTTAAAGGCTGTGGACATTGCTCTGGAAAGAGAAGAAGAGGAGGAGGCCACGAGACTTGCGATGCAGGAAATCACAAAGAACGTCGAGGAGTTTACTAAGAAAATCAAGGAAGTTGGTGAAAATGCGGATAAGTTCACCAAATTGATAATTTCAGGGAGATTTCGCGTTCTTGAACACATCATCAACTCAAAGGAAGAGTGGTAAGTATATATATATCAATGCCTTTAAACTTTATTCATGTCTGTTGTTTTTTTTTTTTCTGGGTTCAAGATGTTTGTTGTTTAAGACTTTTTTGTATGTTTAAATCATCTTAGGCATTGAGCTTTACCGTCCATTGTACTTTCATTTTGTAACGTTGACCACCTACTATATGAAGGAACTGGTGTTTAAGTACCTCGATATCGTATTAAGAGCTGTTGGGCTCCGATCCATGTACTGTTGGCCTCTTGGGCTTTTCAATCAAAAGTTTGTTGACAAATAAAAAAAATTAATATTGTTGGGAGTACGTGTAATGAGACTTATAGTTTTAATACCTATACTAGTGTTTTCATTTTATAAAAGTAAATAATCGAGGAAGCTCCTTTATCCCAGTCATTTGGCCAAAAGTTCGCATCCGTTAATAATTGCCTTTGTAATTGTTTCTTATAAAAAAAAAAAAGTAAATAATGAGATTAAAAAATAAAATGAGACCACGTCCACGTGGCTTGTAGTAGAAATTATTGAGAAAACACAACACTTTTGTCACTACGTAGTACGTACCCCCAGATTTTGCCAATTAATTTGAGGCTCTTTGATCTTTCATTCGACTTGATGGTGACATCTATTATGAACCTTTAGGATTTTACTTCTTTGTATAAATAAAAGAAGAACCATTTGTAAAATCTTGAAGGTTAGAGTATGAAAGAACTGTTTATCTTCTCCTTCAATTATCTCCTACCATTTTATACCTCCTCCGTTTTTTTTTCAGTGATTAGGATGCATGTATAGTTATCGCTAGATTAGAAATGTATCGACTTGTTGGGGATGTTACCGAGTAAAGAAGGAGAGATAATTTAGGTTTGATTTTGAAGAAGAGCATAAAGGCGTTGAAGCTTTTTGCCATCCTTTTGGAAATTGGAGAGCAAGAGGTTGTGAACAAGCTAGCTTTTTGCCATCCGTTTTCGTGAAAACTCGCAGGTGGTCGGACACGCGTCTTCTGGGACGTCGTGGATTCCTCATCCCTTAATGATCTCAATCCTGATTCTGTTTATCAGAATATACATTCGCCTTTAGAGGATGAGGGTTACGATGGTCCTTCGTTGATCCGGGCGTACGTCGATGAGAACACTCTCCCGGAAGAAGTCGCAGCTAAATATAAGAATGCTGGAATCGAAATCTTTTTCGTACCAAAAGGTGAATCTATTTCCGTTTAATATTTACTCCCTCTGTCCAAATTATAAGCAACCATACTTATTATATAAATATGTAATCTCCGTTTTCCAGGAAATAAATATGAGAGAATTCACATTATGTCAGTGGACATTCTTACCTACTCACTGAACGAATCAAGAACGCCATTAACTTGGATGATACTCTCAGAAAACATCGACCAAGACCCGCAGTTTCTAAGTGTTCTTCAAGCTTTGGATGAGCAAGATTTCAATATTATTGTCTTACCACAGCCTAAAAGCATATTAGGTGGAGGAAACCTTGTCGACCAAAGCGGAAGCTCAAAAACAAAAGGACATTCAGAATATGCCGGTAAGATAAATCTATATTTTTCTCTGTGTCTTGCTCGAAATTTGTTTTGTCTGTACAGTATAATAGTTTTTTTCCGTTTGTTTGTTTCACCTCGCGCAGAGACTAACATATGTATCTTCTGGGACGTGGAGGATTTCCCAATCCCTAAATGTATGGATCCTAATACGATTTATAAGAATATGAGATCAGCTCTTGTGGAAAAGGGTTATCGAGGTCGTGTGTCAATCCTGATGATCGGAGATAAGACTACACTCCCTCCGATTGAAATGAAAGATAAATATGAACGTGCCGGAATCAGATTCAGTATCATACCGGAGGAAGGTGAATTCGTACAACATGTAGACAGAAAGCTAAAAGCAGAAGAGTGTAAACTTTTGCCTGATTCTCTGCATAACCAGAAGTTCACACTAGCTTTTGCAAGTCTTTTTCACTTTTTGTTTGTTTTTTTTTGCGTGAATGCATATTATACTGGCTTAATGATTTAGTTTGGGTTTGTAAAATATCACTTATGTTTCCAAGAATCCGTCACTCTAACCCGATTAAAACCGCTACACCAAAGTCTTGACTCTAATAATACTATATAGATTACTCATTGCTCTATGGTTTGCCTAAGAATATAAACTTTTATCCGGTTATAGCCATATATGGCCAAATCATATACCCGTGGAGGTTTTGGTTTTATGGTTGTTAGAAATCTCAAATAATTACACTCTAACATACATTAAATGAAAAAAAAAAAAAAAAAAAAAAAACATAAATTAGATGTTTTGCTATCTGACGCGGTACAAGTACATTGAATTGTAAGCTTAACCTCTTCATAGAACACAAACTAATGACAATGTGTGTCTATCTACACAGAATCTTTTACATCTCGACCGTTATTCCCACATAATAATATTTGCATCGATTTTTTTTTTATCATATATACTATTATTACTCTTAAACTAATCGTAATGGTATTATTTAACAAATGAATGTTTTGTGTTCTAATATAAAATCAAACCAATAAACGGAAAACACTAAGAATAATAATATTGATATGTTTTTAGTCTCTGCGTGTGTGAATCAGGATGGTGGTACACTACCACCACAAGCACAAACGAGTGAACCACAATCGTGGTGGTCAACCAGACAACTTATTATCTTTATAGCTTATCACTTCTAGTGACTTGCTCCATCCTGTACTAGTTGACACCCATACTTGGAAACCTGTGCGTACATAATTTCCCATGATACAGTATAGGCGATCAGCACCTAACAGACAAAGCTGTTCTTCTCCAACCACTGATAAAAGACGCATTCGGATAAGGAAAAGGATGAGGAAGAGACTGACTTTGGAAACTCTCTGTTAAAAAATCAAAACTTAGTAAGAATTCAGCACGTGGCATTCTTGTTGCAACCCAATAAGTAATTGTAACATCCGTGAACCAGAAAGTTGTTTTGGAAGTGGTGTTGGACGATGCTAGGGGTTCGGGGAGTAGTTGGCACATGCTCTTAGAGGTGTGAATTGAGGGTTGACTGTACATGTTCTTGTTTGATTGTTGTGCAGTCGGTCTAAGGTTCAAGCATCGCGAAGAAAGTGTGTTTAAATGCTTCTGAACGACTAGTATCGATCGACACCCTTCGGGTGTCGATCGACACCGGTTATCGGGTTTGATTTCCGGTTTAAGTCGATCGATTTGCAATTGGAGTTGGTTTGGTCGATTGGTGTCGACCGACACCAAGGGGAGGGTGTCGATCGACACCGGTTATGGTGAAATCGACCGGTTTGATTCAAGTCGGCTGGTTTTGGGCTGGTTTGGGCGAGAAAAGCCCTAGACTCGCGTTTTTAAGCCCTGTGGCCGCGAGAAAGGCACAGTTTTCGAGATATCAAGGTTCTTAGGCGATTTTTGGAGGATTGGAGGTGATTTCTGAGTTTCTGGGTTGAATCCGTGGCTGTTCTTCGTTGTTCCCTTCTCCTTTCCTTCCTTTCAATCCTTTTTCAAGGTGAGTGCGTGACTGTAGGGTCCGTTAGCATTGGAGATTGTGTGATTTCGAGTTTGTTGATGAGTTTTTTCGAGTTGTTCTTGTGTAGGATCGAGTTATTTTGTTGTTTGATCGATGTGGGGGTTGAATCCCACGAAATTGTGTGTTTTATGTGATTTTCGTAGCTTCTGGTTTCTGGGCGTCGAGGCCGGTGTCCGAGCGACACTCGATGAGTGTCGATCGACACTCGGGAGGCTGGCGTCGATCGACACCATAGAGGTGTCGGTCGACACCGACCTGGGTGTCAGGAAACGTGGGTTTCCTGACAGGTAGTTGATGTATTGGTTATTGCATTGTCTTTCTGGTTGTTTATTGTGATGTATTGTCTATTGTTTGACGTAATTGGCCTGTAGGCAGGATGATCCACTCACTAAGTATTTATGATAATACTTACGCATCTCCTTTCGTAATGTGATGCAGGTAACAGCAATGTTCTTCCGCGGAAAGAGACCGAGAGAAGAGGATGATGAGATTAGGAATTTGATATTGGCTTTGTTGTTGTGGTTTGACAAGGAATTCCTAGGGTGTTAGTCTATTTTCAATAATGTAGCATACCTGGTGTTTAGGTTGCTTATTGGTTTATTGGTTTTATTGGTTATTTGTTGAACATTATTTTATGATTTAATAATATTGGTTTCTTCCGCATTGTGTTGTTGAATTAGCTGTTGAGGATTAATATTTATGGGAATATTAATCTGGGCTAATTATTTATTTAAGAAAAAAAAAAAAAAAATGCTTGGTTGTTTCAGTTAATCCCCTTTAAATATATGCCACGGCGATGTGCTGCTAAAAACCAATCAGTAGCCACACCAGAACTCTCCACGAATTAGAGGTCAAGTCATAAACCTCGTACTCATTCTTGATTGGTAATATATCTTGACGACCCACCCTCAAGATTTTGTATTGCTTGCGGGAGGATTTGTTGGCGTAACCGAGAGCATAGTAGTCGGATGTCTTGTAGCTGTCTCTAGGTTTAATCCACTTGGTGTCCCCAGAACATGGATTCCAAACCACGAGTTTATTGTCTTTGGTGGTGCATTGCAATAAGCCGTCACAGTGAAAGATGTTGATTATATGGACTTGCGAAGTATCGGAAAGGTGATCGGTAAGGTTGAAGTTATATGTTACCTCAACAGATGGAGCAACCTCGTTGGCGGTGGATTCCACGGAATTTGACCTTTACTAAGCAAACCCTAAAATCCATCAACGTGATAATCAGAGACTTCTCCTTTGGTGCATTAGCAGAGTGCTTCTTAGCAAATCTCCCAGATTTTAGTAGAGCATTCCATTGTTTGGATGTTGATCGCCATTGTGCTACCGATTTAGCCGGAACCCAATAGAGTATCTCCTCTACCAAATCCTCCGGACTAGATTAAAATAATTTTGCAAATTAATGAAAAACTCTATGAAAGCGAGAGAACGGAGAGCGATGGAGCAAGAAGAAAAACTTTCTCGGTTGTAGCTTGCTCCATCGCTCAAATCCAACAAGCTTGTCTTTCTGGAGGAAACAAAAGGAAAGCACCAAGCATGTGATATTAATATATCAGTGGACGATAATTTAATATATTTGTAATAATAATATCTAATCATGCAAATAAGATATTTCAAAAGTTCCTAAAACAAACAATAATTTCGGGCAACAGTTAAAATAACGACAATTTTAGATTTGCGCGACGTGGTTTCGACACGTAGAATAATTATAAAATTTCAAATTTATAATATGGGGAAAGTAATCAAGTAGTAACCAAAAGACATAGAGTTTCAAGTTTTGCTAGCACAATCAGTATTTGAAACCGATATTCAAGTTTGGCCATTACAATATAAGAGAGAGAATCTACAATTGAATTTGTGGCATAGGAGGCAGAACACGCTTGCATATCTGCATCAAATAAAGCTTTTGCATTATATCGATCATTGATGACAAACAAGCAATCGATCTTCAAGCCTTTAAACACATAAATTGTATGAATGCAATTGAAAACAAACCTCAACTTTAAAAGTTGTTCTCGAGCATGTTCTATAGCCGGTTCCTGCATGCGATTAACTCCAATTGCCAATGTGCGCGATCTGTGCATCACTTCAAGCTCCCAGTCTAATCGATATCTCCAGTGTTTCAATCCCTTGCAAGATTTAAACAATCATGATCAGTAGCAGACGATAATGAAACAAACTAATGGAATCACTTTTTGCATCTCATGAATGAATATAGATGTGCTTTTCTCCTAATATTAACAGTGGTCTGTTTGAGATTGGATTCAACTTTTCTTAAACCTGAAAACAAGAAAGTCTTTAATAAATCACAACCGAAAGGTTTAATTAATAAAATAGTTAAATACCAACTACTATCCTCTCGCTTCCTCACAGATTGCATCCAAATTTGAATTTACTTATTTTTCTCTTACTGAGAAATAGAAAAAATAGGAAAATAAATATGCAACGTTGGATTATAAATTAAAATAAAAGGCAACTGTTTGTTACACGCTGTACGGCTGAGATCACGCCACGACAGAGTCCCACCACCATAATCTCATTCTTATCGACGGTCATCTGTTGCTCGTCACACGTGCATATAATCACGCGTTCGCACGGGGAGTGAGCTGCTTGGTGAAGACGTATCCTCGTTGGGCCTGTGCGGTGCTCCTTGTCTATGGGCTTTGGGCCACTGTTATCCATCTTCATTGAATTTAAAGACTCCGGGGGTCTTTTCCTTTGCTATAGATGATGATGTTGCTCTGTTTTATGCGAGGCTGTAAGCAAATAAAAAATAGTAATAATCGAAATTGCACTATCGTATGTATGCTTTCACAAAATCTTAAAACTAATTTCTGTTAACAAGGACGCTCTGGTGCTCAAGATTCTTCATGGGATCATCCTCATGCCTTCTTTTCATTCGGTAAGCTTCCATCTCCAAGGCATAACCTGAAATTTGTAAACGAACGTCTCAAAACAAAATCAGTCGATCAAAACAAATAGTAAGCTACTAAATGTATCTAGATATATGTAAATGTATACTAAACATTAATTATTGACTAGAACTGAATCTCTGATGAGTAAAATATATATTTTTTGTTAAAAGAGTCAAATATATTACAATAATAACGTTTCATTTTTCGATTTTGATATTTACTTTTCTTTTTTTCATGGTTTTCTCGTAATAAGAAGAAGAAACAAGTAATTCTGCCACTACCAGTAAATCGTCGGTCTTGTCTGTTTTGTTTAGAGTTTAGATTTTTGACTTAAAATGTTTAGGATCATTAAGCTACTTTCCTCTAATAATTTATTAGTTAGCCACTTTTCCATTTCCGCCATAGTTGAACTTGAAAACCAAATAAGAAAGCAATAGTTACTAATTTAATAATACATTTTAATCGCTGATGTGATGTGGGAATCCAATGTTTGTCGGTTAATCATTTCACTAGCAACGCAATATACCTAGTAGTTAACAACTTGTCATTGATTATTACTCGAGCTAGCTAACTCCTCAATCTTGGAGAAACAAATGAATACAATCTTTTCAAAACGCAATTAATAAACTAACTAGATAAGATCACATCAACAGTTAAGAGTTTCGTAGCCTTGATTTGCACCATTTCACTTTACTCCTCAAACAATGTTATATTATATTAGAGCGCAGCTAGTAGATCTTGTTCCCCCGCCGGTTCTCGCCAATACATCGAACCAGAAATTCATCTCACTGTCGAAAAGCATCCCATTTTCAAAGGAGTTAAACTGCTGAAACTCTTGTTGTATCTCATCAAAACCAGCCACTTCAAGATTCGTCGAGTTGTTATGTTCATCTTGGCTATAAAGCGTCTCGTTCCAGAAGCTTTCGTCGATGTCTGTACCAAAATTCTCAAAAGAACAGCAATCTTGATCTATAGTACTGTTGTTCTCCAATTTTTTCTCCATCTTTGTCTCGTTGCTATGGCCTTCGTGGCTCATGAGTGTCACCGAAGAAACCTCACTTGTGGAAGGTGATGCCGAGAATAAGCTTTCTAAAGAAGGATTTGATGAATTTGTGAGCTCCGATTCGCTTCTAGTACTGTTCGATTTCGTTATTACGGATTCAGATGTCGGTCCCTTCTTTTTGTTGCTGATCTTAGGTTTAGCGGGTTGATAATCTTCGAGTCTTTTCTTCAAGTGAGTGTGCCATACGTTCTTGATCTCGTTATCCGTTCTTCCTGGCAATTTTGCAGCAATCGCTGACCACCTATATCAAAAGAAAAGAAACAATGAGCTTTAATACAAAATCTCATAAATAAAGTTATTGTATATTTGTTTTTGTATAATAGTGGACCAAGACTGTGTTTAAAGTCACTCTTATGTGATCATTCTTGTTATGTGGAGAGTATAAAATAAAATAATATGTATTAGTGTTATATGTGACGTATATAGACATAGGTGTATAAATTTATATGTAAAAGTAGAAGAATGTTAATTAATACCTATTGCCAAGGATTTGATGTAAGCTAATGATAGCATCCTCCTCTTCTTTGGTGAAATTGCCTCTTTTAATATCAGGTTTTAGATAGTTCATCCACCTAAGTCTACAACTTTTACCACATCTCAAAAGACCTGTAATAACAATTACCATCAAAGTTAAGAAATTATATAATCATATTATTAAATTATTGCATAAATTGGGTTTTAATTTGTTCATACCAGCTTGTTTTGGGAGCGCTCTCCAGTTACTATGGCCATGTTTGTGAATAAATGAGATCAAGATTTGATCTTCTTCAGGCGTCCATGGGCCTCTCTTCAACCCCATCTTCTCGCAGCATGGAGCTCTTCCCATCTTTTTGATGATGTGATTTATTTGCTGGTGAATATTTTGAAGTTTTGTCTTGTAGTGACGATTAAGATCGAATGCGCTGATGATCAAATGCTTATGGGCTATATGATCAAATGTTGTTGATGAGCATGAGAATGACTGACCAATGGTTTTAGGTATTTATACTGAAAAAATGCATTTGGTGAGCTTCCCAGAAGAGAGAGAGAGAGAGAGAGAGAGAGAGAGAGAGAGAGAGAGAGAGAGAGAGAGAGAGAGAGAGAGAGAGAGAGAGAGAGAGAGAGAGAGAGAGAGAGAGAGAGAGAGAGAGAGAGAGAGGTCTTTTTTGTTGTTTGGCACCATAGTCAAAAAGCATTTTGTATTATATTGCATGTGGGAATGAATGATATTCTACAAACAATATAAAAATAATAGTCTGCATGAATATTGTAACATCCGTGAACCAGAAAAGTGTGTTAAAGTGGTATCGGACGACAGTAAGGGTTTGGGGGTAGATTACATACGCTCTTTGAGGTGCGAATCGAGGATCGATTGTACATGTTCTTGTTTGATTGTTGTACAATTGGTTTAAGGTTCAATCATCTCGAAGAAAATGTGTAAAACGCTCCTAAATGCTTAGTGTCGATCGACACCAAGTGGTGTGTCGATCGACACCGGTTATCGGGTTTGATTTCTGGTTTAAGTCGATCGATTTGGAATTGAAGTTGGTTTGGTCGATTGGTGTCGACCGACACCAAGGGAGGGTGTCGATCGACACCGGTTATCTGGAAATCGACCGGTTTGATTTAAGTCGGCTGGTTTTGTCTGGTTTAAGGGTTTTAGAAACCCTAAGTCGCGAATAAAGTCTCTGGCCGCGAGGAAAAGTCACTTTTTGGAGTTTCTAAGTTAGAAAAGGAGGCAGAGACTTTTCAGAGGTGATTTGGGAGATTCCTGAAGTTTGGAGGCTTGATCTGAGGTTGTGGGTGGCTGTTCTATCTCCTTTCCCTCTTTTCAATCCGTTCTAAGGTGAGTGCGTGACTGTAGGTCCGTTTATCACTAGAGATTTCTTGAGTTTGGAGTTTAGAATGTTGTTCTTGAGCTGTTCTTCATATTTTCGTTGATTGATTTGTTTATGGGGGTTGAATCCCATTGACTTGTGTTTAATTGGCTGTTTTTCGCACTGTTTCGTTGCTGTTGGTGTTGTGGCGTCGGGGCAGTGTCGATCGACACCGGTTAGGTGTCGCTCGACACTGAGGAGCTCGTGTCGAGCGACACACTTGAGGTGTCGATCGACACTGAGCTAGGGCGTCGATCGACACGGTGGGGTGTCGATCGACACTGTTGTGGTTTTGCGAGTTATGTTGTTGTTTATAGTGTATTGTTGTTGTTGTTGACGTATTGTCTAGTGGTTGGCGTAATTGGCCTGTAGACGGAATGACCGTCTCACTGAGTATTTATGATAATACTCACGCATCTCTTTCGTAATGTGGTGCAGGTAACAGGAATGTGTGACCGCGGGATCGAGGCTGAAGAGGGGGGATGATAGGGTGATTGGTTTTATTGATTATTGATTTATTGTTTAAGTTGGTAGCGAACCTGGTGTTTAGGTTGCTAGAGTTTATTTACGTTTCCGGAATTGTTTATTGGATTATTGGTTATTTAATTGGTTATTGATATTGAGAATTTTATTTGTTGAATTGATTCGATTTATTATTTATTGAATTATTATTTAAAGACTTCCGCTGAGTAATGACTTAATGATTAAAAAAAAAAAAAAAAGCTTGGTTGTTTCATTTTGGTATCAGAGCGTATACGGTTTTAGGACTGTTAGATTGGGTGAATTGAGACTATGTGGTTAAATTGATTATTGTGGTTAGTCAGTTTAGTAGTCTTGTATCATCCCCTTCGGCCTTCGAGAGATTCCGCGGTAAGTGTGTTTTTGGTTTTGTTTTGAGTTGGTCTAGTTGCTTATCTTCTGTGCTTTGGTAGTGCAGCAAGATGGACGCAGGTGCTAGAGGTCGTGGTGCGAGAGGGCGCGGAAGAGCCCGTGGGGGCAGAGCAGTTGGCCGTGGTGGTCGAGCTGCGGGCCGTGGAGGTCGGGGTCATGGGCGTGGTTTACCAGAGGCTTCAGCGGAGAGTGCAGTGCCTAGTGTGGCGGCGGCGTCAGTGACACAGTCAGTGGCGGGTGATGCCAGTTTGGGTGCCGGTGGTGGCGCAGGAGCTGGAGCGGTTCCCGGTGGGGGCGCTGCTTTAGCTCAGGGTGATTTGATAGTGGGGCTACTGACGCAGCTTTTGGCACGTCTTCCGCAGGCGGTTCCACAGCAGGCTCCGGGTGCACCTCCAGTGGCCGGAGCACAGGTGGGTGCTGGTTTTGTGGGGCAGCAGGGGGCTGCGGGTTTTGTTGGGCAGCATGGCGCTGCGGGTTTTGGGCATCCGTCTTATCTAGAGATGATGAGAGAGATGCAGAGGATTGGGACACCGTTCTTTGAGGGCGGGAGTGAGCCCGAGCAGGCCGATGAGTGGCGGCAGAGACTGGAGCGGAACTTTGGTTCTGTCAGGTGTCCAGAGGAGTATCGGGTTGAGCTAGCGGTGCATTACCTTAGTGGAGATGCGCATTTGTGGTGGAGATCTATTGTGACTCGGAGGGCTATGTGGACTTGGGGGCGAATTCCTAGCAGAGTTCAACGCCAAGTATTTCCCTCAGGAGGCTCGAGATAGATTCCAGATGAGGTTCGTGGCATTGACTCAGGGTGAGCGGTCAGTGCGGGAGTATGATGCGGAGTTCGGCAGACTCGTAGTGCATACGGGTTTTGGTTTTGAGGGCGAGCGGGCCTTGATGATGAGGTTTCTACAGGGTCTTCGGTCGAGTATCCGGACTCAGTGCAGAGGTGGTAGGTACACCACGAGAGCGGAGTTAGTGGAGCTGGCGGCTTCCATTGAGGAGGACCTTCGTGAGCAGGTTGGTCCGGTAGCGGTGCCATCTGCAGTTGCTCCTGCTACCCGGCAGAGGGGCCAGCAGCAGCAGCAGCGCGAGAGAGTTGAGTCTGGTTCTGGCAAGGGCGACAAGCCCGCGCAGGGTCAGAAGAGGAGGGCAGACGAGGTGTCTGTTAATGGCTTGAGCAGCAATGGTGGTTGCTATGGTTGCGGGAGCATGGAGCATCGAGTTGCCAGTTGCCCCAAGAGGGCGGCTTCCAGAGAGTCTACGGTGTGTTTCCACTGTAGAGAGCCAGGGCATATCAGGCCGATGTGTCCCCAGTTGCGGCAGATGTCAGTGGCGGCAGTTCAGCCTTTGGCGATTCAGTCAGCGGATCAGATCGCAGCGTTGCAGCAGTCAGATCAGACAGGAGGAGTGGCGCGTGTGTACACATCGACGACAGAGTCGGGCCAGACGAGTCGTTCAGGCCATACCACAGGTAGAATCTCTTTCTCATACTTTGTAATTTCTTAGCGGTAGAATTTTAGTGTCTTTGTTGGTATCCTTTTTTCTTCCGGCGTTAGAGTTTAGGAATCTTTTGCACAATTGGTGGAATTGGGTAAGGCCGTTGTTGGTGGGCGGTGTGGAGTTCAGAGGTGGCTGACTCGGGAATATTAAATGTTTCCTTACTCCGGAGCGTGCCAAGTGTATCGGCATCCGGAACAGCGTTGTTGAGCTTTTGGGTTTCGACCAAGGTGGTCGGTGGAGGAATTTTGGCTACGTGTGTGTTAGAGCAGTTAGTGGCATGAAGTTGAGCCGATAGAGAGTCGTTTTATCTAAGAGTGTATTGTGAGGCTTGCATGGGAGGCCATGCAGGATGCCTGTATGCTGGACCTAAGTGGGGGAGCGCAGCATTTATGGAGTTACTTTCGTTCGGGAAACGACAGGAAAAGTTTGTGTTTGAAAAGTAACGCCGTTAGGCGAAAAGAAAAGTTCGAGTTAAGGTGGGGAGATAGTGGGTATCTCCAATCGGTTGTGGTTATAGCTTTGGTTTGAGGTGTTTGGCATTGTGGATATGTATTTTCGTTGGTGGTGCGATGTACATTTTTGAATTATATGAGATGGAGTTGCCTCATATTTGGGTTGTGTTTCGGATGTTACATGGAGGTGTTATACGCGTTTCAGATTATTACTCGATACAGTTCTAGAGACGGTGGGTCTTTAGAAGAGACGGGTGGGTCTTGGGTAGAGACGGGTGGGTCTCTGGAAGAGATGGGTGGATCTCTTGTGGACTTATATGTGGGGGTCGCTACCTCAGTATAAGTGGTTTTGTGGTTACTATTGTGACGGGTGGGTCACAATGGTTTTGTGGTTACTATTGTGACGGGTGGGTCACAATGGTTTTGTGGTTACTATTGTGACGGGTGGGTCACAATAGGGGTATCGGGAGATGGGTGGATCTCTCGAGGAGACGGGTGGGTCTCATGTGTTGTTTTTAGGGTTGTGGTGTTGTATTGAGGAGTAATAATGTCTGGAAACGTGTGTATAACACAGAAATTTGACGTGGATCTACGAGATTAGTGGGAAATCTCTAGTGTTGGGCCATGTGGGCCGGTTATTTGCGTCTGTGGTAGACGTGTTGTGTTGGGATTCGAGGACGAATCCAGTTTAGTGGGGGAGAATTGTAACATCCGTGAACCAGAAAAGTGTGTTAAAGTGGTATCGGACGACATTAAGGGTTTGGGGGTAGATTACATACGCTCTTTGAGGTGCGAATCGAGGATCGATTGTACATGTTCTTGTTTGATTGTTGTACAATTGGTTTAAGGTTCAATCATCTCGAAGAAAATGTGTAAAACGCTCCTAAATGCTTAGTGTCGATCGACACCAAGTGGTGTGTCGATCGACACCGGTTATCGGGTTTGATTTCTGGTTTAAGTCGATCGATTTGGAATTGAAGTTGGTTTGGTCGATTGGTGTCGACCGACACCAAGGGAGGGTGTCGATCGACACCGGTTATCTGGAAATCGACCGGTTTGATTTAAGTCGGCTGGTTTTGTCTGGTTTAAGGGTTTTAGAAACCCTAAGTCGCGAATAAAGTCTCTGGCCGCGAGGAAAAGTCACTTTTTGGAGTTTCTAAGTTAGAAAAGGAGGCAGAGACTTTTCAGAGGTGATTTGGGAGATTCCTGAAGTTTGGAGGCTTGATCTGAGGTTGTGGGTGGCTGTTCTATCTCCTTTCCCTCTTTTCAATCCGTTCTAAGGTGAGTGCGTGACTGTAGGTCCGTTTATCACTAGAGATTTCTTGAGTTTGGAGTTTAGAATGTTGTTCTTGAGCTGTTCTTCATATTTTCGTTGATTGATTTGTTTATGGGGGTTGAATCCCATTGACTTGTGTTTAATTGGCTGTTTTTCGCACTGTTTCGTTGCTGTTGGTGTTGTGGCGTCGGGGCAGTGTCGATCGACACCGGTTAGGTGTCGCTCGACACCGGTTAGGTGTCGCTCGACACTGAGGAGCTCGTGTCGAGCGACACACTTGAGGTGTCGATCGACACTGAGCTAGGGCGTCGATCGACACGGTGGGGTGTCGATCGACACTGTTGTGGTTTTGCGAGTTATGTTGTTGTTTATAGTGTATTGTTGTTGTTGTTGACGTATTGTCTAGTGGTTGGCGTAATTGGCCTGTAGACGGAATGACCGTCTCACTGAGTATTTATGATAATACTCACGCATCTCTTTCGTAATGTGGTGCAGGTAACAGGAATGTGTGACCGCGGGATCGAGGCTGAAGAGGGGGATGATAGGGTGATTGGTTTTATTGATTATTGATTTATTGTTTAAGTTGGTAGCGAACCTGGTGTTTAGGTTGCTAGAGTTTATTTACGTTTCCGGAATTGTTTATTGGATTATTGGTTATTTAATTGGTTATTGATATTGAGAATTTTATTTGTTGAATTGATTCGATTTATTATTTATTGAATTATTATTTAAAGACTTCCGCTGAGTAATGACTTAATGATTAAAAAAAAAAAAAAAAGCTTGGTTGTTTCATTTCACTTTTTTTGTAACAGTCCGTCTCCGGGCCCACTGCCCACGGCACTGCCAGCGCTGCAGCACGATACACCCCAACCCCTCTGGTGTACACGGCCACAGCCAGCTGTACCAACCTAGGTTGTTAGTGAGGTTCGAACTCCCTACCTCACCTTTTAAGTAGCCTTCCCACATGGAAGCTACCACCAATTGATCTGCAGGTCAATTGGTGGTAGCTTCCATGTGGGAAGGCTACTTAAAGGGTGAGGTAGGGAGTTCGAACCTCACTAACAACCTAGGTTGGTACAGCTGGCTGTGGCCGTGTACACCAGAGGGGTTGGGGTGTATCGTGCTGCAGCGCTGGCAGTGCCGTGGGCAGTGGGCCCGGAGACGGACTGTTACAAATATAATGTGTATACAGTTGTGATGGTGAGTTATGTGGTGTAAGTGTTAGTTCCGAGTAAAACAAAGTCGTCGGGTAGACGCACGTAGTGCATTATATTGAGCCCACACGTACGTTTTTAGAAAATCAACGTTTAACCGATACATACGACAAAAACAAAAAATCAACGTTGGGTGGATTTATGTTGACCCAGAAACACTATTTTTTATCGTCTTCAAGTTGTTTCGTAATTTCTACACTTTTAATATTGACAAACTTTTTTGTTTTTTAACATTCATAGAACTTAAACTTCTTAATCGTGGTAGTAAATCTTGTTTCGGTTTTTTTTGGTCGCGTCCATTTCTAGTAATTTTAATGCATATATATGTATATTATGGTGCCATATTCTTATTCTAGCTTTCAAATTCGTCTCTCTTTGATTTACTCTTAACAATTGTAATCATTTGCAGAGACAAAATTATTCAAAATTATTCGGTTGTTTAACTCCAGAGATTAATATGAATCTTCAAGTTCATTAAATCTCCATAAGTTACTACATATAGTAATTATTGGAAAACGTCATTTTAATATATATCAAGAGAGCATTTCTCTTGATTATTGATTCTTTTAAATAATTGAAATTTCAATGTAAAGTATATTTTAATTAATTAATACGTGAATAGATAATTCTAAGTTAACAATTTTACTTGTCCATAATTTATAATAAATAAATTACAATACTTGACTGCGTAAAAATGTAACTTTTCTTCAGTTTAATAACTCCGGCAATATAAATCCAAAACTCAGAAAATAAAATAAAATATCTGTTTTGGTCAAAAAAAAAAAAATCTGACCGGGCGAAATAGCTCATTTGATGCAAGTTGACGAACGCGTTCACACCGACTGTAGCCGTTCAACAAAAACTTTACCCTCAAATATATGGGTCAACGAAAGAGGCCTACGACAGATTTTGACATTAAACGTTTTCTTTTTTTACCTAGCCAAATCATGTTTAGAAAAATATTGACGGGTGAAATCATTTAATTTTCTTGTTTTCTCTAGACGTACTAGCTAAAGTAAATAAGAGTAAGGTTACATAATTAGGAGCAACTAAATACTTATTTATTTTAATAAAACAAAAATACTTAAGTACTCTTATATGTTTTTATTTGTTGAAAACATGTTTTGCTGCAGCTACATAAATTGATCATTGGTAAAAGTTCATACACTGATATAATTCTGAGTATTGGAGTCCCATAAACACATAATTCTGTCTGATTATATAATTATAAGTTTCACATGCAAATAGTTTTTTCTTCTTCACGCAAACATATTAGTGTCAACTTATCTTTTGATATGGAAGCGAATCATCAATTATGAAAAAGGGTTTATTTTCCTCGCTTGTCACAAATGACATCTTCATGACTTCATCGAATATCGTATTAAAGGTGCTACACGTAAAACAATTCAAAAAAATAAAGTTCTGTCAAAAATTAAGTGATCGAGATTTTGATGTGTTGTCAAATGTAGTCATACAGATAATTAATGTAATTGGAGCAGTTGGCAATGACATATTTTTAGTCTACTGTGTAAATAGCTGATCAACAAAATTTGTATACAAATGTCTGTAAATACCAATACGTAGTGTGTTAAGGACTTTTTCTTAAGAACAAAAGTCATGTGTACAAAACTAACGTTAACTAAATACCGTTCCTCGAGTGTGGACGCAAACAGTTTCAAATTACCTGATATAGTTAGCCACTGTTTTTGGTTCATGATGCCAATTAATGAATGACGACCAGGAAATTTTTACCATGTGTTTATTTATCTTATCATATATATGTATATTAAAATTCAAATCTGAATGCAAGTGATTTCAATACGAAAGAGCTGTTAAAATAATGACTTCATGGAACAATTAACATATATTTTTTTGATACATTCATGTAGTTTACAAGTAGCGAAAGTGGTTGCCAAGCTATATCGGCTAATTAATAAATTAATACTACTACAAAGTATAAACTAATGTAAAATAGTGGGATAAATGATAATGTGAAAGCATGTCATCCTTGACTGTTCAATTTGGAAAAGAATTAATCAAATATAGATCACTGCATGCAGTTCTAAAGATTTATAGGAGTAGTTTTTAACATTTGAATAGATTTTCTTCAACATACAAGTTGTAATGTTTTATCTAAAATTTGTATTATACATTAATTATGGATGAAATACTCAGATAATTAGGTGCAAATAAATCATATTCTAAAAATAGCATAAAATCTTAGAATTTCATTTCTAACATGAATCATTAACGCACGGTACTGAATTCAAAGAAGTAAAATGGGCATAAAATCTGACATTAATATCCGGATTCAAAAAAATATATACTACTATATAGTATTTATTATTTTTTCTGTCAACTGTTATTATATTTACAAACGCGTTAAAGAATAGAACCGTGAGGAAAACTAAAGTCGCCCAATAGTTCGTACGGAGAGTGATAGAAGAAGATGGGGTTTGGTGCTTTTGTCCTGTCCCCGAAATAGTTGCTGATTATATTTTTTATTTTTGTTATAGCTCAGGGTAAATTTCATGTCTACGAATTCGGGACTCAGATTAATCCTTATAATATTAATTGATTATAAGTAAGAGGGCCATTATTCCACTAATTTCACCTTTCTTACCTTCATTATTTCAATAATATATTTTGAAAGAACATTGGATTTCCTTTTTAGATATAAGACATTGGACTTCCTTTTTAGATATAAGTCTTCTTTATCTCACGGGTCAATTATAGATTTACTTGCGTAATAGGAACTTGTTATATTTAGCATATATAATATAGTAAGCGTTCACACTCGATAAAGAACAACAATGAATTCCAAACCTGTCGTGTATTCTTTGACAACAACAGTATTAAAAATCATTAGAATACAAGTATCTGTCGATGATCTACATTTACCGTGGCTAAACAGATGTATTTAATCAAAAATGATTCCCAATTATGATCAATATTACGAAATTACTAAACTATATATATTGAAATGTCTTTTACAGATATTACTACTTATCTAGTACTACTGACGTCCAAATGTTTGGTTGGTCATTCGCAGAAGATCGATCAACTTCTACGCTTATGTATTTTGATCCAAATTATGTGAACTCAAATTTTGAAGACTTATGACAATTAACACCTCATCAACTGAACCAAGGCTAAACCTACAAAACTCAAACATTATATATATACAGAAAAACATAAGTATTGTTGAACGTTTGTGTGTGTGCGCACAAAATGTCTAAGATTCTTTTCAAAATCACAATGAATTAAGATATTAATAAATTCTTCCGCGTAATAACTTCTGTCAATACTTTGACTTCACACAGTTTATACATTTTCCCGCTTCATAAGGTCTCCGGTATTCATTTGACAATCTAGTTTCAACGAGACATTTTGGATAGATTGAGTCTGGATTATCGTTTAAGCAACATTTTTATGATAATTTGAGTATATCTTTAGGACACATGGATACAGTTGGATATCCAGGACTTGAGGTATCCTTATCGCGCGGATATGTATTCGAACGATCACAAGATTTTGTGTACAATGTATTCGATCCGAAGATTTGGAATATCTAAATTTTAATCCAACAGGAAACTAAGGGAGTAACATTTTCAGGACAAACAAACTTTTTTGGAAAGAGAAACAAGTATAATTTAATTGGTAAAATATAACTGGCCATTTTGCTAATCTTTTTAACTAATAATCTTTCAAGATATTTTCGTAGCAGTCACAATTTAATCAAAATGTTTTTGCTTTTTCCACATATTTATACTCCCTCTTGAAATATGAATTTTCTTATTATTAGTTAATCAAAGTGCAACGAAAGCCTATAAAATTATCTTTATGAAAGAAAGAAAAAATGTTAGAAAAGTCATAATTAAGAAACAGAGAGAGTATTATTTTTCAAAAATTTAAAGATGCATAAAAACCCAAGAAAATATATGTTTTTGGATGGTAAAACAATTACAACGATAGAGAGTGAAAATATGAGGAGAGATGATGATAGGTTGTACAAAGAGTAGAAATATATTAAAAAAAAAATTAAAAAGTCATAAGGTATTAAAAATAATTCAAATGTATTAGTATAAATAGATTACACATCCTAATCTATTAAAAATTGGTTTAAACATCAGTTAATATAAAATATAAAAAATAGGTTATGACAAATATGATGGATGATTAAGAGTCAATTACTGTCTACAGTTAATAGTGTTATTGTAAATTAACATTGATCTGTTCTAAACTTGGTCATACAAAAAGAAAACCGAATTCATACTATTGTTTTAAACGACAATAATAATGGTGAATCGTCGGTTCAGTGTATCATAAAACTCCGCATTGAGTTTTCTTATTGATATTTATTTTTGTAAGGACCCAGTGAAGACCAATGACACAACTAACTAGCCTGGCTTATTTACTTTCATACTTTTCTCCAAAATAAAATTAAGAAAGAAAAACGGATTATAATGGGATATCGAATGTTTTCCATTGATTTTCTCTAAGACAACCACGTTTATTTCGTTTACTACTATGAAAAGTTAAAAGACTAGTAAGTAATAATGGCTAGTCTAGTGGATCTACTGTATAGTTATTTTTGCTATTATTATTGGCTGGCTCATTCAAGTTTCAGTTTTATTATCCTTTATTTAAGAAAATGTTGGTAACGTAACAAAACTTACTTCATGATTGGATAAGACATAAGAGTTTTGTAATACTACTAGATTTAACCCACTAAGACCTATTTTATTTTACCTAACTATCATTTAAAATTAAAAAATATACTCCGCAGTATATTATTTTATATAAAGACATGATGATTGAATTGGTAGCCCCAAGAGGTTTACTAATCAAACAAATCCATTTGCTGAAACAGCAAATGATTTCTCACAACTTGGTACAAATTTTCCACTCTGCTTTGAATAATAAACTGGAGACGTACATTTTCGCAAGACTTCTTCTTACTTTACTTTTTATTAAAACTAGATTAGTGACTCGCGCTAGGCTACGAAATTATATTTTAAATTTACAAAAAGAATAATCCCTAAAATTAACAAATCAGGACAAATCAAATAACTCTTTTTGATTGAAAGCATTTCATGATTAATCAACATCAAAATTGAATTTAAGATTAGCATAGAACAAGAACTACCATAAAAATAGAAAATTAACAATAATGCTTAATCGCATTTGAAGAAAAAAGAAGAAAGAATTAAATATATTGTGGATAAATCAACAGTTATACATTATTATAGAAATTTCACATCTCCTTAATCTCTTCGTTTCCAAAACTATTCTCATTTCTTAATTATTATTTTCATTACATTTTAATGGTTTCGATTAATGGATATGTTAAAATATGACATATGTCGCTCTGACATAAATTTAAAATGAGAAATTTAAAATGATGATGTATGATCAGCTGGAGAGAAGTTTTTAGTTTTATATTATATTATAATATAGATGATATATAATAAGCATTTCATCTTTATTTGTGTCATCGAACTGGTTAACATGTACGGTGGCGGCTATACCCTATCGTAATGACAGGTGACTGGTAAATCGACCACTCAAGTCATTAACTCCTAATTCATAACTGTGCAGCATCGATTAATTAAATATTGGAAAGATGGTCCATGCAACGTAAATATAATGAGGATAATGTTTATTCCTTTTCAAAAGTTATTTCATTTTTTTTTTTTGATAAAACAAAACTTATTTCATTCATGAAGTTATTTTCTTCTAAGTGTAATCAGATTTAATATTAATAGTGACATATCCACGGATCCACCACACTAATATAAATAATTAAACAATATGTACTGAAACAACCAAATTTTTTTTTTTTTTTTTTTTATAATTAGCCCAGATTAATATTCCCATAAATATTAATCCTCAACAGCTAATTCAACACAATGCGGAAGAAAACCAATATTATTATTAAATCATAAATAATTATTCAACAATAACCAATAAGGAATAAAACCAATAAAACCAATAAAGAATAACTCTAGCAACCTAAACACCAGGTTTGCTACATTATTGAAAATAGACTAACACCCTAGGAATTCCTTGTCAACCACAACAACAATGCCAATATCAAATTCCTAATCTCATCATCCTCTTCTCTCGGTCTCTTTCCGCGGAAGAACATTGCTGTTACCTGCATCACATTGGAATAGAGATGCGTAAGTATTATCATAAATACTTAGTGAGTGGATCATCCTGCCTACAGGCCAATTACGTCAAACACTAGACAAAACATCACAATAATCAACAACAATAACAATGCTCATCAATAATCAACAATATAAACATTCCCTGTCAGGAAACACCCACGTTTCCTGACACCCAGGTCGGTGTCGACCGACACCTCTATGGTGTCGATCGACGCCGGCCTCCCGAGTGTCGATCGACACTCATCGAGTGTCGCTCGACACCGGCTCGACGCCCAGAAACCAGAAGCTACGAAAAACGCATTCCAAATCGCAATAACACCAAATCTAAGGGGTTTTCAACGCCCCAATGCTACCAAAACACGAAATTCAACATAACAGTCTCAAGAACACATCATCAATCCGAAATCACACAATCTCTAACTCTTGACGGACCTACAGTCACGCACTCACCTTAGAAACGGATTGGAAAGATGGAGAAGAGATAGAACAACGAAGAACAGCAACAAAACGAGTCTCCAAACTCCAAAAACTCTCTGGAAATCACCTCAGCCTCTCTGGAACCTTTCTTTCTCGAAAACTGAGCTTCTCACGCGGCTGGAGACTTTTAAATCGCGACCTAGGGCTTTCCTAGCCCAAAACCGAACAAAACCAGCCGACTTAAATCAAACCGGTCGATTTCCAGATAACCGGTGTCGATCGACACCCTTCCTTGGTGTCGGTCGACACCCATCGACCAAAACCAACCCAATTGCAAATCGATCGACTTAAACCGGAAATCAAACCCGATAACCGGTGTCGATCGACACCCTTCGGGTGTCGATCGATACTAGTCGTTCAGAAGAATTTAACACACTTTCTTCGCGATGCTTGAATCTTAGACCGACTGCACAACAATCAAACAAGAACATGTACAGCCAACCCTCAATTCACACCTCTAAGAGCATGTGCCAACTACTCCCGAACCCCTAGCATCGTCCAACACCACTTCCAAAACAACTTCCAGGTTCACGGATGTTACAATTCTCCCCCACTAAAATGGATTCGTCCCCGAATCCCAACACAACGTCTCTCCAAGACCTCAAAACTCAAATTTTTGTCCTATGTTATACGCATGTTTCCAAGATATTATTACTCTCAATGCCATAACCGCAGTCATGACATCCGTACTGCGACTCACGGTCCAGTACCAAAATGTGACCAATGTCACAAAACCAAACGTGACCCGAAGTCACAACCAAAATGTGATCCCTGTCACAACCAAAACGTGACCCACTGTCACTAAAACAACCCATATCGAGGTAGCGACCCCCAATATAAGTCCGTTGGGCACCTAACGTCCCAACACAAATAGAACCACCGTCTACAAGGCCCACCGCCTCTAGACAAACGAGTAATAAAATCTGAAACGCGTACCAACATATGACTAAAACTTCCAATGACCCCACCGGCCAAAGAAACTTGTAACATCCAAACCATAACCAAAAATATGAGGCAAAACTCCATCTCATATAACTTCCAAAATTGTATATCGTACAACAAAACGAAAATACATAATTCCAAAACCAACAACAACAAAAACCAAAACAAGACTAGAACCACAAAGATGAATCACTCCACAGCCTGCTTGTCGAACCACTTTCCGAACTTCAGCTTCATCTTTGCCTCTGGCTCCCAAGTCTGCTCCTCTGTGCCACTACAGTCCCACAAGACTCTCAACAATGGCACCCTCTTGTTCCGCAGAACCTTGACTCTCCTCTCAAGAATCCTCACAGGAACTGCCGGAACTGTCATATCTGGCTGAAGATCCTCCGGAATCTCAACCACAACCTCCTCTGAAGGACGCAAACACCTCCTCAACATAGAAACATGAAACACCTTGTGAAAGGCGCTCATAATCGGTGGCAACTCCAACCGATAAGCCACTGGCCCAACTCGCTCCACCACTGGAAACGGACCCATAAAACGCGGACTGAGCTTGTTCTCCGCTATGGACCTGTTAGGGCCCCTCAACATAGCCATCTTGAGATAAACTCTATCTCCCACCTGAAACTCAAGCTCACGTCGCCGCCTATCTGCATAACTCCTCTGTCTATCCTGAGCCTCCTTCATGTGCAGCCTCAAGACACGAATCTTCTCCGTCGTCTCCTGAACAAAACTAGCTCCAAACATGCTGCGCTCCCCCACTTGGGTCCAGCATAAGGGTGTCCTTCATGGCCTCCCATACAAAGCCTCATAAGGAGCCATACCAATACTAGACTGAAAACTGTTGTTATAGGCAAACTCTGCCAAACACAGATGATCAGCCCAATGACCACCCCAATCCAGTACACACATCCTAAGCAGATCCTCCAAAGTCTGAATAGTCCTCTCTGACTGCCCATCTGTCTGCGGATGATACGCTGTACTCATATGCACCTTAGTGCCCATCTCAGTCTGAAATGCCCTCCAAAACTCTGAAGCAAACCTCGGATCTCTATCCGACACGATACTGGCTGGCACTCCATGCAGCCTCACAATCTCTCGCACAAACTTCCTAGCCAAGACAGCCGCTCCATCTGTCTTCTTGATAGCCAAGAAATGTGCTGACTAAGTCAAGCGATCTACAATGACCCAAATAGCATCGAAAGTCCGTGAGATCGGCAATCCCACAACAAAATCCATAGTGATCATATCCCACTTCCACTCTGGAATGGGTAAACTCTGCAAAAGACCACTAGGCACCTGATGCTCTGCCTTGACCAAAGAACAAGTGTTGCACCTCGCAACCCAATCTGCCACATCTCTCTTCATCCCAACCCAATGATAATACCGTTTGAGGTCACGGTACATCTTGGTCGCACCCGGATGAATCGAAAACTTGCTCGAATGAGCCTCTCTCAAAACCTCATGCCTCAACTCCTCATCCTTAGGCACACACACTCGCCCACGAACCAAAATAGTCCCATTCGAAGAGACCTGATACTCAGAACCAACCGCCTGCGAAGCATCAATCAAACCCTGATCACTCTGCTGCGCCACTCTGATCCTGCTGAGTAAATCTGCCTGATCAGCTGCCTCTAAACCCAAAGGTTCCTCTGAAATAGCACAAAGACGCAATGTACTAATCTCGCTGACCAAAGCCTCAACACCACGCTCTCTATCTGAATCAACCCTCCGTCGACTCAAAGCATCTGCCACCAAATTGGCCTTGCCTGGATGATAAACAATATCCAAGTCATAGTCTGCCATAAATTCCACCCAACGCGTCTGTCTCGCATTCAGCAAAGGCTGAGTGAAAATATGCTGTAGACTCTTGTGATCTGTAAAGATCTGCACTCTGCCACCATAAAGATAAGACCTCCAAATCTTGAGTGCAAAAACCACTGCTCCCAACTCAAGATCATGTGTAGGACGGTTGCGCTCACTGCCCTGCAACTGCCTCGAAGCATAGGCAATCACTCTGCCCTCCTGCATCAAAACACAACCAAGTCCAACACCTGAAGCATCTGTGTACACAACATATGGCTTCCCCGGGTCGGGTAATGCCAAAACAGGTGTACTAGTCAACATCTCCTTGAGCTTCCCAAAGCTCTCCTCGCACTCCTGCGACCACACAAACGGCACATCCTTGCCAGTCAACCTCGTCATCGGCTGAGACATGCTCGCAAACCCCTTGACGAACCTCCTGTAGTAGCCTGCTAGACCCAGAAAACTCCTGATCTCGGTAGCACTACTCGGTCTAGGCCAATCTCTGATAGCCTCAATCTTAGCCGGATCCACAGAAACTCCCTCTGCAGAAACAATATGGCCGAGAAAACCCATCTCTCGCTGCCAAAAGCTGCACTTGCTCAACTTAGCAAACAGCTTCTGCTCTCGAAGCTTCTCCAACACAAGCCTCAAATGAGTCGCATGCTCCTCTGGACTCCTCGAATACACCAAAATGTCATCAATGAAAATAATGACAAACACATCCAGAAACTCCCTGAACACGTCGTTCATCAACCTCATAAACGCTGCCGGCGCATTAGTCAAACCGAAAGGCATGACCACAAACTCGAAATGCCCATACCTCGTCCGAAAAGCTGTCTTCCGGACATCTGCCTCATCTATCGGAATCTGATGATAACCCAATGCCAAGTCAATCTTAGAGAACCAGGTAGCACCTCTCAACTGATCCAACAACTCATCAATCCTCGGAAGTGGGTACCTGTTCTTCACTGTGACTCGGTTAAGTCCCCGGTAATCGATGCACAACCGAAAACTGCCATCCTTCTTCTTCACAAACAACACTGGCGCTCCCCATGGCGACACACTAGGTCTGATGAACCCTTTACTCAAAAGGTCCTCTAACTGCTTCTTCAGCTCTGCCATCTCTGCTGGAGCCATCCTGTAAGGTGTCTTCGATATCGGAGCTGTCCCGGGCTCTAAATCAATCGTGAAAGGATCTGACCGAGATGGTGGCAATCCCTTCAGCGACCGAAAAACATCCTCAAAATCCTGGACAACCTGAATATCCTGCAGACTCACCTCACCACTGGGCTCTGTCATAGTGATCGTCGCCAAATAGGCTTCGCAGCCCCGCTCTAACAACTGCTCTGCCTGAATAGCTGAAATCACTATACTCCCCGAAGTCGGTCTCACTCCCTGATAAACCAACTTCCCTGCATCCTGCTCAAACACCACTCTACCTCTGTAGCAATCCAGATGAACTCGGTATAGAGATAACCAGTCCATCCCCAAAATCACGTCATACAGTTCCACTGGACTGATGACCAAATCAGCTGGCATAGACTGCCCCGCAATCTGCACATCAACTGCTCTAGCTCTGCCCGAAGTAGCCAAATAACCACCACCAGCCACCTTGACAAAGCCTGAAGCCTCACCATCGCTACTCCGAATACCACTACCCTCAGCTCTCTCCGGAGTAATGAAGCAATTAGATGCTCCCGAGTCAAACAACACGTGAGACTCAAAACCTCCAACTAACAAGGTCCCTACACAATTCCACAAGTGTTGAGAACCTCTAACTCTATCACAGTAAAATAACAGAAACAGACAACACCAACAATTCTACCTTAAGAATTTAAAAGTCTGAGTCAAGATTTTACCTGTGATCTGGCCTGACTGACTGGTCTGGCCCACCTCTGCCGAAGTATAAACTCTCGGCGCTCCACCTGACTGCAATGCCGCAACCTGCGCTGCTGACTGAATAGCCAACGGCTGAATCGCCGCTGCCACTGCTCTCTGCTGCAACTTGGGACACATTGTCTTGATATGCCCCGGCTCTCGGCAGTAGTAGCACACTGTCGACTCTCTGGATCCCGCCCTCTTGGGGCAAGTCGCAACCCTGTGATCCAGACTACCACAACCAAAACAACCTCCCGTACTCGGGCTACTAGCAGATATCTCCTCTGCTCTCCTCTTCTGGCCCTGCGCAGGCCTACTGCCCCTGCCGTAACCAGAACTGTGACCTCTGCGCTGCTGATGCTGCTGCTGACCCCGAGGATGGGTAGCAGGAGCAACTGCAACTGGCACAACTGCCGTACTCACCGGCTCACGCAAGTCCTCCTCAATGGACGCTGCCAACTCCACTAAACCAGCTCTGGTGTGGTACATACCACCTCTGCACTGAGTCCTGATGTTCCTCCGAAGCCCCTGGAGAAACCGCGACGTCAATGCTCGCTCACTAACCAGCTCACCACCAGAGTGTACTAACAATCTGCAGAACTCTGCATCATACTCTCGAACAGACCTCTCACCCTGAGTCAAGTCCAAAAACCTCAACTGCAGCCTGTCACGAGCCTCCTGAGGGAAAAACTTGTGGTTGAACTCCTCGACGAAGTCAACCCAAGTCCAAACCTCTCTCCTGGTCCTAACAGACCTCCACCACAAATGTGCATCACCTCCAAGGTAGTGCACTGCCAACTCAACCTGAAACTGTGCCGGACAACGAACAGAATCGAAATTCCGCTCCAACCTCTGACGCCACTCATCAGCCTGCTCTGGAGTAACCCCGCCCTCAAACGTAGGCGTACCAATCCTCTGCATCTCTCTCATCATCTCACGATAAGGAGAAAACCCAACCGCAACACCCTGCTGCACCGCAGCCTCCTGCTGCTCAACAAAACCGGCACCAACATGTGCCCCGGCACCAACCTGTGCCCCGGCCGCTGGAGGTGCAACCGGAGCCTGCTGTGGAACTGCCTCTGGAAGACGTGCCAAAAGCTGCGTCAGTAGCCCCACAATCAAATCACCCTGAGCAAGAGCCGCGCCCCCACCGGGAACTGCTCCTGCCCCCGCGCCACCCCCGACGCCCAAACTAGCCCCACCGGCTAACGAAACAGACTGTGTCACCGACGCTGCCGCCACACTAGGCGCCGCACTCTCCACTGAGGCCTCAGCCTCTGGCACTCCACGACCAGCACCCCGACCTCCACGACCCGCTGCTCGCCCACCGCGACCAGCTCCTCTGCCCCCACGGGCTGCACCGCGACCACGACCACGGCCACGACCACGACCTGCGTCCATCTCTCTGCACTACCACCAAGTACAGAAAAAGAGCAAAGGTCAAAACACAGACACAAAACCAGAACACACCAATATCCAACTCACTTACCCGCGGAAAACTGGAAGACCGAGAGGATGAGATTAAACCACTAATTGACTAACTCACATAATCAATTAAACACATAGTCCAATTCATCCAATTCTAACAGTCCTAAAACCGACTACGCTCTGATACCAAAATGAAACAACCAAATTTTTTTTTTTTTTTTTTTTATAATTAGCCCAGATTAATATTCCCATAAATATTAATCCTCAACAGCTAATTCAACACAATGCGGAAGAAAACCAATATTATTATTAAATCATAAATAATTATTCAACAATAACCAATAAGGAATAAAACCAATAAAACCAATAAAGAATAACTCTAGCAACCTAAACACCAGGTTTGCTACATTATTGAAAATAGACTAACACCCTAGGAATTCCTTGTCAACCACAACAACAATGCCAATATCAAATTCCTAATCTCATCATCCTCTTCTCTCGGTCTCTTTCCGCGGAAGAACATTGCTGTTACCTGCATCACATTGGAATAGAGATGCGTAAGTATTATCATAAATACTTAGTGAGTGGATCATCCTGCCTACAGGCCAATTACGTCAAACACTAGACAAAACATCACAATAATCAACAACAATAACAATGCTCATCAATAATCAACAATATAAACATTCCCTGTCAGGAAACACCCACGTTTCCTGACACCCAGGTCGGTGTCGACCGACACCTCTATGGTGTCGATCGACGCCGGCCTCCCGAGTGTCGATCGACACTCATCGAGTGTCGCTCGACACCGGCTCGACGCCCAGAAACCAGAAGCTACGAAAAACGCATTCCAAATCGCAATAACACCAAATCTAAGGGGTTTTCAACGCCCCAATGCTACCAAAACACGAAATTCAACATAACAGTCTCAAGAACACATCATCAATCCGAAATCACACAATCTCTAACTCTTGACGGACCTACAGTCACGCACTCACCTTAGAAACGGATTGGAAAGATGGAGAAGAGATAGAACAACGAAGAACAGCAACAAAACGAGTCTCCAAACTCCAAAAACTCTCTGGAAATCACCTCAGCCTCTCTGGAACCTTTCTTTCTCGAAAACTGAGCTTCTCACGCGGCTGGAGACTTTTAAATCGCGACCTAGGGCTTTCCTAGCCCAAAACCGAACAAAACCAGCCGACTTAAATCAAACCGGTCGATTTCCAGATAACCGGTGTCGATCGACACCCTTCCTTGGTGTCGGTCGACACCCATCGACCAAAACCAACCCAATTGCAAATCGATCGACTTAAACCGGAAATCAAACCCGATAACCGGTGTCGATCGACACCCTTCGGGTGTCGATCGATACTAGTCGTTCAGAAGAATTTAACACACTTTCTTCGCGATGCTTGAATCTTAGACCGACTGCACAACAATCAAACAAGAACATGTACAGCCAACCCTCAATTCACACCTCTAAGAGCATGTGCCAACTACTCCCGAACCCCTAGCATCGTCCAACACCACTTCCAAAACAACTTCCAGGTTCACGGATGTTACATGTACTGTTATGTTTATATTGTTATAAACTGATAAGGTTTAGCTTTTCTAAGGTTTTTAAGGTCTTTAAGCTCACCTATACCCATGATGTTTAGAGTTTATAAGTTTATTAGAACATACAGATTATTCAGTTTTATAGTTGATAAATAAGTTTGATAACTTTCTCAATAGCTTGTCATTGACTCATTTTACGTGGGTTTTACCAAAAACTTGTTACTATCCCTATATGATATTTTTTATGTTTTGCTCACAGAATACTATAAATCATTTATTGATATATCACACATCCTTAAATTGCTATAGATCAAGCAAATTTATCTCTAAAATTCTTGACGAATTACAACAACCAAAGAAAAAAAAAAAACTGTAATATATATAGTCAGATCAATTTTTAAAAACTCTCGTCTTGCACCAACTATTTTCAAGAATTCAGGTATTACATTCTCTTCTTTTTCGACATCTGATAAACCAACTAAAATTCCACTAAGATAGACGTCTCCAATTCGTTAGTTTGTATTAGAGCCATACTGGTCTCTCCATTATCAAGTCACTCTAGCGTTTCTACTTCCAAAAAATCGCTTATTAGTTTGCAATGAAATGTTTTTAATGAAGCAGTGATCATGAGTTGCCATATATACTTTTCACATGGTATGGATGAACAGAACTAGATAGCATTTGATTTTTGTGTATATTAATATCTAAAATAAACTAGAGAATTGTTTTATTAAAGGATAGTGGAAGAAATGGGTTTAATTTACAGTAGATTGACAAATAAATCGATGAGTGATTGTGATTGTCTACTATTTGAAAGATATAATGTTTGCCTAACTTTGGAGAAACTTCGACTTACGTACGCCTTCGGGTCATTGGTTTATAAAGATGTTATATTCTACATATATAGGTTCCGGTCATTAGTTTATATAGAGATTGTATCTTCTACTTTTGGAACAAGAATTCAATGTGAATATTTGTAATAAATTGAAATTTGATTCCTTAGCCTACGGCCTAGCCTACAAATTGTATAGCGCCCATATTGTAAGAAAATAGTGGTAAGAGAAACTTTTCGAAAATTATTTGACTAGTATTGTACATATGTATGTTGGTTCAAACACTCTTCTAGAGAATATACTGTTAAACGAACCTAATTCATTGTAATTCTAAGATGCATGACATACTGAAAGTGCTTACGCTTGGTACATATACGAGTAATCAACAAAACACATACAAAAATATAATAAATGTTTCTTATTGGTGTTTTGTATGATCAGTCAAAAAATCTTGCAAAATTGTTTAGTAGTTCTTGGTCATCCCAAAAATCTTGTCGAGAACTGGTCGCTAAACATGGAAGTCTAAGGTGGTGATTGGTTTCCCCGCTATCACCCGCAAACGCAACATCTGCGGATGGTAGCAGTTTCTGGCGTTTTATAACAATCACAACAATCGTTCTGTACCACTTTGTACCGCTCCGTATCGCTGGAAATCAAAAGCTCATTTCCGCAAGCGTTTGCGGTTGCGGATGAAAAAAAAAAAACACAAATTTATTTTAAATCAGAAACTAAATAATTTTTATTAAAAAATAATATTTAGCTATTATAATCATAATAAAAATAAAAAAATTTGGTATTTTTTTGGTAAAATTCATTAAAAACATATCATAATTTTATATTTCTAAGTTCTACAAATTAAAGTTCTCTTCATAAATGTTTATTTCATACTAATATATATATGGTAATCTAAATTTAATCTCCACACTAAATTTTAATAGAAATCACATTTTTATCTAAATTATAGAAATTAAAAGATGAACATAAGTATTATATACATATTATTTTTTTTATAAATTTTTATTATTAATTATGTTGAACTACAAATTTATAATTGTTCAATATAATATAGTTTTGATGTTTTATAATTATAAAATATGTTTATATTGCTAATTTATTGTTTAAGCGCTATTTCACCCGCTGGTCAACCAGTCAAAAATATTCTGCAAACGCATTCGCTCTCAATCGCTATACCAGTCGTACAAACAGTTTAATTATGCGTTTAACCGCAAACTCCCATTTCCGCAAACTCTCGCAACCGCAACCGCAACCACAGCGTTTAAACCAGTCAAGCCCTAAGTAATAACTAAACAACTGGAGCATCCATTCCATTTGTAAACCAAAAAAACAAAAATTACTATATAATATGCAAACGCAGAAACAAATTTGTAAGCAAACAAGGCCAGTAAACTCATCTAAAATATCAAACGCTGTATAAATCGGATGGGCCTATGACTATATATCAGTAAGCAAAGAGATAATGGACTTAAAGTTGGATAAGCATGGGCTGACAAGAAATTGATGAAGTAAACTTAATGAAAGAGTGAAATGGATTCAAAGCTTATTTTAACGGACTTAGAGTTGGATAAGCTTGGGCTGACAATAAATTGATGAAGTAAACTTAACGTAAGAGTGAAATGGATCAAAAGCTTATGGTAAATATATGAAAAGAAATGTCAAAACACGAACATAGAGCCATGTTTTCAGAAGCTTTAATTTGGAACTTAGGGTTTGAATGAAAATTTCGTACATAGCTGAGCGGACCAAACAGACCAAATAAATTGAACGATAAATTATGGACAAAAGCATAAACCAAACGGCAGAGGCAGAGAAAAAAAAATGCCCACTTTCCCTGTTTATCTGTTTCATTGTCGATCGGAACGAGCAGTGAAAACATATAAACGATGTCCTCCTTCTCATATGTTATTTACTAATTTTTGTTTGATTGTCTCTTTCCAAAACATAATCCTTACAAATATTAATTTCGGAAAGAGCCCTAGACAAACAAAAAAAATAACGCTTTGTTTCGGAATGGCGATTTTGTTTTTCTCCAAATTTCTCATAGTTTAGGTACACATATTGATTCTTTTTTTGTTAAAGTACACATTGATCCTACACAACTTTCTTGTTTTATTTTGGGTTCCTCCAAACTTCTTGTTCTCAAGTTTGAGTTGTTAGGTGTGATAATGCACGATAAGTTGTTGAACATTTAAAAAAAAAAAAAAAAAAAAAAGTTGTTGAACATTTAACAGTTGGTCAAAGCCGAGGATACTAGATTAACATATTTGATTATTGCAGGACTTATCTAATGATTGTAAATGTACAAATTCAAACAATTTTTAGTATATATTAATAATATTAAAAATCATATAATATAGTTCGTCACTGCTAACTGTTAAATAGAAAGAATCGGACCAAGTTCGTGTTCTGTGGACTACTCGAAGTATTAAATGTTATTGTTTGTTTCTCAAGCAAATAGGATTTTGTAAAATAACTTCGTATGTTTTTTTTTTTTTTTGACCAAATTCAGTTAACCATTATGTGGATAATGGATAAGCTATCAAACACGTCACTATTTTAGTCGATGAACAGTAATAGTTCAGAGTATTTACATATGTCTATGCCTTTATCACTTAATTTATTTATCATTAGTTTATTTTTAATATATGCTTTTTCTTATGTCCCCCCACAATCTATTGACCACTTGGTCCACCCACCATCTTTAAAACAATAATCTTCTTTTGTTTTGTTCTTCGATTCGCCGACGTTCAAAAACACGTGCGGAAATAAATTTTGCATACTTCTTGTATGATGCATGTCTGAATATAGACACGACCAAGTTTTAGAATGATGAATATAGGTAACTTTAAATAAATATTCAATTGTAAATTACAAAATTATTAATCAAAATTAACATTTGATCATTCAAAAATTAACATTAACATCTTTTGAAAATATGTTTTTATTCAAAATGTTACTCTCAGAATTACCTCCGACTCCACAAGATATTTTAGTCTCTAGCTTAACTCGTGAATTAACTAATCGAGGAAATAGCACAAAATTCTAGAATGTGCCAGCTAGTTACATGGAAGTCAAGTCACGATTTTCATTAGACCACCCTGACCATCATTTTCAGTTGAGGTCTATTTAAAACAATCACTTTAAATTTCATTAGCTATAAGATTTAGGTTGCTCCTGATCACAACAAGTATAAAATATTAAGTCGCCCCAAATTACTCTTAATAGCATCATATACCGTTTCCAAATCTAAAATTTCAAGTTTTATGTAACTTAAAAATCTGCCTTCTGAATATTATTACAATAAATACAAATTAAGAGTTTGTCTCACTAGTTGAATAAGGGACAGAGACTTTATAATAACGTGAAATTCAACAATCACAAAATAAATACAGTATATAAAGAATTAGGAAGTGTTTTCCATGTCTTCTCTATAGATCAAACATCACTGTCACAAATGAAAATATTGGCGCAAAATTGCGTAAAATAAACATATTGGGAAATTGGGGTGCTAAATTTAGAAACATCTAAAACTTAAGGGACCTATAAACACAAAATTATTTAACAAAAAAATTCACCAGGCCCCACTATTTTCAGAAGAGCCCAAAAGCTCCTCAAGGTACTGTTCTCCCAAATCCTCAAACACGACGACATTATCTAATTTCACTGAGCGGTGATCAAAGTCACTGTCTTTCGTCTTCCTATTGGTCATTCTCCGTCTCATCGAGTGTTTCCTCTTCAACGCCACAACCGGAGAACACCCTTCCTCGTAGCTATACTTTAACTCCGAGAGCGACTCTCGAACTCTCTCCGCCGGAAAATTAAGAATCGCCGACGAGCCTCTCATCGAGAAAGCCGCTTGATCGTAGGCAAGAGCCGCTTCTTCCGCGCTTTCGAACGTCCCGAGCCAAACCCGAATACCGTTTCGTGTCGAATCTCTTATCTCCGCCGCGAATTTCCCCCATGGTCGTCGTCTTACGCCTCTGTATGACTTCTCTGACTTCTTCGAGGTTCCAGTCTCTTCCTCAGATTTCATTGGAAGGTCTTGATGATCCGATCCAATGAAACTTTGGTGCGCGGATTGCTCGATTAGGCCGTAGAGAAGCATTTCTTCTGAGTCGTTCTCGTTGAAGGGGAGAGAATAGCTGTTGGAAGACGAGGATGAGTAAGATTCCGAAGAATATTCCAGGGAATATTCCGGCGAGAATCCAGAGAACGGTGACTGAACAAAAGAGGGATCCATATAACCGGAGAAAATACTCTGTTTTTTTAGTACTCTGTGTTTTAGTACTCTGTTTTATGACTGTTCTGTTTTCGGTTAGATCGTTAGTGGATTGACGACATCTATATATAGGGAGAAAAAGTCTTTCTATATGTGTGGAAATGTCCAAAGTGGACATGAATTTTTACGGTCTTAACGAAGATGAATGCCATGCAATAGAGGGTGAAATGGGAGTTTACATGAAAATGGGAGTTTACATGAAAATGTTACATTCAAATGAAAATTTATGTCCTTTTTTTTTTTTTTTTTTGGTATGAGAAAAAATTATGTTGCTTCGTCGAAGATTCGAAAGTCATAGTTTGCATAGTTTCTTCTCTCGTCGTGTGAAATGTAATGGTCGTGATAATAAATATGATCGAATGGTTTTGTTGCACCCGTTTAAAACTTAATTACATGAGACTTATATGAAAAATATGTATATTGTTTAATATATCCCAAACTTGTATGTGTATACTACCACTCTTTATATTGAAAGTGTGGATTTGTTTTAATCTTCAATTATAAATGAGTGAGCATTTTTGGTTATGTGTATCAGTTCGTGTTATCATCATCACATGTATCATCGAAATTTCGGCACTTTTGCATCCATATTTATTTGGTAAATGTGAAATATCATTTTTTAGTTAAATGTAGAAATTATGATAGTAAAGTTCATGAATCATCAATCATAATAAGGTTGACCAAAAAAAAAAAGTTCACGAATCATGAAACTATCGAAAAAGATAAAACCACATACGAAAACTACTTGCCCATTATATTTGGTAGCGATTCCAAATTTCCAAGATCAATCTACATATCAACTTGGATTCCAAATTTTCAAGATCAATCTACATATCAAATTCAAGTTAAACTGATTTAAGATGAAACACGATGATAATTTGAGTAGAAGTTAGTTGACTATAAATTTTATTATAGTTTTGATCAGGGCCTTGCCTATATGTATCATAAAGAAATATTGGTCTACGGGCCCAAAGTTTCTTAAGGGTCTTATATATATCAGTTGTTTATATGTATTAGTAGTAATAAAAAAATATTTTTATATTAATATAGCAACTAATTACTAATTAATTTAAATTATAAAAAATATTAGAGCTTTTGTTTTTTTTTCTCTGAGGTTTTTGAAAACTTCTCAGCTGCTTCTTCTTCTTCAGAACAAATCAAACAATAAACAGAAAGTATTTGCTAATTATTAAGTCTTCTTATATTAGTTATAGTTTGATTTGTGAAAACACAAAGGAATACGGAAAAGATTACTTGAGATTAATCCTTTGATATGCAAAACTTTTGATATGCAAATAAGGTCTTCTCATCTTCTAATTAATCATTTATACATATCACTGTTTTAGAGTCCATATATCTTATCTACATTAGTCATGAGTAAAACAAAAAAAAAACTACACAATTTCACATTTCACGCATGGAAATAACAAGATCGATGTGAAACTGATTAAGCCAAAATCCAAAATAACTGCTGAATCAACTCAACTAGACAATTTTTATGCTTTGGCGTTGCAAATATGATTACATAAATATCAAATTATTATTACTATAATCTTAGGAGGCTAAAATATTTAATTAGTATTTTTTTCTGTTCTTTCTTTCTTATGGCCAAAAGCAAGGTGAAAGAGAAAATGGTTCGTTGGAAGGAGTCAAGATACATGCCCCCTTGAACCCCAAACAACAAATAACTTCAAGCCATCTCATGTTTAAAAGATTATTTGGCTTTCTTTTCTTTCAACGTCTTTCTCAAAGTAAAAAAAGATACTTCATGTATAATTTTTTCCCCTTTTTTCATAGTTCTTTTTTTATAAACATTCCTTGGTTTTCTATGTATAAATAGATGTAATTTTATTTGTATAAATTTCGTTTTTAATTAACTTCTATGATTGTTAAATATTTTCATTTACTCTATATAATTTCAAACTCTTAAATTATTTTTATAGTTAGATAGATGTTCTTTTATCTCTTCTCTTTTACTCAAAGTAAACTAAATAATGACTAGTTGAAAAATTTCATTCAAACCGATAACATAACACATACATATATACACACGTCATAATGTATAGAAAAGTACGTAAAAATGCGACTAACTGACTGTATATGTGAGTGTATTTATATATATATATATATATAGAGATAATCAAATCGTAAGAGAGTGTACGTACACATGCATCCTGTGACTCCTACAATCCACAGGATAAAAAATCATTTGTTCTATCTTAATGCTTTCCAGAAATTGTCACGAACTTGGGTTGTTTGATATCCCGCACGTGTTCAAACACAGACATCGTGACATTTTTTGGCTTTATTTCAAACATCGTATATGTACAAAATAGTAAAATGCTCTGTTCAAGACCATGATTTTCTAAAACAGACCATGTACAAAAATGATTAAAATCATTAATATTGACTTACAGAAAAAACAAACCCCCAATAAAATTGCTTATTCGTATCAGTTGCTAAACAATTTCCATATGTTGACAAAATAAAAATCCCATCAAAAAGAATCTTAACAAATTATTTCTAAACGTTATCAGTTCTTCACAGGAATATGAACACGATTTTTAGAAAGTTTGCTAAGTTTTTCAATATAATTTCCTTTCCCTCCCTGGAATCGCTCCAAAATTTTATATGCTTAGTGATTGGAAATAGTAGTTTTAGTGCAGACTGATGTCGAGATCTCATCCTTAGAATATGTTCTTATATATTAGACTATGAAATATTCTTCTTCGGAAAATAAAATAATTAAGAACGTATTAGCGAAAGGCAAAAGGGATTATATAACTTATAAAGGTGAGAAATAGGCAAATATAAAAAGAGTCTTATTAGTCAAATCAAAAACGAAAGAAAACGAAGTCCAGTAAACATTCAATTTTGACTACGGTGTTAATTAGGCGTAAGGCGATAGCTACACGTTCATGGTACGTGGTCATATTATTAAAATAAAATAACATGTATTTTTTATTGTCATATTATTTATATTTTAAGAATCATATCACGTATTTTTTAAGGAAATATTTTTCTATACTTTCTATTTTTTTCTTCAATGTTTTTTTACTTTTAATAATGAGAAAAAATTCCGAATTCCTAATCTACGCATGCATAAATTCATATTGATCTAATTCATATTAATTTAATGCATAAAAGCAACTTTCCTTCTCTGAGAAGTGGACCATTACTGAAATAATATCAGAACCAGGTTAAAAGATACGAACCAAACCGAAATTCATAAATACGTTTTAACAACAAAAAAAAAAAATCATAAATACTAATCCAAATTAATTTTCAAAATTCCTCCATTGATACATAAAATTTACTTATATGTATATCTGCTGATAATTAATCACATCCATTTTTCAAATGGTACACGAGTCTCAGGACAGAAAAAACATAGGGGACTCAAATTTTGAGAAAACAAAAGAAAAACAAAAATAAAAACAGAAAAGAAGCATATATGTAAGAGCATCTCCATCCATATATTTAAGGTGGGTTTTAACAAAGTTTTTAACAATTAAAGTCAATTAAAAAAAGAAAAAAAAATAAAATTGTGGAACCAAACTCTTAGCTAGAGTTTTTCTTCTAGTTTAGAACTTGACATGTGTCAGCACCACATTAATCGGACTTAAACAAAAACAAAAAAAGAAAATGGATTTCTTTTTCTTGTTCCTTCCGCCGGGTCGAATCGCCTTCTTTTAGATTTGTGATTCGCTTCCGGCGAACGACCTCCAATTTAGGGAGATGTTGTTTGCATGTCTCTTTCTCTATCTATTGATCTCTCTATCAATATTTTTTTGTCTCTCTATCTCTATCTCTATACTTCCAAGGACCATTTTTATGACAATGCTCATGATTCGTAAAATTACTTCCCTTTTGTAAAATTTAAATTTTGTAAAACATATACATTTTGGTAAAACATATACATTTTGTAAAACATAATTTTGTTAAGAACCAAATAAAAAGTTTTAGAGATAAAGGAAGAAAAAATTAAAAACTACATAAAAGTTGTTAGCATTGATTTGTGTAAAAATTAATAATAAAAAATAATTTAGAACTAAAAACATGGTTTTAGGGATGGAGATGGTCTAAGCTGATAAATCACACCCATGCTCATGTTACCATTCCTTTTGTATTTAAAAATTAAAACCTGCGAGTGGGACAAAAACGGGAGAGAGAGAGAGAGAGATTTGATTTTGTTGTGTTGACTTAACACTTTGCTACATATTATGTTCAACATGTAACAGGCGAAAACAAAACCAAATCAAAGCTAAGTTAGCTAACGAAGAAAAAAACAAACGCTAACAAGTAACAAAATCGATCAATGATTAGTAACAAAATCGATCAATGATTACAGACAAAGATTGAACAGCCAACAAATACTAAAACTCAAACATGTAAGAGACAAATCAAAAACAAGATCATCTGGATGCGAATTTAGTATATAGATCATCTGGATTCATTTTTGAGTCTGTTCAATTATGTAACACCTAATGAATATTTACATTCTTAGCCATTCTTAGCCAAAAAAAAATCATCTGGATGCGACTTTATTTAGATACCGGGCATTACATGGACTTATTATTTTTTTTTTTTGGCTCAAACATCAATTATCATTAAACCGACAAGATTACACAGTCAAAAGACCACAAACGGTTTTAACCACAAACGGTTTTAACCAAATACAATGACTCCGTCTAATAAAACCTTGAATCACATAGATGGATCCAACGCTATCTGAACAGGAGTCACTGAATTTTCAAACCACAACAAGCTGAATTTCACACCACAACTCGGTGTGAAATCAACTCTTAAACCTCCTAATTAAACCCAATGACCCGAAAATAACTACTAACCGAGAGGAAATCAAAACCTATCATGAAACTCAATTCAAATCCTAGCTAATAGTCCCTTATGATCAGAATGAAAAACATGGCCTACTAGCATCTACGCGAACAGCGCGAAATCAGATAGGAATAACTCCTCAGTTTTCACTATTTCGGTCCTACGCCTAAAAACGGACAAAACATCCGAATGATAGATTTCATGGACTGGGGTTTTATTGGGAATGAGCTTTCTTCTTCTTCGAGCTTCCGACCACCACCGGGAGACTCTCCCTCTCGATCCGGCATCACCGGCCTCAAGCGACTGACAAAGGGGAGGACTTTATCCCTTCCAAACTCTGCCGGCGGGAATTTCACCACTTCACCACACCACCACCAAAACCAGTCGCTTCTATGTGCCCCCGAACCCCTCCGATCCGAGAACCACCACAAATGAGAACCAGATCCAAATCAAGGACGCATCACCGGACCCTGTCTGTAGATCCGGATCCGCCGAGCCTCTAACACCGGAAATCCACCGCGGGAATCGCTGTCGCACTGTCGGAACTCAGCCTAAGCCACCCAGCAGCCAAGAGAAATCTATAGACCACAAAAGAAAAACAGAACAAAACAAAAAGGAAAAGAGAGGAAGCCCTCTCACGGCACCGGCGGCAAGCCGCACGGTACCGGAGAGGCAGAAGATCTCGCTTGCTAGTTGCTTTTGGTTTTGGTGGTGGGAGAGAAGGTTTTAATAGTTGCCAACTTTCTAAACATTAGTAGCTGCTATCCATTTTACATGGACTTATTTATACCAATGCCTTTGGGCCTTCAAACGAGAATAATTAAAATGCATTTCGGCCTTCATATTTAAATAATATACCATGAACGTGTCGCTATCGCCTAATCACCTTAGCCTAAAACTTAAATTTGAATGTTTACTGGATTTCTTTTCTTTCGTTTTTGATTCGACAAATAGACTCTTTTTTATAATTGGGTGATAAAATTCATAGTCACATTAGTGGTCAAATATATGATGAAAATACTACTTGCATTAAAATTTTAGATATATTTTATAATAATAAAAAAAAAACGCGTGCGGCGGTTTCTGATCGATGAAAAAAAAGGAAAATCTAAAATCATATACAGTATCGTGGTTTCAGAGTTTGCGTCAGCAACTTTTTGAGGAAAGGAAACCTTAAATCCAACGGTTGAGATTACGTTGCTAAAAGAAACGGATGGTCAGGATTGATCAGGAAGAAAACTCAATTATATGTGCCTTGGATTGTATCGCCGTTCATTTTTTTTTTAACCCAGTAGAAGAAGATCCTAAAGAAAAAAAAAAAAAAAAAATCTTGTCTCCACCGAAGATACAACGAAGACATAAGACGCAGTTACTTTTGATGTATCATGTATATCTCTGACTTTTATATTTTAAATAACAGTATTATTTGTATTAATTTAACTTTGATATCTGTCTTATGATAAAATATTAATCATATTATATTACATGATTTTGTATTTTTTTTTTTGGCGAAATTATATTACATGATTAGAAACCTGTGCATAACAAATAATCCCACTCAATGGCGGACTTATGTTGAGCAAATGTCATGTGACATTTTAAAGTTGTAAGTTTCTTCTTCTTCTGATTGTGTATAGATATATATTGAAGAAGTATTAATAAAATTGGTAAATTTTGATCATTTGACTTGCTGTATGTTCAAAAATCTCTTCACAGTAAATCAATTTTTCGAAATCCGAGGATCATCATATCTGAATTGGAGACGCAATGTGACGAGTTCATAAGATTTTTCGTGAGCGTTGAGTCCTAAATCACTTAGACTTAATATAAAAAATAATAAATATTTTTTAATCGCTTATAAATCCCTTTCCATTATAACTTTTGGCGGCAGTTATGGACATGGTTTAAATAAATTGACGTTTTATAGCATGTTTATTTTTTATAGGAAAAACTTTGTTGTTTCGATTAATTAATTTATATTTGTTGTGTTACTTACTTTCTACAGTACAAAAACCAATCAAGAAGTTCGTAGGCCGTAGCTGCCAAAAAAACGAAAAAAGAAGCTACAATGTAACTAAAATTGATCAATGCATATGTAAGAGAACAAAAACAAGGAATTATGCTTTTGAAACCAAAGACTCAAACTCAAACTTGTAAGAGACGAAAACAAAGACAAAGACAGTCAACACATAAAAACTCAAACATGTAAGAGACAAATAAAAAAGAAGACCATATTGAACTTAACAAAACTCGAACAAGAAGACATAATTTAAAAAATGTTATTGTTATTGCTCGCAATTTTCTATAAATGATTACATCCAACCATCGAAAGAAAACCAAGTAAAGCTAACAAGTAACAACAATCGAACAAGAAGGCAGAAGCTAACAAAAATCGAGATCTGATTACAGAAAGTTGCAGTTAAACTAATGGCCTCAAGGCCTTAAGTGTAGAACGACTGGCTAAACAATTTATAAAATCAATATAATTGGCCCAAACAACTAAAGTAATTTGTCGATCTAACATCAGGCCTGGGCACAAGTACCCGATACTTGCTCAAAACCCGTGACCCGCCCCTTACCCGCCTTGTCAAGGCAAGTACCCGTTTATAACAAGTCGGGTAACAAGTCGGAAAATGTTAATATTTGCAAGTGAGGGGCAAATATCAAGTAGTGATTTTTATTAAGATATTTGCCCCGTTTATACCCGCCCCGCGGCCCGTCATTAATCATTGCCCAAATATATAACCCAAACCCATATTATCAAGCCCATTTTGAAGACTCAAACCTAGAGACTAGAGTAGTTTCTCATTTTCTCTTTCGCCTCTGTCCTCTCTGAAACGGAGACGCCGAGACGGCGAGACGGAGACAAAATGTTGTCGATGTTCGATCTTTCAATTTCAGTCCAAATCTTTTTCTCTTTCTCTTGAATTCTCTTTCTCTTCAATCCTTTCTCTTGAATTCTCTTTCTCTTCAATCATTTATCTTGAATTCTCTTTCTCTTCTCGAGTATCATCGAAAGAGCAACCTCAAATTTGCCGATATTTGAGCCGGAAAGAAAGAGCTAAGGTTCTCGCAAGGAATTTCAGATACAAAGACGCTGAGAAGATTCTAGAGAAGGTAACATCGCTGAATCTACTGAATCTGATCCCTTATGTTCACCGGTTTTTGGTTAACAGTGTATGAGAGATATATTTACCCTGTATTGTCCTGAGATGATATGTGTCAAATTTGGTGTAGTCACTAGTCAATGTAGTGTGTAAATTTTAAAGAATAATATATATGGTTGTTTGTGCTTCATGGATCCGAATTATAGTCCATAGTAATAATGTGGCTTTTGCTGTGTAATGTGCTTTTCAAAGCTTGCTTCTGGACAGTTTTTGGAGATGAGCTTTTCTCGTTGTTCTAATTGTTTAATGTGGACAAACCCATCGTTTCATTGGCATATTCACATACTCGATTTCCATCGTTTCATTGGCATATTCACATACTCGATTTCCTTTGTTTTTTTTATGTGTAGATGGAATCTGGGCAACCTCCAAGTGAAGAGACGACAGAGAAACCTGTTGGAGAAAAAATGAAGACAGATTGTGCTGGTGAAACAGCTCCAACAGCAGAGTCTGTTGAATCTAAGGTAACTTCTAGACAAACATATGTGGCTTGGGATAACTTTGAGAAATTGAATAGGAATAGAGCTAGGTGTAATCACTGCAAGCTGGAAGTTAGCTATAGATCAGGGAAGACTTCTAACACTAGTAGTATGTTGAACCATATGCGGAGGTGTAAGAAGTTGCATCCAGAACCTGAAGTAGAGGTTGTAGGTAGTAAGAGAGTCAGGCAATCTACTTTGCATCATAGTAAAAAAGCTCAGAAAGATGAAGGCGACAGCGTGCCATCATTCTTACCATTTGATAATGGAGATTGTAGAAACAGTTTGGTCAGAATGATTATAAAGGATGAACTGCCTTTTAGGATTGTGGAAAGAGAAGGTTTTAGAGAATTTATCTACGTTCTGCAGCCTCGGTTTGATATACCGTCAAGAAGAACTGTAACTAGAGACTGCTTGAGTCTGTTTTTCGAAGAGAAGAAGAAGCTGAAGTTAACTTTTCAGAAACACAAAGGAAGTGTTTGTCTTACAACGGACACTTGGACTTCAATTCAGAACATCAACTATATGTGTTTAACAGCACATTACGTTGATGAGAATTGGAATATGAAGAAAAAGATAATAAACTTTTGCCAAATTCTTAGTCACAAAGGAGAGCTTATTGGGAAGATGGTTGAGAGGTGTTTGGTGTCTTGGGGAATCAGCAACGTTTTTACAATTACAGTGGACAATGCCACTGCAAATGATGTTGGAATAAGGTTTATAAGAAGAAGGCTTAAGTCATGGGGTACTAGTATACTTGATGGTGAGTATCTTCACATGAGATGTGGTGCTCACATCTTAAATCTGGTTGTCAGAGATGGATTGGAGGAAAATAAAGCAACCATCAGCCGTATACGTTCTGCTGTGAAGTATGTGAAATCATCTCCAGCCAGAGAAAACAAATTCAGAGAATGTCTTCTCCACTTGAAGCTATCGCCTACTGCTGGTCTATGTCTTGATGTTGAGACAAGATGGAACTCAACATATTTGATGTTGGAGTCGGCTTTGAAGTTAAAGAGAGGTTTTGATATGCTTGCGGTGGAAGATGATAAGTATATGTTGGAGCTTGGGAAGTCAGATGGTGTCCCTACTCAATCAGATTGGGACTATGCAACAGCCTATACACCGATTCTGAAGTTCTTTTATGATGCCACGCTGAAAGTTTCCGCAACCCGTTTTGTTACCGGGAATGCATATCTAAAGGAGATCTTCGGAGTTGGTTTAATGATTCGGAAGATGGGGCTCAACAAAACTGATCTTAATCAGAAAGCGATGGCTAGTAGAATGAAGGCTAAGTTCGACAAATATTGGGGAGATATGGAAAACATGAACGTGATGGTTTTTGTTGCTTGTGTTATTGATCCGAGATATAAGCTGAAGCATGTGAGTTTCATAATTCGGGAGAGCTATGGTGTTGGTGAAAATAGCATAGCTGAAGCCCTGATTGCGAAAATCAACTTGGTTTTAGAGAAGATGTTTATGCATTATAAGGCTAAGCTTGCCAATGACTCGGTGGATAGTAACCAAGCTCAAGGCGCTGTAAACCTAGATTCACAAGTAGTGGAAGAAGGAGAGGATACTTATGACCTAGATTCTCTTATTGATATTCATGAAGAAAGTGAAGAAACTAATGTTCATCAAACGGAATTGGAGAGCTATTGATCCGTGTGCTCCTAGATCAGATCCAAATTTTGATATATTACATTGGTGGAAAAAGTCAGCATTGAAGTACAAGACCCTCTCTTTAATGGCCAGAGACTTAATGGCTATACCAGTCTCTACGGTTGCTTCCGAGTCAGCTTTTAGCACTGGTGGTCGGGTCATTGATCCTTTTCGTAGTTCTCTCACTCCAAGAACAGTCGAAGCTTTGATCTGCACACAAGATTGGCTTCGTCATGATTATGAACAAAGTTCTTTGGAAGAACAACTTGAGAGTCTTCAAATTCTAGAAGAAGGTATACACTTGTTTTATACTAGTCTAGTAGTCTTTACTCTTTATCTTCTTTATGATACATGAATATGTATTTAATTTCTGAACTTACAAGTTTTATGTGTGTTTAAACAGAGATTGTGGCTTCAAATACATATGGAAATTTGGTTCACGGAGTTAGTTTAACTTTGGAGGAAGAATAAAAGGTATGTGAAATTGTGAATGTGATGGCTAAGAATTTTAATGGCTGAGAAGTGAGAACGTGATGGTAGAAGACTAGAAATCCATATGTTGCTTGCCTTTTAGTGATTTAATATACTTTTTGTTTCCTAATGAAGTTCTATTGCCTTTTAGTGATTTTTATTTGATTGGTTCCTTCTTAACTTGAACCACATGTTTGTTTTACAGGAACAAAGAACTAAGAAGAAGGAGAAAGATCAGCTTTATGTGAGGAGAAGAAGGCTTGATCGATTTGGTTGTTTTCAACTTTTTAAGTGTTTGTGTTCTGTTTTGATGTTTTGAATCTTTTGATATTTAAAATTTATGTTCACTTTTAAGTTTTAACTTGTACTCCCTCTGTTTCATAATATAGGGGGTTTAAGGTTTTTGCACATAGATTAAGAAGCTATTTAATTCTTATACTTTTTGAAATAAAATATATTTTATCATCAATTCCAAAACATTTAAACCAATAACAAAATAATATGAAAAATATAAATAATCAAAAGTAACAAAAACACATTTAATTTTGCCTAGAAACTCTAAAACTCCTTATATTATGAAACAAAAAAAAAACTTCAAAACCCCTTATATTATGAAACAGAGGGAGTAATTGGCAAAATTTGGTTGCATAACTTGCATTGTTTAATTTGCATTATGATTATGGGGAGGGGCGGGGCGGGGCGGGTTTAGGTGCAAGTAGTTAAATTTTGACCAAGTACTTGCAAATGCAAGTACTTGTACGGGGCGGGGCGGGTCACGGGTCGGTTTTAGTGAAAATCGAGAAGGGCAAAGCGGATCGCAAATATAGCAAATTTGGCCAGTACTTGCCCCGCGCCCAGGCCTATCTAACATATAACATTCATCTACATATATAATGGCCCACACACCGAACAATGTCAATCTTTTGTATCTTTTTTACTGCCGTCAAAGCGATGTCAGTTCCTTTTTAATTTTTATTCAACGTTATGCATTTTTTTAGTCCACTCATTTCTTTATGTTAATATTAATTCCATACACTTTCCAACATTGTTTTTATATTGCTATTATGAATAGGAAAATAACACCCAAAATGTTCAAAGTTCGCTTCGGAATCAGAACTCATGTAACATCAACTGTAAAGTTCGAACAAAATCTTATATTCCAATTTTGGCAAATTAAATCAGAATCCCATCCCTAATTGTAAAGATTAAGGCAAAAAGAGGCATCTCACATATCAGGTAAAAGAAATACAAACATGATCAGACATATAAACATTGATTTGACCTTTACAGATATAAAGCTATAAAAAATGGTTAACAAAAAAAAGAATATTCCGTAGTTTTGAGTCTTGCGTTTACTTCATCAGTATATACAATTTGTTTAAATGGTTGGACGAATTCTCAATCGAAGAAGTTGTAAACTCCAAAAACCTCAAGTATATAAACATATATGTTGAAGTGTCAATTTGCAAGAATTATGTGTTTAATATGTATTTTAGTTAAAGTATATCTTTGCTAATAAATTTAGGTTAAGTCTTTCCTAATTTTCATTAGAGATCTTTTTAAATTTTCATTAATATTCGACTTTTTACATTACTCGTAAAAGTAAATGTAATTTCTCGTCACTGAATGCGTAGGACTTACGGGCATATATGTTACCTGCTTTGGTTAAATTATGCTTTGTCTATTTTATTCTTTGGACTCAGTCCGAATCTCAACACTTGCGAACCTATTAACCATTGCGAAGATTTTTATAATCCGAGGACTGTTTCTACATTAATTTTTATTGAAACAATTTACGTAAAAAAAAAAAGTTTTACGTCACTCTAGAGTCAAAGACTAATTAAATAATAGTACGATAATTTAAAAAGGTTCAAATGTGTCAAGAACAACCAAATATGGATTTGTGCAGCATATGGAACCTTCCGGGAAGACAACACTATATTATTATTAAAGCATAAAAAACAAAAACAAATAAATAACAAATAAAAAAGGGTACAATTAAATAATTAATTGAAAAGAACAGTCAACCCCAAGAATCGTCAAGTCACATGAAAACGAACGTCGATTCTGACTCGGCGAATATCCAACCTTATATATAAATATACGCACCACCATGCATCATCCATATATAGATCTCTTATTTAAATAACATTTCTCACCCAACTCTTCTTCATAGCAAACCAATCTTGAACCACCAGAGTTAATAGGGACAACTTCAATGGATGGATCAAACAGGAGGAGCAACAGCCAATCGCAAGATGACAAGCAATCTCGTTTTCGAGGCGTTCGGAGAAGGCCATGGGGTAAGTTTGCAGCAGAGATACGTGACCCTTCAAGGAATGGTGCTCGTCTTTGGCTTGGAACATTTGAGACCGCTGAGGAAGCGGCACGGGCTTATGACCGAGCCGCCTTTAACCTTAGAGGTCATCTAGCTATACTTAACTTCCCTAATGAGTATTATTCGCGTATGGACGACTACTCGCTTCGTCCTCCTTATGCTTCTTCTTCATCTTCATCTTCGGGTTCAACTTCTACGAGTGTGAGTCGACAAAACCAGAGAGAAGTTTTCGAGTTTGAGTATTTGGACAATAGGGTTCTTGAAGACCTTCTTGATTCAGAAGAAAGGAAGAAACGGTAGTTTTTGTTTTGTTATTTTTATGTGGCGATGTGGTGGTTAGCTACGTGCATTATCTGCATGTAGGTTGCTTATTTTAGTACTTATTTTGTATTTTGATAACGTACTACGGCCATAAATTGTAAGATAAGGTCTACTTTGCGTTTCCATAAAATATGATTGATCGTTAGATGGTCTAAGTACGTAAACCAGCTTCCGAAGTTTGATCTTTAATGAGATTTTTATTATGCTTTATTATATGATGATGTCAATAGTACAGTAAGAAAAGACCGCGAAAATTCTGATTGAAAAATACGAATAAAAATCTTATAATATAGATATTATTATATAATAATAAAACGATTGAAACAAATATGTAGAGGCGAGATTTGATCTCTTTCCTTAACTCAATAAATCTCACATAGTGTGGCGGTTTGATGAGATTGAGAGTCCCAAGATACAACTACGTGAGACTATAGTCGCGACGGTCGACTATAGAATCTGCGAACTATTATTCTACTCTATGCTCTACGCGCAAGGAAAAAATATTCGGAGAATATCATTTTTTACTTGGCGTGAAAGCGAAGCAGCCGACAAGGAATATGGATATATTCCATATTTATTTTCGTGTTAATCAAACCGAAAATCCAAACTCAATCTTTTAGAAGTTTATGGAATATTTATTCTCGACATTATGCACTTTCGTTTTGGGCTTTAACAAAAACCGTTGATAGGAATTTGTTAAAAAAAAATAGCCTTTTGTGGGCGAAGCCCACATTAACCAAGAACCAAGACCCGAGCCCTTCACGGCGGCGGCGCGCGTGTGTTTTTGCATAATGGCCTTCTTTCTCTCAACCTCCATAATCTCCCACTAAAGGTTATTGAATCTTGTTTGGAAATGTCTATATTTAAAAAATAGGAAAAAGTTATTTCTTTCCAATGTGGGACAAATAAAGTGCTCATTCATTTAACTCACTTAACTTTCTCATTCATTTTACATGATCCAAAGTATTTCTTTTTATTTTTATCCACAATTTTATTCAATCCATTTGGTTTAAAAATTTGGTTCCAACAAATCTATTGCTCAAGTGATTATACAAAGTGCATTCCCAAATCGAACCATTCAATTACACTCCGTTAAACACAAAACGGTCCACTAGTTTCTCATATTTAATTAATTTAGTTAAAATTATTAAAATCAAGAATGGAACGGTAATTAATTTCAATGTTATCAATCTTTATCCGATTAGCCTTAATAGTCCTTGTGATTCATTTTTTAACATTATATTTTGTGGAATCTCTGAACTGAGTGCACTATTTGAATTTATCAGATTTTAGGAGAGAATTGAGTTCATATCACCAACATTTTTTTTATTTTCTCTCTTAGCTTATACGTTGTTTGTAGCTTTATTTTTATCATAGGCGCCCTCCCACTGTTTTAGTAAATTCAGAATCTCCATTTTCAATTTAGTTAAGTAATACTCTTGTTCCGGTAGAAAAGACTAGTGTTGCTAAATCGAGTTATATCGATATAATCGTATGATTTAAGTTCATGAAGTCAATGACAATTGATAACCCTAAATTTATGTTATCTATTTTGTAATTATATCGTTGGTTATAATCTAGTCTTGATCAAGTTATGTAGTCGAGTTAAGTATTGTCGATGTGTGAGTGTGACTACTAAGATTCAAATCCGACAGGGAAAGTACACAATAGGGCCGAATCTATTAACCTGAAGCCCAGCAAGAAAATAAAATTATACAGTATTATATAAATTATAAGTTTATAACCAAACCAACTTGTAATAAACTAGTAATTTAAAAATTTCCCGGTAAAACTGACGCATAACAGAAGACATTCCTTCATTAAGGATAAAACACATGATTAAAACTAACACTAATTAGATACTGTGATTCGTGATGATCTAAGTTCGAAGGAATAAAACAAAAAAACGACAAAAATCGATCTAACGGTTTGCGTCGTTCCAAACGTTTTGGTGATAACTCTCTCCACATTCCAGAAGTTCTTCCAATATACTATCGTCTAAATACTCAAACTCAATCACTTCCTTCTCGCCGCCACCGTCTTCTACTCTAAACCCCGACGACGACGGAGCCACCGCATTCTCGCCACCGCCACATGAACCATCCCTCATCATTGGGTACTCGTGAGGGAAATTGAGAATGGCCCTGTGTCCTCTCATGGAGAAAGCGGCTCTATCATAAGCCCGAGCCGCGTCCTCCGCTGTGTTAAATGTCCCGAGCCACACACGAGCACCGTGTCTAGCCGAGTCGCGTATCTCCGCCGCATATTTCCCCCACGGACGCTTCCTTACGCCTCTGTATTTCACTCCATTCGTGTTCGACGACTCTCTATGTTCCATAAGCCAAAAAAAAAAAAAGTTTATGCAAGCTTGAAGTTGAAGTTATATCTTTTTGCATGTAGTGACGATTTTATACGTGGAGTGGAGGTAATGTGTGACTCTATAGAGAATCTAGTGGATATTATTTTAACGCACGTGTGTGTGTTCAAAAGCCTCCTTTTAATCATAATACAAGGGGGTAAATTGTAGATAAAATAAATATGAGTGCGATTTTAATATTAAAGGTAATTATTGGGGTGGACAATTAAAATGAAAGTTATTGTCGCTGCTTTGTATTCAGTACAATTTAGGATGAATTAAGGGGCTTAAATGAAAATAATAATTTTTTCAGTGAAGTCCAATGAATCTAGATGGTCAAGGTGACGGCTAAATTGAAAGAAATTATTTTTATGACAACGAACCAAAATTAATCTCAGCCTCTCACCTTTTTTTTGGTCAAGCTCTTTTAATTGTGTCACGTGTCAACTCTGACCACACGTGTGATAGATTCTAGTCTTTTAAATTTCAGTTTGACCATTACCAAATACATAGAAAGGTGTGAATCTTATTAAATAAATATTTTAGCATACTAGCACATAGTTTATATTTCTAAACTCGTTATCAGATAATATAAAAATTATATTTGTACATTTTTACTATAGTTTGTCTTAGTTGGTTATCACTGTGTTGTTCTTTGACCAGAAGTTCAAAAGTATTAATGTGGTAAACCTTATACTATTAAGTCTACTACCTTGACCGCATTATGATATATGAACGAGTTATGATTTTCTTTCTATAGAAAGAAAACTGATATGAATTACACTTTACACGAAACTTTAATTAATGTAATTTGTTCTTCGAGTAGTTTCTACGAACTTGAGACATTTAAGTACTTTGAATAGTTACTTACCACACGATTAACGAGCTATTTGAAATTTGAATGTAACTAATAACTGTCAAGTATCGGAATTTACGTACATAACTGGATTAAGCACCAATATTCTTAACAGTTATAAGGGTGATCTGGGTTTAGGTGGGTTAACAACTTAACATATCAAAACTCGTGTTGGGCTCTGCTGGCCCATGATCCTTTATTCATATTTTGTGTTGATTTGACCAAATTAGAACCAATATTTGTTAAATTTAACAATTTGTAACGGATTGCAAGAAAGGGGACTAAAGACTCCTTTAACTTTTGTGGCTACGGAGCTACGAAATTACCTTTTGCTACGGAGATTATTGGTGGTATTGTGATAATACAAACTATAAAAAGTCTGGTCGATTACGTGAACGTGTACTTTGTTGATATGGCAACGTGTGATTCCTTATGTTGTTTTGTGAAATTATGGGACTAAATCATAACTCATAATAAGTGGATGTATTGTGTAAGGGGCTGTGTCCCAATGCAAGTAACGCGCATTAGATCGGCACGTGTGTTTGTGTATGAAGTTATACATAATGATCATTGTTAAGTAATGAGATGATGCGTTGAAAATGTTATACTGAAAGTAATTGAGAAGTGATGATGAAGGTAATCAGAATTAATATGGTGTATTAAATATCTATTGATAGTTTATTGTTGTTATGTTCGTTGAATCGATCCTGGAGGGATTCGGGCTCACAACGCATATGAAACATGAGAGAGCTAGGAAATTCAAAGATGCGGTGTTTGAAAACGCCAACGAACGTTTTGTTGTTCCGAATTTCCTAGTGTCAAATTCTTAGAAAGAATCAAAAACTTAAAAAGACATGAATGATTCTTTTATTCTTTCACTTTGATCAACGATGATCACAATGCTTCACTTGTCCAACTTTTTTTTCTTCTGATTGGCCATTTTCCAACTTTGTTTTTTGTTCTTGCGTTTACCAAAGTTAGTTTTTTTTCATTGTCAAGTGTCCAATCTTTCAAGCGTTCGACTTTCGACCAAACAAGACATTTAGTTTGGCCTTCTATCGAGAGTGTGTGGATATTGCTCACTCTATAATATAATAGAGACAAAACTAAAATAAAATGAATGAATACAATATTTTAGTATAATTGAGTTTTGTTTTTTTAATACAAAATATATGAGCTACTTGTTTTTTTAGTTGTGCTAAATAGAAGTATATCATATAATATCTTTTTTTAACATGTGTGCATATTTAGTACTAAACAGATAAAACTGTAAAGATATTTCTCAAAGAATTGTATTTGACTAAATAGCACGATATTGCAAATAGTCAAATACAATTATTTAGGTAAATATAGACATTATATGTTGAATGATGATATTGTTACGTTGACCACATTAAAACGATAATATGCAACTCTACATCACTACATGCAACACTTCCATAAACAAAACGAAATCAATAAAATATAATGGCCTTTTGAATTTTTAAATTTAAAATTCTAAAGTCGACTAAAATGAATGGCCAAAAGGTGAAAACAAATAAATAAAAAAAGAGGAAAAAACGGATAAAAACATAAAATCGAAACGTAATGCAACGCCTTTTAGAAAAAGCGATCCAACACTGAACGATTCTCTGAAGTCTTGAGTCTTGACCGAACCATTTTCATTTGGTAAATGCGTGGCTTTCTAAAAGCCCCACAATAATATAAATCTTTTTCAAATTAAATAAAAACTCGATTCTGGTTTCTGATTTTGTTGTCTTCTCATATAAACTAAAGTGTTTTTCTTTAAATTCGATATGTTTTTAATTTCTGAACGATACGATTTGGGCTAAAAAATTCCGAAATTCCCTCAACTTTACTTTCCCAATAAACAAACTCCGACTCATAATATTTACATCACTCAGATTTTTTAATTTATATTTCGCTACACAGTATCATCTCTTTAGGGATACAGTTTTTTGTGTGTTTCTCTGCGTCCCTCAAAACAATTTGCAGATTCTCAATTTCTGCATTCATTCATTCATTCTCTAATGTATCCATCAATCGGAAACGAAGATGATCTTCTCGCTGCCCTTTGCTTCGATCAAAGGTTTCTTCGACTTCTCCTCTATCCATGTTCTTTCGCTTTCAATTTTGTTTGTGTTATGATGGATTGTATTTCTGGGTTTTCTCAAAGTTTCAAAATTTCAAACCAATTTTCATATTTCAATTGCAAAAGACGTTCCTTTGTTCGTTTTTTCTCTTATGATTAGAATGGCGAAACCTAAGATAATATATTTGTTTCTCGTGTATGAACATGGCGGATTTTAGCTTTATTGGGACCGTTCGTTGCGTTTGCGTTTAGCTTCTGATGTTGTCATTGATCTGATGAAGATTTGACTCTCGATTCATGCAGCAATGGAGCAGAAGATCCTTACGCATTCATACAGACAGATCAGGGAAACCTCTTTCCGGATTTTGGATCGTCTGGTGTGAATCTGCAGGGAGAGCAAGAACAAGGATGTAACATTGGAGCTCAATTCGATTCTTTTAGCGGAAACTTTCCTCAAGCCTGTAGCTTTAGAGAGGAAAACAACGATTTAAGAGGAGGTTATGGTGGAGTTGTCTATAGTAGCAGCGGCATTGGAACAGCACAATTGGATTTGGGAGCATCGTTTAGTGGAGTTTTGCAGCAAGAACCACATCAAGTGTGTAGCTTTAGAGCACAAAACGACGGTTCATCGACTCATTTGCAGCAGCAGGAACCGGAGCAAGTGTGTAGCGGTGTAGTGGAAATCAATTCTTCTTCATCTGTTAAGGAAGAGCAAGAACATGTGGAAGTAGAATGCTCAAGAAAGAGGTGATCTTTAAGAATCCGAATCTCATTCTCTTTACATTTGTTTGCTCTGATGATTTCAAAACTCTATTGTTTCTTGTGGTGTGACTGTGTGATGTGTTTCTTTAAGTAAAACTGTTGGCAGCTTATGATTTCTTGTCTTGGTCTCCACCATTTTGGGTCTTGTATCCACGGAGATTACTATACCTTCATTTGTTCTACAGAGATTACTCAAGCTTTCACTGTGTTGTTTGTTTATCTACAGAGACTACTTTAGAATACACTGTGTTGTCTGATGTGATTATGTTATGAACAGGAGACGAACTGGATCATGTAGCAAGCCAGGAACCAAAGCCTGTCGCGAGAAACAGAGAAGGGAACAGCTAAACGAGAGGTATGCTCTCAGAGCTTTTCGTTGTTTGCTCTGTGTTGTTCTGCAGTCTCAGAAGATGATTCAAAAAACTTGGTGTTGTTTCAGGTTCATGGATTTGAGCTCTGTTTTGGAGCCTACCAGGACTCCAAAGACGGATAAATCAGCGATTCTCGACGATGCAATCCGGGTCGTGAATCAGCTCAGAGGTGAAGCTCATGAGTTAAAAGATACCAACCAAAAGCTTCAAGAAGAGATCAAGACCCTGAAGGTTGAATTCTCACTTTTGCTCCTAAAAGCTCATTACTTTGATTGCAATTTGAGACATCATTTCATGAAACTTAACAGCCTAATCCATCTACTTATGAAATGAGAAACCTTTTTGAAGTAGCCTGTGAAAATGTTTCTGATTTGATTACGTTCTGTCTTGATTAGGCGGAGAAGAACGAGCTAAGGGAGGAGAAGCTGGTGTTGAAGGCGGATAAGGAGAAGATAGAGCAACAGTTGAAATCCATGGCGGCGGTTCCATCACCGGGATTCATGCCTTCGCCGCATCCAGCAGCTTTCCATCCGAGTAAAATGGCGGTCTATCCGAGTTACGGTTACTATCCAAACATGACAATGTGGCCACCGTCCTTGCATCCTTCGGAGCGTGATACGTCTCATGATCACCTAAAGCGGCCTCCTGCTGCTTAAAATCTTCTTCTTTCATGTTTTGCTTCATCCATTGATGATCATAATATCAAATCACTTTGGAATTTTGTTTCCTTGAGATATTGATTCTTTACCTATTAGTTTGGGGGGGAGAGGGAGAGAATTTTGATGTTTCTTCCGTTTTCAAGTATTAAGCTTTATGATTCTTAGGTACTAAAATTTTTGAATAAAAATGTCTGAGAAATTTGTGACCTATCTCGTTTCTTGTCTCTTGTTCAAATCGAAAATGTATTGTACCAAATGTAGAGGAATCTGAAAATGCAGGGAGTGGAATTAAAAAGAAAAACAAAAGGCTGTGGTCCTTAGTGGGTCCTACTAGAAGCATCTTTGTCGCTCGTTTTAACTCATTAATTTCCAGCCGTTGGATCTTTTAGCTTCAAAGCAAGGCAAAAACCAACCACCAACTGAATTTTATTTCATTTGTATCATCATTTTAGTTTGCTTCAAACGAAACCTCTAAGATATATCTATTTTTGTACCATTATCCATGATTAAATGTACAGACGAAACATAGAAAAAGAGCATTTTCAGCTCAATAAAAAAAATCTGTTCAATTTATAAAAACATCAAATCTAACAACAAATGAGAAAATGCTGTGACTTTATACAACTGAAGTGTTAAAAAAATGGTGTAAAATTCGTTTCTATAAACAAAGTAAAGAATCAAAAATCTCAAAATGAGTTTTTGTCTAATGAGTATACATATATGTAAATTGTACAAGAAAGTGTTAACCTTTTTTGTTGTTGTGTGTTTAATTAGCCAGAAGCAAGTAACCAAAGTGTGGTGAGTGAAGAAACGGCGATTGTGATCCAACAAAGGAAAGCTAAAGCAACAGAGAGTTGATACCTCCAACACTGTGCTTCAAAACTGCAGCTTCCTAAATCTCCAAAGTATAAAACAACTATCCCCGCGGAGGACGAAGCTCCGGCTAGAGACAATGTCGCCGTTACCTGTAAACCGGAGCAAAACCACACAAGATGGTTTTGATGATTCTTGATGTGTCATTGACTAGAGAGAAAAATTGAGAGAGAGGACTTACCCAATCTCCAACTACAAAGAGACTGATCAAAACCGGGCTAAGAAGCGTTTTCTTTCTCACTAAAGCGAAGGTGTCTAGTATCGCAAGACCGAAACTCCATAGGAGTTGCAACCCCATTGCTGCTATTAGGTAGCTGTAACCAAACTTCAATGCATAAGAACAGAGAAACGGTAACAAAATACGCAGAAAGTTCACATCTTTTTGCGTCTACTTATACTTGAGAGAATGCTAAATTTGTTGCAGAATCAAAATATTTTCATCTGAAAGCATATCACAGCTTTGATGATTCTCCATAAGTTAACTACTGTCTCAAGAAGATTGACTTTACTTCTCTCAAAAGCCTGATTTTGCAAGTTTCAAGATCCTTGCACTTCAGGAAACAAAGGCTAGATTTTTCACCTAGATTGATCCACAATTCACAAATCATAGCCACACTTGTCTAAACATCAAACTCAAATCACTCAAATTTGCTTCAAACCTCCTAATTGGATCTGTAGGATTCATCAGACCACAGACTATTCAAGAACTCAATTTCCGAGACTGATCAAAACAGATAAAAGAGTGAGAGTTTTTTACCAGAAAGCAGTGAAGCTGAAGAATCCACCGGAAGTGACCATGTAAGAAATCGAGCCAGCAGCAAAAACACACTGCGAGATTCTCAAGAGTAGACCAGTCAAAGTCCCTGGTGTTCCAGGGATATCTATCATTTCTCTTCCAAGCACACCCCTAAATCAAGACAAACCCTAATCGTCAAAATCTAATCTTTGTTTACTTCTCCCTGAAAAAACTCAGAATTCCGCAGCAAAATCCCAAATTTCTGGAAAGCTCAGGCGATTTTTCCGGTGAGAAAAAACAGAAAAGTTTAAATTTTTGCGGCTCTCAGGGTACGGAATTGAGGAATCAGAGGAGTGAAATATGGGGAAAATTGAAGACTTTTTTTTTGGGGTGAGTTTTGTTTCAACAGAAAGGACACATAGAGAGGAGGAGAGAAGAAGAACAAATGCGCATTTTTATTTTGTGTGTTTGTTTATTGGAAAGTTGAAAATTTATATATATAGTAAAATAGCTAATGGGGGAAAGTGACGGACAAATTTATTTCTGTGTGTTCTTTATGTTCATCTATGCACTTTCCCATTGCTGGTGTCCACTGGGAAATTGTTGTTTAATGTGATTGATTCAATTATTATTTTTGATCAGGCTTTTGGCTTTTTACGTTGTTTATAATTTTTAATTTTTACAATGTTGGAACCTTTTTTACTAGTTTGACACTCCTCCGAAATGTCGGGAAACGTCTAATTTATTCATGAACTTTATGAAATTGCACGTTTTATTCTTTAATTGTTGATTGCACATATAATTTTCCAAAGCACTTTTCTAAATTGGGTTTCAATTAGTCAACTTTTAACATGGAAATGGACTTTGTTAAATTTGTATCATAATTCATCGAGATTTTATGTTCTAAACATATAATTTCCAAACCTAAAATTTTTCAAGGGAATTTCCGGTGAACTCCGGCAATTTTTAGCAATTTCTAACAATTTTCGGCGATTGTATCAATTCAAAATCCGAGCTCCGAAATTTGTTGGAAATTGCTAAAAATCGCCGGAATTCACCGGAAATTCCCTTAGGGTTTTTAAGTTTGAAAATTATAAGTTTAGAACATAAAATCTTGATGAATTATGCTACAAATTTAACGGAGTCCGCTTCCATATTAACTGTTGACTAATTGAAACCCAATTTAAAAAAATCAACAATACTTTGGAGAATTATATGTGCAATCAAAAGTTGATGAATAAAATGTGCAATTTCATCAAGTTGAGGAATAAATTGGGCGTTTTCCGCCGAAATGTCTGAGTTTGTTTATTTTTATAATGAAGATGACAAAACAAATAATCATCTCATTTTCCGTTTTTGGGAATCCACAGAAACTTAAACCAGAATAAACTAATTAATTGGATCTGAAAGATGAACTTGTCCGACAAATAAAAATACAACATCATAATCAAGTACTCGGTCTTTATTCAAAGCCATAAAAAAACCTCACAAATGTTAAAACTAAAAACCAAAAACAACAGAAAAACAGAGAAACCCCTTGTTTGAGTTGAGATACAAGTGAAGTTCAGTGAGTTTTGTGTTTCTTGGATGGCTTTTTGAGCATTTCATCATGCTTATGCTTCATCGCAATAAAGAACACCAATGCAGCTACCATTCCAACACCCTGAGAAAACAGATACAACTAGCTTCAGTTTCTTATTCTTATTTTGTCTAAATTATTGTTTTCTTAACAATTGTTTAGTGATCAATACCTTACTGAACCTCATGAACAATGTGTTAAACTCGCTCGGTGTAAACAGTGGATTCGAGATGGCTAGTCTTGCAATCTGTTTAGAACATAACCAAGAAAAATATGTAAACAAGTGACACAATATTGTATACTAAGGGGAGTTATTGGGAGATGGATTTTATACAATATTATCATTAAAGTACCTCAGTTAATATTAGATCATTCAAGTACTTACATTCAAGAAATCATACAATAGTAGATCATTCAAGTACCTCATTTAATTGATCGCAAAATTTTTGCTGTGCTTCTTCGTTAACCATGGAGTTATATAAGCTCATGGCCACTCCATCATCTGCTGACATCGTCTCGTTCACAAACTAATCATACATTTCAACGGTGTTATATAAAATCATATATTATGATCAATCATAACAACAAATATATTGATTATTACACTGCCGTGGATCGAGTTGCTTACCGCTTTGAACTTCGTGTAGAAATTATTGAAATGATCTTTATCATAATCACGGTTGTAGAAATCATACAATATTGGGCTCAATATTGCTTGGTATATAAGCTAAAATCAAACCATACACAATATTTTAGATTTTTGGTTCATATATCATTTCAATTTTAAAATATAACAATAAGATAACGGGTGTAAATTATTATACCAAGAGCAAAGCTCCGAGGTAGGTGTTGAAGATGAAGAAGATCCCTCCAAATAGCTTCATCACTATACCAAGACCAATTATGTACTTTGCCTACCAAAATGTTATCAACATAAGCAAAACATATATTAATTTTTTTTTCCGTCAATTAACGATTTTGTATAGTGAAATGCTCACCTGGTTCGCAAAGAAACCAAGTTTTGGTCTTAATTCTTCGGCAGCTATTCCGAATCCATGATACCTTAAGAAACAAAAAGAAACCCATTCAATAAATCATTAGCCAAGAAACAAGATTAGTATATTTCATTTAGATCTAATGTTTTGAATAGTGCTTACTCTCTCCAAGCAGATACGATGAACGCAGATGCGAAGATAACTCGACCGGCATGCATAAGATACGGCATTTTCTCAATCTTTTCTCCATATCTAACAACCGATTTTTGGGTTTTGTCCATTATTCTTGATGATTAATCGTAATCTATATGCGTTTAAATGTATGAGCTAGAGAAAGCGAGTTTTCAAAGAAGGAAGATGATGAAGCCCGTGGATCACCAAGGAGATGGCTAGATGGTAAATGATGGACTAATTAAATAGACAAACTATATGTTATATAATCTTAATTTAAAGGAGAAAGAATAACAAACATCTACTAAATAATGGCTAATTTTTATCTCAGAAAATGACATATTGTTTAAGATCATTAAGATACTACTTGTAATATAAAAACTGACTTCTGCGTGAAAACAAAGACCGTCTGTATCCAAATCATGATGATTTTAATTAGTCTCGGTCTCTTTTTTTCCCCTTTCTCCTTTGGAACTACATTTAGTCATGAGGAGCACAAATAATAAAGACATCCGTTAGTCTAAAAAATTAAAAATGTAGTTCAAAGAAAATGACAAAATGTACAGGTATGCGAATGCTAAATTAGTTTCTACTAAAGTTGACTTGCCTTTTATAACGACTGGAAACTCACATTATTCTCAAGTCTTAACCAAAATAGACTTATAATTTAAAAGCAGTACGGATTAGGGAAATTAATTAGAGAGTTCCGTCTTACAATTTTATTTAGGCAGACTTGTTGGTTCTATAGGAAATGTCTTTTAGAATTTGTATTAAAGTGCGATTTATTTTGGTTAGAACTAATAAGTTGATGTTTTAGTGCCACCACCCATCCGAAAACTATTGTGAATCATTTCTTGAAAAAATATTAGATAATTTATTGAAAAAATATAGAAATTAGATGGTTGTTCTTGACTAAGCTAGAACGTGAACAGTTGTGCAAACTTAAATCTTAAATATCAATTTCACTAAGATTAACTAACTAAATACGTAAATATGACTGTCGATATTTTTATATCCAAAACCAAATTCTCTCTATTTGGTTGTTGTTTACTAAGCTAGAACATGAACAGTTGTGCTACGATGGTCAACTTCCATCAAATTCTTGTTATACCATGCAAGGTCTGGTTATCTCTCTAGTTAAGTTATCCGGTAGAATTTTGCATTCTCAGAGTTCATTATTTGTTTCAATTCGAAAAGAGATGTTTGTAATTTGAATGTTTAGTTGTAAACAAGTTCCTTTTTCTTGAATATTTAGATTAATTAACATAATGCTTTTACAGATAATATGTTTCTTTGATTGTCAAAAGATGATTCGAATCCGAATATTAAGATTAACACATAAAGATAACCGAGAAATTGAAAAGACAAGGTAATATATTGAAATGGATTTCAATTTCAGTCAGTTTTAACTTTGGATTCCTTCTTGGCTTGGTCGAGTTTGTGCTTCATAGCCACGAAAAAGAGCAATGCTCCTATTACAGACAATGCCTTGATGAAGCTGAAGAGCCGTCGAACAAACTCGTTATGTCCGAACAATGCAGGGTTTCTCATTGCGTGATCCCCAAGCTACACAAAACTCATTATACTGAAGTCATTAGACAGATCGCACAATATAAACTGATTATTACATATAGGCCTCAATAACGCACCTCACGGAACTTTGATTTGACGTGCTCAATTTGCTGCTCGTCAAAGTTTGACTTGTAAAGATTGTATGCAGCCTCGTACGACATCGTTTCATTCAGAATCTGACAGAGAAAAACAACCAAGTCAGAGAGACAAACTAAATAAGAATGAGCTTCTAAAGAAATCAGAATGGCTAAAAGAGAAATAAGATATAGAGGTTGCATACCCTTTTTAATTTGATATAAAGCAGTCCAAATTCTTCAGTGTCGATACGATGGTTGTAGAAATCATGATGTAACATTGTAGCAATGCCTTGCTGTATAAGCTATATATATAATAACCACAAGGAAACATATTTGATTTGTCATGAAACCAACAGATCTATAACTATAAGTGATGCAGCTTACAATAAAACGAATTTGCATAATATTGTTATCTTGTTTTAGGTTTTTCAGGCTTTCTTGAAAAAGGGTCATTTGTATTCGGAGATTCTTAGACTAGACGAATTTTAACCTTACAGTTAACTAGATTCCGCAATGTTAATAAGAGAAGATTTAGAGTTAGTACCAAGAGGAAAGCTCCAAAGAAGCTGCCATAGATGAAGATAAGTCCACCAAGGATCTTCACTAAGATACCAAAGGCCATAAGATGCTTAATCTGGTCTCCTGAATTGCCGAACTTCACTCTCCAGTAATCCTCTGCTCCTTCCGAATTAGACCTGAGCTCCATGAAACTAAATGTAACAAAGAACAAAGAGGAGGAGTATCAAGAGCCATGCACCTATCCACATGTACTTACAATCATTCAATTTAAAACATTTTCCAATGTTTCTATGAATTCTTGAAAACCAATCTGATCAATTTCTGTTTGAATTTCAAGTAAGAAAATAGTGAATAATCAAGATGAAAACAGAGGAGGTGGTTGATGAGTCGTACTCGTGCCAAGCAGAGAGGAAGAAGGAGGAGACAAAGAGAGCTCTTCCAATAGTTTCGACATGAGGGAAAGTAGCAACTTTTCTTCCCAATTTGTTCACTTTCCTCTGCACCACATCCATCTCTCTTACTATGTACCCTGATCAAAATAAGCCAGAGGAAGACGATAATGATGATGATGATGATCCAGATTTGAAAAAAGAGTTGGGAGCTATTCGAAGATTGTGCATAAAGAGTCTTACTCTTTGGCTTATGGAAGAGTTGACTAATTGGATTGGTGATGAGAAGATGACGATAATTCACAATAGAAACTGCAAATCGGTCTTCTTCTTGAGACAAAAAAAAAAGAGAGTGGTTGCACTTTGCACGTTCTTAGTGTTTTTCTTTTCCTTTTTACCAACTTAAGAAAAATTAGAAGCTAATTACATCAAGAACAAGAAGAAGAAAAAAGTGAATATTTTTATGTAAGATTTTAATTTGGAAACTGTAAGAGAGGTGGTGTCTATTTTACATAGCATATTTCGTTGACAGCTGTAGTCATGTATACACGGTGTACCATTTATATCTCATTCTTAAGTTTCTATGTATACTTGGTGTGTTATCAAAAAAAAAAAAAAAAGCAGTACATTTAAAAACCATATGGTTCCAACAGCTCTTGACGTTTGTCTTAGGCATTGGACACTTGGCTATATAACATGCAAGATTATGGACACTTGTTACAGCAATTTACAATATAGCCAAACCATTTGTAAATTATAAGGTGAAACCGATTAAATAGATGGAGACAACAACTCATAGAAGGGTTTGGTGAAAAACAAAAGCAGAGAAGAGAGAGAGTTGTGTGTAGAGGTAAGATATGTGTATCTATCTATTTTGGTGACGAAGAAATTAAGTCAGTAATCAAGGGAGAAGAACACTGACCGGTAAAATTCACATAAAAATCATATATCCTTGTGAAAACTTTTTATTTTATTTTTTTTTTTTCTGTATGTATGTTTCTAAAAAGAATAATTTATCCACTTTTTTTAACCTTCGCTTTTAATGGTTTTTTATATTTATTTATTACAATGCTTGGTAAGAAGACAGATGATGATTCCACGTACGTAAAACACATGATTACATTAATATCATGACTAGTTCACTACTATGCATTTCTTCTTAATCTATTCGTAGCGAGTCGTGACAGACAAGACACCTAATTAATCTTATTTAACAATCTGTTCATATAATACTAACTTTCTTAAATAAGAATCTTTCTACTTTTCTACTATATTATCGTGTCCCTCCATAATTGGATCAACTAAAAAAATGGGGCCGTTAGATTTTATTTTCTGAATACATGTACGATCGGATGATGCCATGATGGTAACTTCGAATTATTTTGTTCAGATATTACTTTTTATTTTGATGATCACTCGTATTAATCAGTTCCGGTTAGTTAGTTTATAATACTCAAAAGTCAAAACTAAAGACACGTAGAGATCATATGGGAGGCAATAATGTCGTTAATACTTTTATTAATCAGTGCTATTAATTAATCTTAACAGCTTGGAACCACGTTATCATTCCTGATAGTCTTTTTAAACCAAAAACCTTTCAAGTATTTTTGTTTTTGTTTTTTTGAACAAAGAGCTTAAGTCTTTTTGTTTTGTTTTGTGGTAAACGTTGACTTCAAATGCCAAAGTAATTCCCACCTTCACTACAATAATAAATTACTTAAAATCATTTTTAAAATGACCAAAGGGTTTTTATTGTTTAAGACAATTGGTATGTACGAAGCCGGACTGCGTGAATGATGGTCGTCTTTGTTTATTACGACTAAATTGATTAAACCATCGATCTTCTTCCTCGTCAATGGATGACTGCATTCCCTCTCTATGAATCAAACTTTCTCTTTATTTACTTAATTCTTCATATGTTACAGATTCATCAAAGCTTTACTTTTGGAACAAGTACGTAAGTATCTCTGCCCCCTAATCAACATCCGATTCTTATTTCTGACATTAGTTCTTAATTAGAAAAAAGGCAATAGGTTAACAAAAATATACTCATGAAAAGAAAATCAGTTTGTTCCTAGAGTTCTTGGTATGTCCTCATCAAGATTTTTCATTATAATGATTTGACGTTTATTTCACTTTTTACCATTGTCTTGATCATATTTTACAGCTAAAATTTGACATCAAGAACACAATATGAAAATTTCTAACATCAAGAGCATGATTTGCACATCCCTAACAATGTCAATGCCAGCCATGGCTTTCTTCGGGAGGATGGCATTTGCCTTCGTCTTTTTCATTTCTGCTGTCCAAGAGTAAGAAATTAAAGTAAATCCTTGATTTGGTAATCACTTATATATATTCAAATCAACAAGGCTTGATATTGATCTTAACACACGTCTCTGTTAGTTATGCTGATCATTATGGCGATGGTGGACCGATTGAAAAGACGATAGGACCAGCAGTGAATTTTCTGACCAAATTCGGCTCTAAGATTCTCACGTTTTACACTGGAATGCAAGTGGTTGCGTTCGATGTTAAACTTCTTGAGTTTTCGCTCATTAGCGCAAAAGCTACTGGAGCTTTATGGTTCATCTTTGGACAATCCATCCCAGCTTACTTCTTGGTAAAAAAAAACATAAGTCTCTTTTCTTGATTTTTTCTTTTTTTTTTTTTTTTTTTTTTTTACAAAAAAAGATTCTAATCCCAAAACATGTTTTGTTGATTTCAGCTTGTAACGCAAATTCTCTCAACGGTTATTCCTTTCCCTACCAACTTGAACGACTTCACTCAGGTTAATTAATAGCTTTGTTACTATAGGTGAATCCGTATATTATTGATCTCATGGGTTTAATTGATTATTAACAAAGATTGTGATTGATTTGCAGAACTTGACGTTAATCGGGGCGTTACTCTATTACATTGGGTTGAAGCATAACATCGACACTCTCTACGAGGAAAAGAAGAGAAAGGAGGAGGAGAAGAGAGAGGAGGAAAGTAAAAGAAAGGAGGAAAATCAGAGAAAGGAGAAGCAGAAAGAAGATGGTAAGGGCTCAAGTTCCAGAGCTAGAGCAAATTGAAAAATGTGAAATTCACAAACTCTTTTATCTTATTTTAATTGGTGTATGTCCTTTTCCCTTTTTTGTTAATCAGAAAACTCTTTTGAGCTTATAGTTGCTCAGAAATTGATATCAATATCTTGTTTCCTAGTTTCTTGCATTGGATTGTTCACTATTGCTACAAAAGTTGTTAATTAAAAGTATTGGGGCTGTGATGGCTTGATGCATAAGATGAAACCCGTATGGCCGTATCAAAACAGGTTTTCTTGATTCAGCTAAAACGGTGAACTGATTTGGAAGGAAAAGAAAAGTTGTGAAACAACTATAAAATTGCAAACCAATTATCAGATTTAGCAAAACAAGATACACAATTACTGTTTCTGGAATGAAAAAGAAGGCTATTAGATAGTTGCAAGCTATCTCTCTCCACCATTTTCTTGTTTCGGGTTAAGCACAAAACAGAGAAACAAATTTTTGGGTCCATTTTATCAACAGACTAAACAAAGGGGGCTAAATTGAAATATAAATTATATCCAAAGATGAAAATATTAAGAGACACATGGAGATTAATTAAACAAATTGGGCAATGACGTGCTTGGTAAGCGTATTTTAGTGGTTGATATGTGGCTTTTGATGAATTAACCATTTGATCAAGTAAAAGATATACATCTGAAAATGTTATTCACGTAACAAATTCTATTGAGAAGCTACTTAGACCTAACTATATATGCCTATATTATCATCATCTCACCGAATGTTTAAGAATTACATTTCTACACAGAGGTTTTTGTTTTGCCTACGCAAATTTGCAATTGCTGTAATTCTCATTTTTCTCCTCTCCCTTTCTAATCACAATGTGTTGTACGTGTGGATAATTGGATCCTAGTACATTAGATTGGATTTTAATCGTAATCAGATTAATGATTTGACTAAAGATGTTCCGCAAACTAGACAAAATGGTATACCGATTACCAAATATAGGCCACTAAAATCAAAGAAGAATTGACATAAAGGGTGGTTGATAAATGGATAAACGTGGATAGAGTTAGATTCTTACTTTGATTATAATAGTTTGAATATATAATTTCGGTATTTTAACTTTTTAATAGTATGTTTGAAATTTCTTTCCTAAGTTTTTCTAAAGTTATCAATGCAAATGCAATTGTAGGCCAAAAATCGCACAACAGTCTATTTCAGGAGTAAGTTTATACGTCATATTAAAGATATCGACACATTCAACCTACCGACGTTATCACGTTTGACGTCAAAGATAAATAGAAGATTTAATATTTTGATTTCATATGTATTAATATGTCAGCCATAACTGTAGTAGTCATTTAGTCGATAAATTTGACTTGAATTCCTGGAACAGAACATTAGACGATACCGATGAGGAAACAAACATAATTAAGAATATGACACTTCTTTTGCAACACACATGCTTTGTAGTTGTAGATGTTTAAAAGTAATGTACGTTGTTGTGGAAATCGAAAAGTGGTGTGCTCGTCATCATGGCTGTAAACAAACACACTAAAGAGCTTTGTACTTGACAGGGGAAGGATTGTTGAAATTTTGGCCAAGTAAATTGGTTGATGAAAAGAAGGTTTAGCCAAAAACAATATGTTTGTTACTTGATACACTTTAGAGAATAGGTTTTGATTCTTTGGATGTGACCAAGAAAATTATTCTACAAATTATCGGAAAGGTTAACTAAACATGGAATATGACCACAGTTTTCCTAAGTTTATACCAATTTCTACCTATGTATTTAGATTAATCATATAGATTTTTGCATCTAGATTTTTCTAGACACTCATACAAGAACATCATAAAATAAAATAAATCGTAATAAAAAAACAAGCAGTCAAAACCTGGCGGTGGCATGAAGTATCAGTTACACCAAGTCCATTGGATCTTACTTCCAAGTGGTCCCCTCCCACCTCTCAACATCAATTCTTTCGTAACTTTCTCATTATTATTTCATTGTAATCATCGCTTTTTTTCTTTCTTTAGATTTTGGGAAAATCAAGAAGCAACCATAATAATATATTTTTTTCTAATTTTGCCGAAACTGGTTCTAGACTTTGAGTAATAAATCAAATTCGCCATTAATTTATGTAGTATATGTATTATTTTTTTTTATCACCATTGCAATTGTTATAATTTTTGTTGGCTATAAAAATAAACAAAACTTTAAAGAAAAATGTGGAAAAATTAAGAGGAAGTTTAATATAAAAAAACAGAGAATATTAGGTAGGAAAAACATAGAAGAGAAAAAAAGAAACGGATAGATTGGGAAATCCAGCAAAGCCACATAAAATAAAGGGAAACAAAATTAAAAACAGCTAATTTATTTCTTTCATTATATTTGACCAAACGTAGCCAAACTGTGTGTAGTCCACATAATTAAACCACTTTCTATGCAGAACACACGCACACGCCTTTGTATATATTCAGACACACGCACACAAATCTTTAGACTCACACAGATTCTAATCAAAGCTCTCTTTTTTCATCTCTCTCTCTCTCTCTCTCTCTCTCTCTCTCTCTCTCAGATTTTCACGGAAAACCACAAAATCTCTATTTAGCTTCCAAAAAAGCTTATTTAAGCTTCTTCAAGATCCGTTTTTCGTTCGCGCTTTATGTTGACAATGGAAAGACCGGGCTGCAGCTCAGATTCCGGTAATCGGCGGCAGCCCAGTCGTCTACAGAAACGACCTCCGGCGTTAAATATAGCTCCGGCGACGGAGAATAGCTGGAAAGCTCCCATACCTCTCCTCTCGCCGCTAGCTCTTTCCCCAGAATCACCAGTCGACCAACCACCGGTTGAGAATCAGACGAAAGCTGCTGCTGCTGCTGCGGTTGCGGTTGAGAAAACGCCGGTTTTCAAGACGTGGCAGCATCCGGCGGCGCCGTTTTGTTACGAGCCATCATCGACGTTTGTTCCACCGTTCGTACCGGTTTAGTAGTATTGTTTTTTGTTTTTAGATCCAAAGGTTCAAAAGTACAGTTTGGTTCTTTTTTTTGTCCTGTGTAGATCTAACGGCCCAGATTTACGCGTTTTGTTTCTAACAAACGCGCGTTTTTACTATTCTGTGGTTGGAACAACGCGATTTTCGTATAGTTTGATAAAACAAATAAAACGATTATTAAACCTCTAAAGCATGTTTCTGGTTCGTAGACGGTTTAATTCATTTATTGTAGACGTCCTTTGCATATATGTTGACGTCGTCGAAATATGTGGACAAAAGATTAATGACGTGTGGGTAACATTACATTAATGTGTTCACAATTATTGTGGAAATATTCAAGAAAATCATTTTATACTTCAGACCAGGGGAATCGCTGTAGTAAAGGTTCGTTTAGTGGGCTGGGCTACTTGTAAAAACCTTTATTATGTTTATGTTTTGAATAAAATAAATACCCATTAACAAACCAAAAGTTCAATTGTCCACAAAAAGATAAATCAAAAATTAAATAAGTCAAACCAATACTAACTAAATTTTTGTTTGCCTAAAGAGATTATTTGAGATAAATGTTTACCAATACAATTTTGTTTACTTCAAAACAACTTTCTTAAAATATTATTGGTAATTTCTATAAATGGAAAAATCGAATCGAATTGATATATTTTGAGTTGAATTTGATAAAAAAAATCGCTTCTAAAAAAACGAAAAAGGAAATTTAACCAAAGTATATATTAAAAAAAAAATCATATATAAATATGATCAAAGAAAAGATATCAATCATATGTGATTTGTCACACACCAAAACAAAGGAAAAAAAACCCTAATTCCACAATGTCAACAGCTTTGGGGAAAATCAGCATCGTCTTCTTCCTTGTGTTGCTCTTGGTGGGAGCTTCAGAAGCTCGCTACCGGCTTGTTGATATTGATGCAATCGTTCTCCCACCAATGCGTGAAAACTATGAAGGAGATCATCACGTGAACACTCTCCGGAGAATCATTGACAAGGCCAAATCGACATACTTTGGTGTCACCGATGTTACACCATCTCTTCGCTTACCGTTGCTTTCCATTGCCCGATTTTGGTTTTTCTAATGGTTTTTTTTTTTTTATTCTGTTTGCATCTTTCTTTTATAGTATTTGGTTTTGGTTTCTAAAACTCATTGTAAAAAGAAAAAAAAAAAAAAACGTTTCGTTTTGAATCAGACATTTCTTCTCAGGGTCATGAATTCATACAGAGTAATTAGATGAACAAAACATTCTAAAATATTCGTCACACTAAACAATGAAAATTCTAAAATTGCAAATTGCAAATTAATCAAATAGATTAGTGAACTAATAATATATTAGCGATGCTGTAATCAGGAATCAAAGAGAATACCACAATCGATTCTATCAAAAGAAACTACATTAGCTTCGAGATCATAACCAACATTATAACTTTGTTGACTCATGGCACCTATGACACTCAAATCCTCATCCATGTTAGCGATTATGCTTAAGCAGAAACCAGCAGCACCACTTTTAGCTTTTATGAACAAACTCTTCGCATCTAAAGATAACTCTGCTCCACCGGAGAAGTGAAACGTTACAATAGGGAATCCTAACCCGACAAGATCTCGATCAAAATCTCCATAGTAACACTTCATAAGATTCTTGTTGTTCCCATCTTGAACCACGGGCTTGAACCTTCCGTCCAAAACATTTTCTATCTCGTTCATCAATGCATCATACGCTTCCCTAACTAGGGTTGTTATTGAGCTCCCCGTATCGATGATTGTGCCGCCGTAACCGGTCTTGTAATCACGTGTGAAGATATGTGGATCGATGGGGAGAATTGTCTTATCCATGCTAATAGCTTCGAGTGTCAAGTAGTATAAACCATTATGGATCTCTAACGGCGTTTTCTCTCCCATAATCTCTGCACCATCATCTCCTATCACTAGTACGTTGTGAGGGTAACTAGGGTTGCTTAAACTGCCGAAACAATATGAAAACTTTGAACCGAACCGACGAACCAACGACAAGTCACCATATCCTAGACCAAGGACTCCAGTCAGAGAAGACTGCGAAGGCCCTACGTAGTTATCATTACCACAACCGAAAACCACATCAGGTAAAGTAGCTACCGACCACTCATATATCGTGTTGAACGTTAGTGTTTCCTTTGATAGTGTACCGCTGCTACGTGAACCGTCCATATATGTAATGGAGTAGCTGCAAGTTCTTGTTTTCGCATCGAAGGTTAAGTAAGGGAAAGAGGAGAGAGAGGTTTTGCAAGATTCTTTGCGGTAAGTGTAAGATCTTGACGGGTCGTAAACGGGAAGGTCTTGGGGATAACATGAGGTGCAAGGACGACATTGTAGCCATAGGAGATTGCTGGCGGTGTCCATTTGCAACATTTGTGTGACTTGTGGAATACCGATGGATACATTCGCCAAGAAAGCTGGTGGGGATTCTAGAGGGGTGATATGTGCAATGATATTGCCAGTTGCCTTAGCACGCAAGTAATTTAGACGTTCGATGGAGGCTGTCTGGATATGAGAGATATATTGTTCTTCTTGAGCATACATTAAACCAGTGTGAACGAGATTAATATGAAGCCGAGGAGGACGGGTTTGAGGTGATGCTGATAAAAGATCGAAGGAATCAAAGAAACAAAGGATGAAGAAGAAAAGAGATTTAGTGTACATCGCCCTTTTAGTTTTAAGACTCGAACTTCTCTCGGCTATATTTGTTGTGATGCCTTCTTGTGTTAATATGTGACTTCCTTTTATAGCCAATGGTCTGCTTCCCTTTTCTCTTTTTTTTTTTTTATAAGAGTTTTTTCCTTTTCTCTTAGAATGCAATTTTTCCTTTTCTCTTAGAATGCAATTTTTCCTTTTCTCTTAGAATGCAATTTTTCCTTTCTTCTTGATCTGTTTTCCTTTTCTTCTGTAGCAGGAAAATAGAGAAGGAGAGATCAGGCCCATAAGCTGCAAACAGGCCCAAAAAAGTTGCAACACGTCACATATATCTATCTAGAGACACATAGGTGGTGATTGGTTAACCCGCTACCACCCGCAAACGCAGCTTTTGCGGGTAGTAGCGGTTATTGGCGTTTGACAACAATCATCGCAAACGCTTTCAACCGCTTCAAACCGCTCCAGATCCCTCAAGATTCTTCAAAATCAAAAACTCCTTCCCAGCAGCGTTTGCGGTTGCGGGCGGTTGCGGGTAGATAATTAAAAAGAAATCAAAAATCAAAAACACAAATTTATCTAAAATCTGAAAATAAATAATAATCTTTATTAAAAAATTAAAATTTAAATATTATAATCACAATAAAAATAAAAATATTTGATAGTTGTTTGGTAAAATTCATTAAAAACATATTACAATTTTATATTTCTAAGTTCTACAAATTAAAATTCTCTTCATAAATGTTCACATCATACTAATATATATATATATATATATATATATATATATCTAACAAAAAATAAAATGGTAATATAAATTTAATTTCCACACTAAATTTTAATAGAAATCACATTTTATCTAAATTATAGAAATTAAAAGATGAACATAAGTATTATATACATATTATTTCTTATAATTTTTTATTATTAATTATGTTGAACTATAAATTTATAATTGTTCAATATAATATAGTTTTAATGTTTTATAATTATAAAATGTGTTTATATTGTTAATTTATTGTTAAACCGCTATTTTACCCGCTGGTCAACCAGTCAAAAATATTCCGCAAACGCATCAGCTCTTAATCGCTATACCAGTCGTACAAACAACTTAATTACGCGTTTAACCGCAAATTTCCACTTCAGCAAACTCCCGCAACCGCAACCGCAACCGCAGCGTTTAAACCAGTCAGACCTATAGTGACATAGGTCCATGGATCATCTAAATTTGCTTATTTATTACAACGGTCAAGTTATATAAGAAACAGATGATTGGACCTCTTAGTTAAGTGATTTTCATTTGCGATACCATATATTATATCGTATTAAATTTTGATATAAAAAATTCAATTACAAAAAATTTTAGGTGAGAAGGGATTAGTACAAGAATCATAATGATAAAGGGGCTCGTAATGCATGTGACAAATGCCCAAATGGAAACCACCAAAATCTTGACAGAAAAAAATAGTTATGTTAAGAGATGTGGAGAGAGAGTTGTTGGCTCAACATGCCCTGCAATTTTTTTTTTAATCTATTTATATTCTACAACAATGGAAAAGAAATGAACTCCAAATTTTATTTTGTTAATACCTTATCAGTCTTTCAAGTAACGCATCGAAGCAGGCAAACATGTGAGAATCAAATATTGTTTGGCATGTAGTTTATCAGAAGATATATCTTTATGTTATGTCATGTGGATTGTGGACTGGTTTATGTTTGTTGAGACCGTCAATCTTAGACACTGATGCGATGGAGTTGTCAGGTATCGTGGGAGGTCCCGCGAGGTTGAAAAGTTTAGGTTCGGTGAAGTTTTGCTCAAGGCTTGTTGGCTTTGAAAAGTCCATTGGCTAGATTTAGACCCGCGCTACGCCGCGGTATTTTTTTCTTTCAATTTGTTATATTTTTATTTAATCTTGGTCATCATTTTATTATTAAATATATGTGAAATAAAATAGTTTGGGCATGTAGCTTGTTTTAATTATCTCTGTGTGAGCTGTCTATTGACTGTGTGAATCTTCTTTTTAGGGACGACGTACCGTCTAGAACATCTTCAAGAAGAACTTGCTCCTCCTCCACCCCTTCTTCTTCTTCTTCTTCATCATCTTTTTTGTTTCTTAATTTTTTGAGTGATTTTTTCGACTTTTTTCTATTTCTTTGGTTCAACGATAATCGTTTGCTTCTTACTCTCTTTTGCATAAGTCTTGATAGAAATTTTCGGAGACTGGTTAAATGGCGGCGCCGAAAATAAAAAACGAAGACTCGTCATCGAACGGGAATACTGCTTATGCTAAAATCAGGCACAACTAAGATTATGCGAAAAGACTGAATGGGTCGGAAACAATAAATCAAATCCATTTTCTCCCGCAACTAATTCTCGTTGAAACTCGACACAGAGAAGAAGAAGAGTCTGGCCTCTGAATTCGCGTCGAAATTATTTCTGCGGATAAAATCAATTTTACCGTTTCGGTGGAATAAGAAAGACCAAATTAAACCAATTTCTATTTCACTTAAATCAAATCGGTTAACAAGCTGATGTGTATTAATGAAATGCTGACTGGTATTATTTGAAATGTTCCTATTTGAAACAACCAAGCTTTTTTTTTTTTTTTATAAATGATTATAATAATTATCAATGCGGAAATTCTCAGAAAGAAATCAATAATATTAAATCATAAAAGCCGTTCGACAAATAACCAATAAAACCAATAAAACGAATAAGCAACCTAAACACCAGGTTTGCTACATTATTAAAAATAAACTAACATCCTAGAAAAGGTTCATTTCTAATCATCCATAAAATAATTCTTAAAACCAACATCCTAAATTCCTCTTCAGCCTCTTCTCTCGGTCTCTTTCCGCGGAAGAACATTACTGTTACCTGCAACACATTGGAATAGAGTTGCGTAAGTATTATCATAAATACTTAGTGAGTGGATCATCCTGCCTACAGGCCAATTACGCCAAACACCAGACAAAATATCACAACAATCAATAACAACAACAATGCTCAACAATACTCAATAATATAAACATTCCCTGTCAGGAAACACCCACGTTTCCTGACACCCAGGCAGGTGTCGACCGACACCTGAATGGTGTCGATCGACGCCAGCCTCCCGAGTGTCGATCGACACTCACAGAGTGTCGCTCGACACCGGCTCGACGCCCAGAAACCAGAAGCTACGAAAAACGCATTCCAAATCGCAATAACACCAAATCTAAGGGGTTTTCAACGCCCCAATGCTACCAAAACACGAAATTCAACATAACAATCTCAAGAACACATCATAAATCCGAGATCACACAATCCCTAACTCTTGACGGACCTACAGTCACGCACTCACCTTAGAAACGGATTGGAAAGATGGAGAAGAGATAGAACAACGAAGAACAGCAACAAAACGAGTCTCCAAACTCCAAAAACTCTCTGGAAATCACCTCAGCCTCTCTGGAACCTTTCTTTCTCGAGAACTGAGCTTCTCACGCGGCTGGAGACTTTTAAATCGCGACCTAGGGCTTTCCTAGCCCAAAACCGAACAAAACCAGCCGACTTAAATCAAACCGGTCGATTTCCAGATAACCGGTGTCGATCGACACCCTCCCTTGGTGTCGGTCGACACCCTCCCTTGGTGTCGGTCGACACCAATCGACCAAACCAACACCGATTGCAAATCGATCGACTTAAACCGGAAATCAAACCCGATAACCGGTGTCGATCGACACCCTTCGGGTGTCGATCGATACTAGTCGTTCAGAAGAATTTAACACACTTTCTTCGCGATGCTTGAACCTTAGACCGACTGCACAACAATCAAACAAGAACATGTACAGCCAACCCTCAATTCACACCTCTAAGAGCATGTGCCAACTACTCCCGAACCCCTAGCATCGTCCAACACCACTTCCAAAACAACTTCCAGGTTCACGGATGTTACACTATTGGCCAGACGTTTTTGCTGAGGTGTCAGCTCCTCCCTTCTTGAAAAAGCTGATGTGTCATCACCTGGATTGACACAGGGATTTTGTGTATTGAGATAAATGTTTACCAATACAATTTTGTTTACTTCAAACAACTTTCTTAAAATATTATTGGTAATTTCTATAAATGGAAAAATCGAATCGAATTGATATATTTTGAGTTGAATTTTGTTAAAAAAAACCGCTTCTAAAAAAACGAAAAAGGAAATTTAACCAAAGTACAGTAGAACCTCTATAAAGTAATACTCGATAAAGTAATAATCTCTATAAGATAATAAATTTCTTCGGTCCCAACTCGGGCCAGTGTAAAAATAAGCAATATGCGATAAGATGATAAGATAATAATATTTTTGAAACTCCTATGTAAAAGTATAAACCCAATAATAAGTTAAAGTAATAATTATATAAAACTATACATATATGCTAAAGAAAGTTTATTAAACTATAAATTTAAGTTTACCTCTAACTTTTTTTATATGCATATAAAATTGTGAAATATTTTATAAACACAATAATTATTCGTGCATCAAACTTTATATAAATATATTCAAATAAGCTAATAATAAATGTTTTATTACGATATCTAAAAATCTTAATCATAATTTCAAGTTTATGCATGTCATATTAACAAATAAGTTTTTTTTTTCTAAATTCTTACTACATTATCATATTCTTAATACATTATTATATGGAGAATAATTTTCGAATATTATAAATAAGAAAATATGTATCTATAAGTTAACAAATTATAATTTCGATAAAGTAATACATCTATAAGATAATAAATTTTCAAAGTCCCAACATTATTACTTTATAGAGGTTTTACTGTATATATTAAAAAAAAAATCATATATAAATATAATCAAAGAAAAGATGTCACTCATATGTGATTTGTCACACACCAAAACAAAGAAAAAAAAACCCTAATTCCACAATGTCAACAGCTTTGGGGAAAATCAGCATCGTCTTCTTCCTTGTGTTGCTCTTGGTGGGAGCTTCAGAAGCTCGCTACCGGCTTGTTGATATTGATGCAATCGTTCTCCCACCAATGCGTGAAAACTATGAAGGAGATCATCACGTGAACACTCTCCGGAGAATCATTGACAAGGCCAAATCGACATACTTTGGTGTCACCGATGTTACACCATCTCTTCGCTTACCGTTGCTTTCCATTGCCCGATTTTGGTTTTTCTAATGGTTTTTTTTTTTTTATTCTGTTTGCATCTTTCTTTTATAGTATTTGGTTTTGGTTTCTAAAACTCATTGTAAAAAGAAAAAAAAAAAAAAACGTTTCGTTTTGAATCAGACATTTCTTCTCAGGGTCATGAATTCATACAGAGTAATTAGATGAACAAAACATTCTAAAATATTCGTCACACTAAACAATGAAAATTCTAAAATTGCAAATTGCAAATTAATCAAATAGATTAGTGAACTAATAATATATTAGCGATGCTGTAATCAGGAATCAAAGAGAATACCACAATCGATTCTATCAAAAGAAACTACATTAGCTTCGAGATCATAACCAACATTATAACTTTGTTGACTCATGGCACCTATGACACTCAAATCCTCATCCATGTTAGCGATTATGCTTAAGCAGAAACCAGCAGCACCACTTTTAGCTTTTATGAACAAACTCTTCGCATCTAAAGATAACTCTGCTCCACCGGAGAAGTGAAACGTTACAATAGGGAATCCTAACCCGACAAGATCTCGATCAAAATCTCCATAGTAACACTTCATAAGATTCTTGTTGTTCCCATCTTGAACCACGGGCTTGAACCTTCCGTCCAAAACATTTTCTATCTCGTTCATCAATGCATCATACGCTTCCCTAACTAGGGTTGTTATTGAGCTCCCCGTATCGATGATTGTGCCGCCGTAACCGGTCTTGTAATCACGTGTGAAGATATGTGGATCGATGGGGAGAATTGTCTTATCCATGCTAATAGCTTCGAGTGTCAAGTAGTATAAACCATTATGGATCTCTAACGGCGTTTTCTCTCCCATAATCTCTGCACCATCATCTCCTATCACTAGTACGTTGTGAGGGTAACTAGGGTTGCTTAAACTGCCGAAACAATATGAAAACTTTGAACCGAACCGACGAACCAACGACAAGTCACCATATCCTAGACCAAGGACTCCAGTCAGAGAAGACTGCGAAGGCCCTACGTAGTTATCATTACCACAACCGAAAACCACATCAGGTAAAGTAGCTACCGACCACTCATATATCGTGTTGAACGTTAGTGTTTCCTTTGATAGTGTACCGCTGCTACGTGAACCGTCCATATATGTAATGGAGTAGCTGCAAGTTCTTGTTTTCGCATCGAAGGTTAAGTAAGGGAAAGAGGAGAGAGAGGTTTTGCAAGATTCTTTGCGGTAAGTGTAAGATCTTGACGGGTCGTAAACGGGAAGGTCTTGGGGATAACATGAGGTGCAAGGACGACATTGTAGCCATAGGAGATTGCTGGCGGTGTCCATTTGCAACATTTGTGTGACTTGTGGAATACCGATGGATACATTCGCCAAGAAAGCTGGTGGGGATTCTAGAGGGGTGATATGTATTAAGGAAAGTATATATCTCAGTCAATATCTTATGTCAATCACGACATTTATGCTCATTAGGATCCCTGTAATTACTCTGATTTGATCCTTCTACTTACTGCTGTACCTTGTATAAATTGTGCTTTGCACCATGAATAAGATAGACAAGCTTCTATACTTCTCTATATGGTATCAGAGCAGAAAGATACCTAGACCACTTTCTTCTGTTCTCCATTTCTTTTCTTCTTGCCTCCCTCCCTCTGTTTTTCCTTTTCTTCCTTTTCCATGTCTGCCTCTGACAATAACTCCTCACCTCCTGGTGTTACTACTTCCGCTGAAGTCGTCACCCTCACTCCCACCACACTTCTCAACATCAATATGTCGAACATCACAAAGCTCTCTCCCTCCAACTATCTTGTCTGGAGCCGTCAGGTTCATGCCCTCCTTGACGGGTATGATCTCGCGTCCCACCTCGACGAATCGATCACACCACCACCATCTACGCTCACTGTCGATGACACAGCCACTGCAAATCCTGCATACACGTTGTGGAAACGGCAAGACAAACTCATTTTCAGCGCTCTCTTAGGTGCGATCTCTCAGACAATTCAGCCTCTTGTCTCCCTTGCCGACACCTCCGCAGTGGTGTGGACCACCCTTGCGTCAACCTATGCAAAGCCAAGCCGTGGACATATTAAGCAATTGCAACACCAACTGAAGGAGTGGACCAAAGACAACAAGACCATCAACGAGTACATTCAAGGTCTCACCTCTCGGTTCGATCAACTTGGGCTTCTTGGGAAATTAATTGACCATGAAGACAAGATTGATTATGTGCTTCAAGGTCTACCGGAAGACTACAAACCTGTTGTAGACCAGACGGAAGGCCGAGATGCACCTCCTACGCTGACTGAACTTCATGAGAAGCTTCTCAATCATGAAGCCAAATTGCTGTCCACCACCTCTGCGTCGTTGCCGATCACCGCCAACTACGCCAATCGCTCTCACTCCAACCAGAAAAACAGTCATCACCGCACGACACAATCATCGCACAACACCAACAACAATCAACGGAGCCCACGTCCTTACCTTGGTCGCTGTCAGATTTGTGGTGTCCAAGGCCACTCTGCAAAGAGATGTTCTCAGCTTCATACTCTCCAGCAGTCTTCTCAGAAAGCACTGCTCCCAACTCCTCCTTATCCTCCAGCCCCATGGCTCCCACGAGCTAATCTAGCCACCAGCTCTCAACCATGGGTTCTCGACACTGGAGCAACTCACCACATCACCTCCGACCTGAGCAACCTGTCGCTTCATCAACCTTACAGTGGCGGTGAAGAAGTCATCATCGGTAACGGAAGTGGCTTACCAATCTCCCAAACTGGTTTTGCCTCTCTTCCCACACATACTAAACCATTATCTCTCACCAATGTGCTCTGTGTTCCTGATATTAAGAAGAATCTTATATCTGTGTATCGCCTCTGTAATGCTAACAAGGTGTCTGTGGAATTTTTCCCGGCTCATTTTCAGGTGAAAGATCTGAGCTCGGGGGTCCCGTTACTCCAAGGTCGTACCAATGAGGAACTGTATGAGTGGCCGATCATGAAGTCTGCAGTAACAGCACTCTTTGCAACTCCTACTGTCAAAGCCTCTCTGGCTGACTGGCATTCCAGACTCGGTCATCCATCTGCTCCCATCCTCAAAACTATCATCTCTAAGCATTCTTTACCATGCTCTGCTTCTTTATCTAAAACCTTATCTTGCGTTGATTGTTTTTCCAATAAAAGTCATAAACTTCAATTTTCACAAACTTCAATCTCTTCCACTCGTCCACTTCAATATTTGTTCACAGACTTATGGACATCTCCCGTAATCTCTGTTGACAAGTATAAACACTATCTCATCATTGTTGACCATTTTACTCGATATACTTGGTTCTACCCTCTTCAACTCAAATCTCATGTCAAAGAAACTTTCATTCGATTCAAAGCTCTGACTGAGAATCGATTCCAAACAAAAATAGGCACTCTCTTCTCTGATAACGGTGGTGAGTTTATTGCCCTCCGGGATTTCCTTGCTTCCTCCGGCATCACTCACCTCACCACTCCACCTCATACACCCGAGCATAATGGGATATCGGAAAGACGTCATCGGCATATTGTCGAAACAGGTCTTGCTCTTCTCTCTCATGCTCACATTCCCACCACTTATTGGTCCTATGCCTTCTCTACAGCAGTATATCTCATAAACAGAATGCCTACTCCAGTCCTATCCCTTACCTCTCCTTACCGCCTTCTATTTCACACAGAACCAAACTACTCTAAACTCAAAATATTCGGATGCCAAAGCTTCCCATGGTTACGACCATATCGCTCTCACAAATTAGAGTCGAGATCTACACCATGTGTGTTCCTCGGATACTCGCTCACTCAAAGCGCGTATCTATGCCTTGATCCCAAATCAAATCGCCTCTATGTCTCTAGACATGTCCGCTTCATTGAAAACACCTTCCCCTTTCAAACACTATCATCTTCTTGTGCTGTTACTGCAGGTCAGGTCCATGATTGGTGTCCACCGGTCACTATGATTCCGTCGGCTCCTCTACACTCCTCCTCGGTACAATCGCGGAGTCCGGACACTTCCTCAAGCCCGGATACTTCACCTGCGACTGAGCCGCCATCTCCACCGCCTCCGATGACCACTGCCCCTGAGGCTCCTTCATCAGATTCAGTCACGGCGTCCGCCAATACCACACCATCTCAGCCTGACTCTTCTTCACCGAGTTCTGTTGGTGGTGACTCCCGTCTCTCAGCTCCATCGACGAATCCCGCCACTGAAACCCAGTCTCTCTCATCGCAGGCCCAAACCCATTCTTCATCACCGACAACGTCAAGCCCAACAACAAGTCAGCCCATTCACAATCAGGCCCATCATCCCTCTCCTATTGCCGACGCTGCATCAAGCCCATCACAATCCCCCTCTGATCCCACTCCGACGACGTCCTCGACGGCAGATGTACCTCCGCCGGTCTTGGATAATGCTCACACCATGATTACTCGTGCAAAAACGGGTATCCGCAAACCCAATCCGAAATTTGCTCTCTCCGTCACCAACTCTACAAGAGATGACTGGATTCCAACAACAGTAGCTCAAGCGCTTGCGGATCCCCGATGGAGAAATGCCATGGGAGAGGAGTTCAACTCTCAGATTCGTCACAAGACGTACTCCCTTGTTCCCGCAGCACCAAATCAGAACATTGTAGGTACGAGATGGATCTTTACAATCAAATACAAGCCTGATGGTTCTATTCGTCAATACAAGGCTCGTTTTGTCGCAAAAGGCTACTCTCAGGTACCCGGTGTTGACTATACTGAGACCTTTAGTCCCGTCATCAAATCCACATCTCTCCGAACTGTTCTCGATATTGCTGTCAGTCGCTCATGGCCGCTAAAACAGCTCGATGTCAACACCGCGTTTCTCCAAGGCACTTTGACTGAAGAAGTCTACATCTCTCAACCCGCTGGCTTTGTTGATGCTGATAACCCCACTCATGTATGTCGTCTTCACAAAGCCCTGTATGGTCTGAAGCAGGCCCCCCGTGCTTGGTACATGGAACTCAGCAAGTTTCTTCTCTCTTCAGGTTTCATCAACTCTCTCGCTGACACTTCCCTGTTTATTCTCAAACGTGGTACCAGTCTTCTCTACATGTTGATCTATGTTGACGATATTCTCATCACTGGGAATGATCAACGATTGCTAGACCAGACTCTTCAATCTCTAGCGACTCGGTTCTCTGTCAAAGATCCCGAAGATCTCAATTACTTTTTAGGGATTGAAGCTCACCGTACTTCCTCAGGTTTACATCTCACACAAAGGAGATACATTCTTGATCTTCTCAAGCGTTGCAATATGGTGGATGCTAAACCCGTTAGTACTCCGATGGCGAGTTCACCGAAGTTGAATCTCCGGTCAGGAACCTCTCTCTCCGATCCGAAAGAATACCGTGCAACAGTTGGTAGCCTTCAATACTTAGCTTTCACAAGACCGGACATATCCTATGCTGTCAATAGGCTATCACAGTTCATGCACGCTCCGACATCAGACCACTGGCAAGCAGTCAAAAGAGTTTTACGCTATCTCGCTGGTACAAGCTCATATGGTCTCTTCTACAGCAAGGATAATCCGAGCACTCTTCACGCATACTCTGATGCAGATTGGGGAGGCGACATTGACGACTACATCTCCACCAATGCCTACATTGTTTATCTGGGTAAACATCCAATTTCTTGGTCGTCCAAGAAGCAAAAAGGGGTTGCTCGGTCCTCCACCGAAGCTGAGTACAGGTCAGTCGCTAATACTTCCGCAGAGCTGCGATGGATTTGCTCTCTACTGTCAGAATTGGGTGTCAGAATCACAGCTCCTCCAGTTATATATTGTGACAATGTCGGTGCAACTTATCTATGTGCTAATCCTGTCTTTCACTCTCGAATGAAACACTTAGCTTTGGATTATCACTTCATCCGGAATCAGGTCCGTGATGGGACTCTGCGTGTTGTTCATGTATCCTCGAAAGACCAATTAGCTGATGCCTTAACTAAACCATTAACGCGGGCACCTTTCTCGGATCTTACTTCCAAGATTGGAGTTTCAAGAGCACCTCCATCTTGAGGGAGCGTATTAAGGAAAGTATATATCTCAGTCAATATCTTATGTCAATCACGACATTTATGCTCATTAGGATCCCTGTAATTACTCTGATTTGATCCTTCTACTTACTGCTGTACCTTGTATAAATTGTGCTTTGCACCATGAATAAGATAGACAAGCTTCTATACTTCTCTATAATATGTGCAATGATATTGCCAGTTGCCTTAGCACGCAAGTAATTTAGACGTTCGATGGAGGCTGTCTGGATATGAGAGATATATTGTTCTTCTTGAGCATACATTAAACCAGTGTGAACGAGATTAATATGAAGCCGAGGAGGACGGGTTTGAGGTGATGCTGATAAAAGATCGAAGGAATCAAAGAAACAAAGGATGAAGAAGAAAAGAGATTTAGTGTACATCGCCCTTTTAGTTTTAAGACTCGAACTTCTCTCGGCTATATTTGTTGTGATGCCTTCTTGTGTTAATATGTGACTTCCTTTTATAGCCAATGGTCTGCTTCCCTTTTCTCTTTTTTTTTTTTTTATAAGAGTTTTTTCCTTTTCTCTTAGAATGCAATTTTTCCTTTTCTCTTAGAATGCAATTTTTCCTTTTCTCTTAGAATGCAATTTTTCCTTTCTTCTTGATCTGTTTTCCTTTTCTTCTGTAGCAGGAAAATAGAGAAGGAGAGATCAGGCCCATAAGCTGCAAACAGGCCCAAAAAAGTTGCAACACGTCACATATATCTATCTAGAGACACATAGGTGGTGATTGGTTAACCCGCTACCACCCGCAAACGCAGCTTTTGCGGGTAGTAGCGGTTATTGGCGTTTGACAACAATCATCGCAAACGCTTTCAACCGCTTCAAACCGCTCCAGATCCCTCAAGATTCTTCAAAATCAAAAACTCCTTCCCAGCAGCGTTTGCGGTTGCGGGCGGTTGCGGGTAGATAATTAAAAAGAAATCAAAAATCAAAAACACAAATTTATCTAAAATCTGAAAATAAATAATAATCTTTATTAAAAAATTAAAATTTAAATATTATAATCACAATAAAAATAAAAATATTTGATAGTTGTTTGGTAAAATTCATTAAAAACATATTACAATTTTATATTTCTAAGTTCTACAAATTAAAATTCTCTTCATAAATGTTCACATCATACTAATATATATATATATATATATATATATATATATATATATATATATATATATCTAACAAAAAATAAAATGGTAATATAAATTTAATTTCCACACTAAATTTTAATAGAAATCACATTTTATCTAAATTATAGAAATTAAAAGATGAACATAAGTATTATATACATATTATTTCTTATAATTTTTTATTATTAATTATGTTGAACTATAAATTTATAATTGTTCAATATAATATAGTTTTAATGTTTTATAATTATAAAATGTGTTTATATTGTTAATTTATTGTTAAACCGCTATTTTACCCGCTGGTCAACCAGTCAAAAATATTCCGCAAACGCATCAGCTCTTAATCGCTATATCAGTCGTACAAACAACTTAATTACGCGTTTAACCGCAAATTTCCACTTCAGCAAACTCCCGCAACCGCAACCGCAACCGCAGCGTTTAAACCAGTCAGACCTATAGTGACATAGGTCCATGGATCATCTAAATTTGCTTATTTATTACAACGGTCAAGTTATATAAGAAACAGATGATTGGACCTCTTAGTTAAGTGATTTTCATTTGCGATACCATATATTATATCGTATTAAATTTTGATATAAAAAATTCAATTACAAAAAATTTTAGGTGAGAAGGGATTAGTACAAGAATCATAATGATAAAGGGGCTCGTAATGCATGTGACAAATGCCCAAATGGAAACCACCAAAATCTTGACAGAAAAAAATAGTTATGTTAAGAGATGTGGAGAGAGAGTTGTTGGCTCAACATGCCCTGCAATTTTTTTTTTAATCTATTTATATTCTACAACAATGGAAAAGAAATGAACTCCAAATTTTATTTTGTTAATACCTTATCAGTCTTTCAAGTAACGCATCGAAGCAGGCAAACATGTGAGAATCAAATATTGTTTGGCATGTAGTTTATCAGAAGATATATCTTTATGTTATGTCATGTGGATTGTGGACTGGTTTATGTTTGTTGAGACCGTCAATCTTAGACACTGATGCGATGGAGTTGTCAGGTATCGTGGGAGGTCCCGCGAGGTTGAAAAGTTTAGGTTCGGTGAAGTTTTGCTCAAGGCTTGTTGGCTTTGAAAAGTCCATTGGCTAGATTTAGACCCGCGCTACGCCGCGGTATTTTTTTCTTTCAATTTGTTATATTTTTATTTAATCTTGGTCATCATTTTATTATTAAATATATGTGAAATAAAATAGTTTGGGCATGTAGCTTGTTTTAATTATCTCTGTGTGAGCTGTCTATTGACTGTGTGAATCTTCTTTTTAGGGACGACGTACCGTCTAGAACATCTTCAAGAAGAACTTGCTCCTCCTCCACCCCTTCTTCTTCTTCTTCTTCATCATCTTTTTTGTTTCTTAATTTTTTGAGTGATTTTTTCGACTTTTTTCTATTTCTTTGGTTCAACGATAATCGTTTGCTTCTTACTCTCTTTTGCATAAGTCTTGATAGAAATTTTCGGAGACTGGTTAAATGGCGGCGCCGAAAATAAAAAACGAAGACTCGTCATCGAACGGGAATACTGCTTATGCTAAAATCAGGCACAACTAAGATTATGCGAAAAGACTGAATGGGTCGGAAACAATAAATCAAATCCATTTTCTCCCGCAACTAATTCTCGTTGAAACTCGACACAGAGAAGAAGAAGAGTCTGGCCTCTGAATTCGCGTCGAAATTATTTCTGCGGATAAAATCAATTTTACCGTTTCGGTGGAATAAGAAAGACCAAATTAAACCAATTTCTATTTCACTTAAATCAAATCGGTTAACAAGCTGATGTGTATTAATGAAATGCTGACTGGTATTATTTGAAATGTTCCTATTGGCCAGACGTTTTTGCTGAGGTGTCAGCTCCTCCCTTCTTGAAAAAGCTGATGTGTCATCACCTGGATTGACACAGGGATTTTGTGTATTGAGATAAATGTTTACCAATACAATTTTGTTTACTTCAAACAACTTTCTTAAAATATTATTGGTAATTTCTATAAATGGAAAAATCGAATCGAATTGATATATTTTGAGTTGAATTTTGTTAAAAAAAACCGCTTCTAAAAAAACGAAAAAGGAAATTTAACCAAAGTACAGTAGAACCTCTATAAAGTAATACTCGATAAAGTAATAATCTCTATAAGATAATAAATTTCTTCGGTCCCAACTCGGGCCAGTGTAAAAATAAGCAATATGCGATAAGATGATAAGATAATAATATTTTTGAAACTCCTATGTAAAAGTATAAACCCAATAATAAGTTAAAGTAATAATTATATAAAACTATACATATATGCTAAAGAAAGTTTATTAAACTATAAATTTAAGTTTACCTCTAACTTTTTTTATATGCATATAAAATTGTGAAATATTTTATAAACACAATAATTATTCGTGCATCAAACTTTATATAAATATATTCAAATAAGCTAATAATAAATGTTTTATTACGATATCTAAAAATCTTAATCATAATTTCAAGTTTATGCATGTCATATTAACAAATAAGTTTTTTTTTTCTAAATTCTTACTACATTATCATATTCTTAATACATTATTATATGGAGAATAATTTTCGAATATTATAAATAAGAAAATATGTATCTATAAGTTAACAAATTATAATTTCGATAAAGTAATACATCTATAAGATAATAAATTTTCAAAGTCCCAACATTATTACTTTATAGAGGTTTTACTGTATATATTAAAAAAAAAATCATATATAAATATAATCAAAGAAAAGATGTCACTCATATGTGATTTGTCACACACCAAAACAAAGAAAAAAAAACCCTAATTCCACAATGTCAACAGCTTTGGGGAAAATCAGCATCGTCTTCTTCCTTGTGTTGCTCTTGGTGGGAGCTTCAGAAGCTCGCTACCGGCTTGTTGATATTGATGCAATCGTTCTCCCACCAATGCGTGAAAACTATGAAGGAGATCATCACGTGAACACTCTCCGGAGAATCATTGACAAGGCCAAATCGACATACTTTGGTGTCACCGATGTTACACCATCTCTTCGCTTACCGTTGCTTTCCATTGCCCGATTTTGGTTTTTCTAATGGTTTTTTTTTTTTTATTCTGTTTGCATCTTTCTTTTATAGTATTTGGTTTTGGTTTCTAAAACTCATTGTAAAAAGAAAAAAAAAAAAAAACGTTTCGTTTTGAATCAGACATTTCTTCTCAGGGTCATGAATTCATACAGAGTAATTAGATGAACAAAACATTCTAAAATATTCGTCACACTAAACAATGAAAATTCTAAAATTGCAAATTGCAAATTAATCAAATAGATTAGTGAACTAATAATATATTAGCGATGCTGTAATCAGGAATCAAAGAGAATACCACAATCGATTCTATCAAAAGAAACTACATTAGCTTCGAGATCATAACCAACATTATAACTTTGTTGACTCATGGCACCTATGACACTCAAATCCTCATCCATGTTAGCGATTATGCTTAAGCAGAAACCAGCAGCACCACTTTTAGCTTTTATGAACAAACTCTTCGCATCTAAAGATAACTCTGCTCCACCGGAGAAGTGAAACGTTACAATAGGGAATCCTAACCCGACAAGATCTCGATCAAAATCTCCATAGTAACACTTCATAAGATTCTTGTTGTTCCCATCTTGAACCACGGGCTTGAACCTTCCGTCCAAAACATTTTCTATCTCGTTCATCAATGCATCATACGCTTCCCTAACTAGGGTTGTTATTGAGCTCCCCGTATCGATGATTGTGCCGCCGTAACCGGTCTTGTAATCACGTGTGAAGATATGTGGATCGATGGGGAGAATTGTCTTATCCATGCTAATAGCTTCGAGTGTCAAGTAGTATAAACCATTATGGATCTCTAACGGCGTTTTCTCTCCCATAATCTCTGCACCATCATCTCCTATCACTAGTACGTTGTGAGGGTAACTAGGGTTGCTTAAACTGCCGAAACAATATGAAAACTTTGAACCGAACCGACGAACCAACGACAAGTCACCATATCCTAGACCAAGGACTCCAGTCAGAGAAGACTGCGAAGGCCCTACGTAGTTATCATTACCACAACCGAAAACCACATCAGGTAAAGTAGCTACCGACCACTCATATATCGTGTTGAACGTTAGTGTTTCCTTTGATAGTGTACCGCTGCTACGTGAACCGTCCATATATGTAATGGAGTAGCTGCAAGTTCTTGTTTTCGCATCGAAGGTTAAGTAAGGGAAAGAGGAGAGAGAGGTTTTGCAAGATTCTTTGCGGTAAGTGTAAGATCTTGACGGGTCGTAAACGGGAAGGTCTTGGGGATAACATGAGGTGCAAGGACGACATTGTAGCCATAGGAGATTGCTGGCGGTGTCCATTTGCAACATTTGTGTGACTTGTGGAATACCGATGGATACATTCGCCAAGAAAGCTGGTGGGGATTCTAGAGGGGTGATATGTGCAATGATATTGCCAGTTGCCTTAGCACGCAAGTAATTTAGACGTTCGATGGAGGCTGTCTGGATATGAGAGATATATTGTTCTTCTTGAGCATACATTAAACCAGTGTGAACGAGATTAATATGAAGCCGAGGAGGACGGGTTTGAGGTGATGCTGATAAAAGATCGAAGGAATCAAAGAAACAAAGGATGAAGAAGAAAAGAGATTTAGTGTACATCGCCCTTTTAGTTTTAAGACTCGAACTTCTCTCGGCTATATTTGTTGTGATGCCTTCTTGTGTTAATATGTGACTTCCTTTTATAGCCAATGGTCTGCTTCCCTTTTCTCTTTTTTTTTTTTTATAAGAGTTTTTTCCTTTTCTCTTAGAATGCAATTTTTCCTTTTCTCTTAGAATGCAATTTTTCCTTTTCTCTTAGAATGCAATTTTTCCTTTCTTCTTGATCTGTTTTCCTTTTCTTCTGTAGCAGGAAAATAGAGAAGGAGAGATCAGGCCCATAAGCTGCAAACAGGCCCAAAAAAGTTGCAACACGTTACGTATATCTATCTAGAGACACATAGTGACATAGGTCCATGGATCATCTAAATTTGCTTATTTATTACAACGGTCAAGTTATATAAGAAACAGATGATTGGACCTCTTAGTTAAGTGATTTTCATTTGCGATACCATATATTATATCGTATTAAATTTTGATATAAAAAATTCAATTACAAAAAATTTTAGGTGAGAAGGGATTAGTACAAGAATCATAATGATAAAGGGGCTCGTAATGCATGTGACAAATGCCCAAATGGAAACCACCAAAATCTTGACAGAAAAAAATAGTTATGTTAAGAGATGTGGAGAGAGAGTTGTTGGCTCAACATGCCCTGCAACTTTTTTTTTAATCTATATATATTCTACAACAATGGAAAAGAAATGAACTCCAAATTTTATTTTGTTAATACCTTATCAGTCTTTCAAGTAGCGCATCGAAGCAGGCAAACATGTGAGAATCAAATATTGTTTGGCATGTAGTTTATCAGAAGATATATCTTTATGTTATGTCATGTGGATTGTGGACTGGTTTATGTTTGTTGAGACCGTCAATTTTAGACACTGATGCGATGGAGTTGTCAGGTATCGTGGGAGGTCCGCGAGTTTGAAAAGTCTAGGTTCGGTGAAGTTTTGCTCAAGGCTTGTTGGCTTTGAAAAGTCCATGTCATAAACGAAAAACATCAGAATCAAAAGATTTTTGTTTGGTTTACACGTTTGTGAATATTGTATTTGCTTTCTAAGTCTAGTAAAATTGTTTTTAGACATGTTTTCAAAGATTTATGTTGGAAAAAAAAAAGGAACGAATTTCATAAACAAATTTTTCGAACCTAGTCCGACTTTTCACTTGTTTCTGCCGTGGGAATATAAAACTAAATCTTTGAATTGATGGTTTGTAAAAAGAAAGTTGTGTGAAATTCTTTCGATAAAAATGTCATCCCAAATCATAGATCAATAGAATATTTGATGTTTTTTTTCTCGGGGAATATTTGATAAAAAAGAATCTCCACTGAGCTGGAGATCAATCTGTATATGTCATTCTGTTGTCTCTGTGTGCTTTGTCTCGTCTTCACATGAAGAATTTCAAGTCACCAACTCCTCCTCCACTCAACTAATCATCCTCCAAAAAAAAAGTTTTATTTATTTCTTGTTTAATCTTAAACATTTCAAACACGACACATCGAATTTAAATTATTAAAAAATCTAATTCCGTGTTGAATAATGTGGCACTTGTTTTGTTGATCATAGATTTTCTTTTGTCAAGATTAGGTCAACGAAAAAATTGGTGTTGAAAATATAGAGAAAGAGTTGCGATTTTCTTATGTTTGTGAGTGTCAATTAGGTAATCTTTAGCCGACAAAAAATCCAAAGAGAATGGACAACAAGAAGAACATCATCGGTCAAACGAACTCTTTTGTAGTCAACTTTACAAGTGATTATTTATTGTTTTCCAATATGGTCTCAAGTTGTGATGATGTCACGCACACACAGCATTGCTCTAATATTCTAATTTTCGAATTTCATTTTACGTTCTTAAGATTTCAATCAATTAGAAAAAATAATGCGATTGAGAGCTATGTTGCATGGAAATTTCATTCGAAATGTGTTTCCCATTTCAGAAACGTTTCTGAAACATTTTCTCTCAAAAATTCGTCGGAAACTCAATTTTTCACGTTTCCTAAAAATCTCAGTTTTGCAACTTGTTGGAAACGTCCATTTTGGCACTTTACGAAAAACTTATCTTTTATTTTTAGAAACATAAAAATAAATAATTATGAAACTAAAAATAAAATTAAATGATTAATTTAAATATTAAGTAAATAAATGATTAATTTGATTTATTAGATGACATAAGTCTTGGTATTATATTATTATAAAATATTTTTGGAAAAAATCAATATTATGATATTTATATCTTTAATTAAACTATTTAATATTTATATATTAGATTTGTGTTGATTTAAAATTTATTTTTAGTAGAACATATGTTTCATATTTCATTATGCATAAAATATATATAAATATAAATATATATATATTTCCAATTTTTTATTTTCGAAGAAAATAGGCGTTTACCATTTCCGAAACGTTTTATTTTTGCGTTTTCGCTTTAGTTTCGATGCAACATAGACCGAGAGTATATAAAATCTCTGAAATTTTATCACAGTTCCCAAAGTTTATAAATAAAGCTGTGTCATTCACCTGCTTTCGTTTTAATGTAGAAAGTGGATTTGCTCGTCGTAAATATTATTTGTAAATATAATTAATTTAAAGTACATTTTAAATGATGTAAAATACGACAAAAATACTTACAATAAAATAAGATATCTGCTTCATTTCAGTAGTATAGTATAGATAATATCTGATATACACATAACTTAACATAGGGAGAATTTAATCTATATACCATAATAATGTATTCAAGAATGAGTTTTTCTTAAAACTATACACAAATTTACTATCTATTTTTACCATATTTTTTCAGTTTATATGAAACTAATTTGATATCCAGTGAGAAGTTGAAATTTAACAGCCAGAAATGATACAAATATGATGAAAAGAGAAATTGAATATCCTCTCTGGGTCCTATCCTAATAATCACTAATCAGTATGTCCATATGTGCGTATGGAAAGTATATTGGTCGATTTAAGGAAAAATCATTGATGTTCTTAAGACTCATAACAAAGTCAATTACATACTATTCAGAATCAATCACAACAGTTTTTAAACAGAAAATTGAAGATAACATTGTTGAAAAGATTTGAAGTATTTGACATTAAATACGTCAAAATTTACGTAAATATTAAAAATACTAATATAAGAAGAACATTAGTGGAGCAAGTACGAGCTGCATCAGCTCCATTTCAAAAATTTATTAACAACAACAACTCTCTCTCTCTCTCTCTCTCTCTCTCTCTCTCTCTACTTCACTTCTCCAAAAATCAAACCCAAATTTCCAAACTTTCAAAATCTCTGTCTCTCTCTCTCTCTCTACAAGAAGCTTGCGAGTTGGTCCAAAGTTTCTCTTCATTCAATTCTCCTTCTTCTTCACCTCTTTTTTACTTTGCCTTCTCCAATTCCTCAAGAGCACATCAATGGTGTGTGCCTCTTCTTCTTTTAGTACCACCCCATAACCCCCAATGATTAACCCCTTTTCATGCGCGAATCCCACTCCCTTTCTTCGTTTCTCGAGAAAGCCAAATGTCTTGGTCAAAAATCCCTTTTCTTTTTCCCCGGATCTGTTCTTAATCCGCTTTTAAATCTCTAAGTTTAACCCCTGAGAGACAAAAAAGAAGCAAACTTTATTTGAATTTATATCTCTCTGTTTCAAAGTTTCGATTTTTAATTCGATTCCGCCATGGTTACAGAAGCTTGGATTGTGAAAATGAGGAACCAAGTAAGTGCCAATCTCAAACACGCTCTTCTTCTAGAATCTCCCTCCGCAAAGAAACCCTCTCTCCCTAAGCAAACAATCGGAATCTTATCCTTCGAAGTAGCCAACGTCATGTTCAAAACCGTTCACCTTCACCGTTCTCTCTCCGACGCAGAGATCTCAAAGCTCAAATCCGACGTTTTCCGGTCGGAAGGAGTCAGAAATCTGGTGTCTTCCGACGAGAATCACCTCCTACACCTCGCCGTCTCCGAGAAGCTCGACGACTTAAGCCGCGTAGCTAGCGTCGTTTCCAGGCTAGGTAAAAAGTGTAGCGAGCCTGCTTTACAAGGATTCGAGCATGTCTACGAAGATATAGTGAATGGGGCAATCGATTTTAGGAAATTAGGGTTCTTGGTGAAAGATATGGAGAGTATGGTTAAGAAAATGGAGAGATTCGTTAACGCTACTTGTAGTCTTTACTCTGAAATGGAAGTGATGAATGAGCTTGAACAGGCGATTGTGAAGCTTCAGAGGAGCCAACAGCATCAAGAGAGTGTTAAAGCTTTTGAGCAGAAGCTTATGTGGCAGAGACAGGACGTGAGGAGTCTCAGAGATGCTTCGCTTTGGAACCAAACTTATGATAAGGTTGTTGAGATGTTGGCAAGAACGGTTTGCACAATCTATGGCAGGATTGAGACTGTTTTTGGTAAAAAGGATTCGACTTTGAAGAGAGATCGTAGCAAGAACGAAGGGAATAAGCAAGATTTGGGTTTGAGAGGGAAAAAGGATTCGACTTTGAAGAGAGATCGTAGCAAGAACGGTGCGAGTAAGCTCGTGGATTCGAGATCTGTTTCGGGTTTTAAGGATTCGAGAAGAAGCGAAGCAGAGGAGTTTACGAGTGCAGGTGATTTCAGTTTCCCTTGTGGGACTAATCCTGGAAGGATGTTTCTGGAATGTCTCTCTGTTTCTAGGACTAATGATGATGATGATGATGAAGATGAAGAAGTTGATGTGGGTCGTATCAAGATTCCTTCAAAGTTTGGTTGTAAGAGCAGATCAACACAACAAGCTTCGGTTTCGACGATTGGAGGATCTGCTCTGTCTCTACACTATGCAAACGTTGTGATTGTGGTGGAGAAGCTTTTAAAGTATCCTCATCTGATAGGAGAAGAAGCAAGAGACGATCTTTACCAAATGTTGCCGACGAGCTTGAAGACGTCTTTGAAGGCTAATCTCAGATCATACTTGAAGAACGTTTCCATCTACGACGCTCCTCTAGCGCACGATTGGAAAGAGACGATCGACGGTATACTCTCTTGGCTTGCTCCTTTGGCTCACAACATGATCAAGTGGCAGAGCGAACGCAACTTCGAGCAGCATAGTCAGATTGTGAAGAGGACGAATGTGCTTCTTCTTCAGACGCTTTACTTTGCTGATAGAGAGAAGACGGAAGCTGCGATTTGTAAGCTTCTTGTAGGGTTAAACTACATTTGCCATTACGAACAGCAGCAGAACGCGTTGCTTGATTGTGCTAGTAGCTTTGATTATGAAGATTGTTTTGAGTGGCAAAGCCAATGCCGTGCAGCTTACTTGGACTAACAGTTTGGTTTTAGTGTTGTTTTTTTTATAGATACCATTTGTTTATGATTCAACACAATGTGAATATATCTAAAATCTCTTTAGTGTTTGTTTGCATACATAAGAAAATGATTGTGGAATTGAAACTCAGTTGTTAGTTGTTACTTGTTCCAATCGTAGTGATGTTGTAAAATCTTGGTTAAATGAATGTTGATATATATTTTTGCAGACGGTTAATGAAGCCAACCAACTCAAGAGAGGTGTGTTAGGTGAAGAAGGCATTTAAATGAGAGAGAGACTGTGGCAGAGAGAGTGCATTGATGTTTTTCTGAACCAAGCTTGACAAATTTTGTAGTTGTGGTTTGAGAAATTTCATTAATTACTTGCAATTGCAATTGGTTGTGTTCTGATGTGTGTAGGAATGAAAAAAGGAAGATGTTTGATGGAATATTTAATGGGCCAGGCTCATCGATTTTGGGCTTGAACGTATAGAAATTGACTCGGAAGTATCTAAGTAGCAACCTTTATTCAACATCTACGAAACATAATGTTACTTTGTTACAAATGTATACCTGAATATCGTTTAAAAATTAAGAGTTGTTTGATAAGAAATTAAATGGAAGAACGTGTAATATATACTGTCGTCTTGTTCTTGATTTGCCTTCTACATATTTTTGTTCTTAACACTTGAATTCTGATAGAAAAACTCGATTAGTGTCCGAAAGTCTTTGTTTATAGACTCAGTTCTAAAAGGATGAAATCGTATTATTCAAGAAAGTTTGGGTATCCTTTACCTTATTACTTTCATTAAACTTCTAGCTTCTTTCTCTTTTGATAACTCATGTTGTTTTTTTTTTTAAGGAACAGAAAGGGCTCGTGGTGTGAACCAAAAGGACAACAATAGTAGATAAAGACTTTAATGTTAGGAGAACCTTCTTTATCGTTGGTCAATGACGTGATCATAAGCAGACAAGACTTAAGCTATACAAGGAGTACTATGCTATATCCCAAACTGTTCACTTCTTGTCTCGTGTTTGTATGTTCCTCGGGTTGTAGTTAGAATTAGTAGAGAAGGTTTTTTTCATAGTCATCCATAGTGACAAAAAAAATATCTAGAGGAAAATAAAATTCTTTGTAATGTGTTCAGTTTTTCGGTAATATAACACATGCCTCGGTCCCTTTCGGTAATTGTTCGACTTTGAAAGGAATAAATAATACACCGAGCATGTTTACTTTTTGCTAGTGTACGTTTACTGTGTAAATGGATATCACATTCCGGAAGACTTTTCAGCTATTGCAAAGTCATTTGCATCACTTGGTCGGCTATTTTGACTAGGGACGACCAACTTTGGTCGTGATCTTGTGACTCACGCCATTATTGTTTCTGCTTCATAATAGCCGCATATACTCAAATAAAGCAATACGAATGAGCTAGAAAAAGTGACTCAGATTGTTAATTTATTTCTTTCTGTAAAACTTCTGTTGTGATAGTTTTTTTTGGAGAAAAGGGTATTTTTTTGTTGTGAGAGTTTTCATAGCGATCATCGACTTAATCATGTTTGTTTCATAGTTGTTGATAATAGTAACAGATTTAAGCAATTAAACCATGTTTTTTTTTGGTAGTGGTTGGCGACAATAATATATTATAAACGATAAAATTTTACAGTCGTTATCTATCAAAAACCTGTCGTCAAAATATTTACTATTTATATAAGTTTCACTTTTGTTGTGGAGAGGCAATTTTCATGCTAGAGATCTTCACCTGTCCCTTTAAATTATTCAATTTTTACTGTTTTTTTTTTGTAAATGGATATTTCAATTTTTACTGTTAGTCTAACTATTCTTTTCTTCTCTAAACTATTCCACTCTGGACAATTAGGAATTTAGGATGCGTCCGGGAAAATTATGGAATCTTGAATGTAAGTGAAGATTTATCATCTATCTGGCAATGCTGGGTTTTTATTATAGTTGTCAAATAATTACTCCAGTATTTTAAGTTAACTAATGATTAACACTATTCTAGAGATTGTCTGGGTCGAAGAAACAGATGTATTACCACAAGTGGGTTTGAATATAAAATAGCAAGTTGTATCAAACCCATCTCTCCCTAGATTCACTTTCTGCAAATGCAATCCATTTCTACTTTATTTGATGCAGTTTCTCTAGTTTAATAGGCTCGAGGAATGTGCAGTTTAGTTTAATCTTCGCTACTCCAGGGGGCATGTATCTAACAATTTTCTAATATATATTCTGATTTTAACTGGTAACTAATAAAGTCACAAAATCTTTTCAATAAATTATTCTCTTTTCTTTCAAAAGTTCACAGTGGCAGGCGAAAAAATATTTGAACAAAAATATTCATGAATAACATCTAAGCAAGCAGCATGTCACGTGCTTATATACTTATGCTTATATAGTGATGTATTATTCTATGTCAACATTTCCAAAAAGGTCATATAGCTAACGAATGAAGATGACCAAAAAAATATAACAAAAGATACGAGGAAAAATGCAAAATACAATTTTCGAAAGAAGGAAGAAAAAAAAAGAAAAAAAAGAGGATATTATGGGCATGATTGGTTGTTGCTGTAGCTTTAATTCTTTTGCTGTAGAAAGAAAGCTGTAGATTTTTTTGCTGTAACTTTAGATTTATTGTTGTAGAGTTTTTTTTCCTAAAATATTTTATTTATTTAATACATATTATAATAAATATTTAGCATTAAACTAGAAAAAATAGATATAGAAAATAAGAGAAGCAAAAAAGGATATTAAGCAAAAAAATAAGGAAAGAAAAGAAAGAGAATTCTCAGAGCACTTAAATTGGTGCTTTGAAGATTTTGATTTCTAAAGCCAAAATATTTCCATATTTAAAATTATTGCTCTGAATTTTAAAAATGGAACCAAAGCTTGATTGGTTCAACACTAGTGCTCTAGAAAAAAATATAGCTCTGCAGAGCATTCAGAGCAGTTACCAATCACCCCATAGCATTGTTTCTTTGAAGACAAAGAAACGTGATTATGTAATGGAGTGACCAAATATAAAAGAGCTTTTGACTAGGTACAATGAAAATTTATCAGCACGATTGGTGCTTCTTTGAGTACATCGTATCGTATTTATAAAGTTAAACAGTTTCTAATATTAAAATTGTGTTCATACCCTACCCAAATACTAAGTTTCATGCACATTTCGTAGGGTCCAAATGAGAGACAGAACAAAAAGACAAGATATACAAATCATAGGTAGTATATATAATAACTAAATTGAATTTCCTTTTGATATTTGACAATGGTGTAAAAACAATGTTGTAAAAATATGAATGTAGATGAGAAGTTGAGATCAACTAGAGAAGTTGGTCAGCTTGCGACAATACTCTTCGGAGCTCACTCTCCATAGCTCTCAACACTACCGGTTTTCTCACAACTCCATTGATTCCAATCTGCACACACTTGTCCCATATCTCTTCGTCCAAGCTCACAGTCATTGCCACAATCAACGGCCAAGATCGGCTCCTGATCCTCATAGCCACTTCATAGCCGTCCGTCTCTGCCATTTGTAGATCAAGAACCACCACTTGAAACGACGAGGAAGATGAGGACGAGCCGGGAGCAAGCGCGGTGAGGCAATCGAATCCAGATGATACCGCGGTCACACTGCAGCCGAGCTTCTCTAAAAGCTTACGCGTAACCGCCCGGTTCGAATCGTTGGTGTCTACTAACAAAACTTGCAAGCCACGTAACAGAGAATTCGAATTAGGGTGAAGGTGGTGGTCAGGAGCTGGCGACTCGCTAGATCCATGGACCGAAATGGATGGTCGCCGTCGAAACCGGAGGAGCAACGACATGGTCTCCGGTGAACCGTCCGAGCCAGGGACCACCGAGATATTCCCTTGAATCAACTGCACACATTACCAAAAGAATACACGAAATCATTTTTCTTCTCATCCTAAACCTAACCGAAACCTAAACTAATAACAAGAACTCACCTGCACAACTTTCTTACAAACACCAAAGCTTAGATCTTGACCTAACCCATATCCGGAGAATCTCATATCACCAACTTCTTGATCTCTTGATTGAGAACTTGAATCATCATCATCATCATCATTCTCAACATTCATTTCGAATCTTATGTACACATCTCCATCTGCTGAAGAAGCCGGAGATCTCCAAGCAGCCCATCTTTGATCACTCCTATCCAAGCTTCCTCTTTCTTTCAAAACCCTAAACGTCACCAACAATCCTTCTTGACCTTTTCTAGGTTTCACTAAGCTCCCAACCATATGAAGTATCACCTGAAACACTCTCCTCTCATCACCAACCACATTCTCCGGCAGAGACTTCTCCGCATCAACCTCAAACCTAAACCCGTTGTAAAGACACAAACACCTAGCCAAGCAAGCCGCTTCACGGATCGTCCGATGCAGACTAAACGGTTTCATCTCCGTCACAAACCTCCCGTCCGACACATCCATAGCATCCCCAACCAAATTCGACATCACATTCCCCGTCTTCACCATCGTATCAACGACCATCTTCTGCTCGTTACTCAGCTTCTCGTCCTGAATCATCGACAAAAGCCCTAATATCGAATGCATCGGACGTCTCATCCCTTCGCTCATCGTCTTCTGCAACACATTCCTCGCCTGGCTCGCCCTCACCGCGTCCCTCTTCGCCATCTGCAACGCCCTGTTCTGCTCCGCAAGCTTCTCCCTCATCATGTGAGACTCCTCAAGAACCGCCGCGTGAGACAACGCCACCGCTACTTGATCCGCCACAACCTTAACAATCTCAATCTCTTGCCAATTCCAATCCCTAGCCTCCCCACCACTCGGTAACACGCAGACAAGTATCGCGTAACACGTCTGAATCAACTCCGTCGTCGTCGCTCCTCCTTTGAAATCCGCCACGCGAAGCATCGGCATTCGAATCGCAGCCACGTGTCCTATCTCCATCCCACCACCGCTAGCTCGAGCGATCAACGAGTCCACACTCAGTACATTCACTTCGTCGCTCTCTCTAACCCTCACAACATCCAAATCCTCCACAGAAACAGAGTAATCATTATCATTATAACCACTCCTCCCTCTCAGCTCATGAGTCAGATTCATTTTACCATCACTCTCCATCCAAACCGCGCAATTCTGCAACCCCAAAGTCTTCGAAAGCTCGACCAGAGTCGTGTAAAGAATCGTGTGCCGATCCAACGACTTGCGAATCTCTTGAGTAAGCATACGAACATGAAAGCCAGTCTCTTTCTGAATCATAATCAGCCCAACTTCACGCCCGAGCTCGTGAGCTTTCTTCTTGAGCATAAATTCTCGAACTTTGACTTTCAAAAGCAGAGGAATCAGAGTGACGAGCGTGATCGCGGTGGCGCAAGAGACGAGAGCGGTCAACATCTTGAAAACGGTCAACGCCATCATGAGCTTGAAAGGGTGAGCAGAGTAAGTCCAGCCGTGGAGGAGATGAGTCATGCCGCAGAGGACGATGAAGGCGATGAATTCGAAGAGTACCCATTTGAATGGAACGTTGGAGCAGCTCACGAAGTAGAGCAACTCGATTGGGATTGAGAAGTAAGCGACCGCGATTAAGAAGTCGCTCACTCTTTGCGTCTCGAGTATGTTCTCTGTGGTCCAGAAACTACCTCCTTCGTATTCGCAGTTACACCCGCCGCCGTTTCCGGAGGCTAACGCCGGCGAAACACAGATCAGTAGTAGCGTTGAGAGTATCAACAACTGAGAAGCTAATTCTCTCACCATCTTCGGAATTAAAAATGCTTAATTTCTGCAAAGTTGGGGAAATTGAGAAAGACCCATTGAAACTGAAGGAATTAGGAATTCAAACAGAATTAGAAACAAAGGGGACAAAAAGTTTGAAACTTTGATTTGGATCAGAGTAGAAAGAACATGCAAAGAAGAAAAGTACCTGAAAGACATGATTTTTTTGGGGATCAGATTGTAAAGTTCTCAGATCTCATTAAGCTTGTGAAACTCTAACGCAGCGACGTGCGAGAATCTTTTATTTCTCGGCGGCATTCTGATAAACGAAAACGACGAGACCGAGAAAAGAGAGAGAGAGAGAGAATAAATCCAGGAAAAAAAAAGAATCAGAGGAAAGAGAAGAGAGAGAGAGAGAGACAGTGACAAATCTGAAATCTATATAAAAACGTGCAAGTATATATATTATATATGTATATATAAACCGGAGTTTTGTAAATTTTGAGCTGATAAGTGGCGGAGACTCTGTAAAACCGCCTGAAGCCGCCGTTTGGAGGAAAAGGAGAGTGTATGTATGTAAAGGTGTAAGTAAAGGTTGGAGCCGTTGGTTTTAGAGGAAAGGTTTTGGAGAATTTTCTAATTTATTTAGATTTTAAGAAATGAAATGGGTCCCACTTGTTCTTACATGAACCGAACTTGGACGCTCTTTGGAAATTTCTCTGAGTTGTTTTTTTTTTTACTAATTTGTTTTTTGGTCACTAATGTAGTATAAATTATTAAAAAACTAGGGCTTTCACCCGCGCACGTGCGCGGATCTATATTTTAAACATGTTTAATACATATTCTTAATCAATAATTTTCAAAAACTGCAAAAATCAACCAACTAAAATTTGCGAATCTTTCAATACCAAAATTCTCTGGAAACCAAATGTTTTTAGATATACCAATATCTTGTTGAGATCAAATCTTGCCATACAAAAATGTTATTTAGATCAAATCCTGGTAAAGAAAATGTTTTTGTCTGTCTAATAACTAAAAGTTATTTGAGGTTATTCAAATCCTCATTTTTTGTCTTTATAAATCTTTTTTCAAATATAATTTTACATTAAACACTATTTTCAACTTTTTTTTGTATTTATATCAAAACATAACACATATATTTGCAGTCCCAAGCAAAAATGATTGATGTGGAATGATTGATGCAAATGATCTTATAGTTAATTAATATTATAGATTGAGATTTATAGTTTAGCCACATAAGATCGAACAAATAATAATCTTAATTGTTACAAATATCTTTAAAATTATATTTCTATAGAGAATATTTCAAAGTTAACTATTCTTCAAATTTTATTTCCACATACTATTTAGATTATATCCTTTTAAATTATTCTTACATACAATTTTTTTTTCTAATTTGAAAATATAATTTCTAAAGTATTTATTTAATAAACTATTCTCTAATATAAAAAGGAAAATAATTCATTAATTTTAGTGATGATGCGGAATACTATTATTGGTTGTTTAAAATCTTATATACTTAATTTCTTTATCTCTTACATAATTAAAATTAAAAAATTTCTTAATCATGTAAATACTTATGTGGACCAATTAAATTAAGTTTCTTCAATCCTATATGACCTTCTAATGCATATATGGTCAACTTTTATTAGAAATATATGTGTGTATATATATATATATATGTTTTATAAAATGTAGTGTTAAATTATGAGCTATTTTGAAGTGTTAGTCATTTTCTAAACAGAAATATATTTTTTAAATATGTATAGTGAAATTCTTTAAATTAGATGTCAACAATATTTGTTTGTAACACAATGCTATAAACAACATACAGTAAAACCTCTATAAAATAATAATGTTGGGACTTTGAAAATTTATTATCTTATAGAGGTATTACTTTATCGAAATTATAATTTGTTAACTTATAGATACATATTTTCTTATTTATAATATTCGAAAATTATTCTCCATATAATAATGTATTAAGAATATGATAATGTATTAAGAATTTAGAAAAAAAAAACTTTTTTGTTAATATGACATGCATAAACTTGAAATTATGATTAAGATTTTTAGATATCGTAATAAAACATTTATTATTAGCTTATTTGAATATATTTATATAAAGTTTGATGCACGAATAATTATTGTGTTTATAAAATATTTCACAATTTTATATGCATATAAAAAAAGTTAGAGGTAAACTTAAATTTATAGTTTAATAAACTTTCTTTAGCATATATGTATAATTTTATATAATTATTACTTTAACTTATTATTGGGTTTATACTTTTACATAGGAGTTTCAAAAATATTATTATCTTATCATCTTATCGCATATTGCTTATTTTTACACTGGCCCGAGTTGGGACCGGAGAAATTTATTATCTTATAGAGATTATTACTTTATCGAGTATTACTTTATAGAGGTTCTACTGTAATGATTTATATTTCAGTACATTTAGCTTACACATCATTTATACTGAAATATTATTATTATTTTATTTTAATTAATTTGTTGAGAATATTAATTTCACTATACATCTAATATTAGCTTACACATCTAATTAACCTAAGGACGAATAAACTGAAGAGGAAGGAAGACGAGGAAGAATAGAGATGAAGAAGAAACCAAAGAAGAAAAAAAGAATAAGAAACCGAATTAAAAGAAAAGACAAATAAAAAATAAAACATAATAAACCAAAGAAGAATAAACAAAAAAAATGAAACAGAAGAGGAAGAATACGAACATTGATTCACTACAATCACCATGACCATGTTATTGACGACATAAGCTTATGAATAAAAAAATATTAAATCAAATTATTAATACAGATCTGCGCGTAGATCACCATGACCATGTTATTGACGACATAAGCTTATGAATAAAAAATATTAAATCAAATTATTAATACAGATCTGCGCGTAGCGCGGATAAAAGACCTAGATTTTATGAGTAACAGCTAATAAAAGATCTAATATTTTACTCATAAAAAAAAAAAATATATATATATATATAGTGAAATTCTTAAAAGTAGATGTCAACAATATTTGTATGTAACACGATGTTTATTTAAAATAACTTCAATTCTTTATATTAGAACTTAAAATGCTATAAACAACATATGATTTATTTTCCAGTACATATGATTTAATTACTTTGGACTTGTGGAGTTTCTAATTTAAACAGGTTATATCAATTAGTTTTCTTGAATCATAAAAAGAAATTAAGTAAGTTTTAAAATATATCTAATTTTAGATGATGATATATATTAATACTATTAGTTGTTTAAAATTTGAAAGAACAAAATTATAGATGATGATATAGATTAATACTATTGGTTGTTTAAAATTACGAAAATTTCTTAATTATATAAATCTTTATGTGGACCAATAAAATACAGTTTTATAATCGTATGTGGACACCCTTAGAGGCATTTAACCACAAATTTTATATTTAAAAATATTAATTTAATTACTTTGGACTTGTGGAGTTTCTAATTTAAACATGTTATATTAATTATTTTTCTTGAAACATAAGAAATAAATCAACTAATTTAACAAATATATCTAATTTTATAGATAATGATATAAATTAATACTATTGGTTGTTTAAAATATGGAAACTTTCTTAATTTTATATGATGATATGGAATGATACTATTGGTTGTTTTAAATATGAAAATTTTCTTAATTTTATATGATGATGTGGAATGATACTATTGGTTGTTTAAAATTTGGAAAATTACTAAATTATGTAAATGTTTATGTGGATCAATAAAATCGCGTTTTTAAATCCTATGTGGACGCTCTCAGAGATTTATAGCCTCAACTTTTATATAGTATAGATTAAATTGTTGACAAGAGGAAAGAAAAAACTTTTGATATTTCTTCGACTCTCTTCTCCACTTGTATGTTTTTTTATATCTTTTTTTATGTAACTTATACAAGCTGTATATTAAAAAATAATAATTAATGAGTACTTTGAATTTTTCGAATCCCGTAGATCCTGAGAATGAGAATAGAATACAATTTTTTTTTTATATAAATATATATAGCGTTGGAAAGAAACAAACAATCCACATGACGTGAATCTAGGAACCTGAGTATATGTTATAATAAATGGGTTTAGTGATTAGTCTAAAGAAATATACTGACAAAATAAACATTGTTCTATAGCTATGGCTAAGTAAAGAGTAATAATAAACAGAAGTGCACAAAATCTAATACTCCTAATCACTGTGTTTTGAACTGACACAAGTAGTCGGATAGGGATGAGATTAGTCTAGTCAGTTTCATAATTAGTCAAATACTAGTACCCAAAAGAAATGAAAATAACGCTTAAGATGTTGATTAATATGAGGGACCTACAAAACTTATAGTATCTTTTTAATGTTTTTTTCACCATACATGAATCTGAATGAGTAATGAGTATATATTTGAAACCACATTGGCGTATTCATTATTACTTTCCTAAATTTTAATTTGTATTGTTTGACTCTGGAAATCAAATTCTAGTCCTTACGTAGACTTGAGCTATGACTATGATCAATTATTTATCGTATTCGGTAACATCATTGTTTGTAGGGATGAAAATAAAACACCAATCTCTTCTTCTTCTTTTTTGATGGTACTGCATTTGATCCAAATAAATTGAACCTATAAGTTTTGACTTTTGAGACGAAACGTTACCAATTTTGTGGGCCAAAACGAATGTTAAGAAATTTCTGTTTGCGTTGCTTTTTGAATAAACCAAATAAAGATCCAAGTATTCGCTTGTCAAACCTAAATTTTTATGTTTTAGCCTCTTGTTACGTTCTTTACTTTACATCTTATTACTTATAATAAAATGGTCGCTTTCTTGGAAAACTAGAAGCACATAAGACTATTAGATCAGAAGTTGGTTGTTGAAAGTAGAAACGTAGACAATATTCCTATACTCGGATTTCATATTTTGTTTCTTCTTAGTGTAATTGTGTATGATTTACGTCTCTTGTGTAGAGATGTAGATATTGCAATAAATTGAATCACCAAATTTATGTTCTTGATTACATAAAAGGTTTGGAGTTATCATCTTCGTATTTGTTGGCTTTTGGTCTCGTAACAGCGGTTGTCAAAGATTCGGTTGTTTTGCACTCAACGAGTTTTGAGACAAAAAGTGACTAAAACTACTAAAAAGATCATCTATGTTCTCTTAGTTGGTGATACATCTTCCTTTTTAGTCGTACATATGCATTTTTTAAATTGTGTAGTTTTACTTCGATCAAATGTCAACTTCAAAATAACCTAAATCATTCATGTGCACACAAGTCACAAATTTCCTTAATGTTTGTTAATGTTAATGTTTACTTTTAAGGATAAAAAAATTTCCTTACGATAATTTTTGTTTGTGTGGATCCGTATGATAAACCAAGCCACAAGTATTTCTCAACATGTATATAGCTTTGCCCTAAAAGATCCAATAGAAAGCTTGTTCCGACGCTCCATCTATCTTTTCTTTGTTCTCTCGCAGGCGATTCAGAGATGATGCACTACGACGAAAACGGGATGATGCACTACGACGACAACGAGTTGATGCATGCACTACGACGACGAGGAGGCAAAAACGTGGGTGTTCTGGGACATCAGCAGCTGTCCGGTTCCGGATGGGTGTGATGCTCGTCTGGTAGGTTCGATTATAGGATCGGCGTTGAAGGAAAAAGGCTACTCTGATCGTCTCACCATCACTGCCATCGGAAACCTAATACACACCTTAAAACGAACCCCTCATGTTCTTCCGGCGCTCTCTTCCACTGGAGTCCTTCTTAAACCCAGGACATTGTGGAAAGGCCTATAACGAAGAATATGGCGAATTTTATTGATTATTATCGGACTGATCCTACCATATCAGCGGCAAGTTTTAACATCTTAGTTGATTTTTTTTTTTTCCTTTAATTTTGGTGTTGTTCAACTGCACTCCAAATGTGCAAATAGAAAGGATGAATTTGATTGATTTACTGACTTTGTTTTTGATGTTAAAACATTGAAGTGGTGTAATTCAGCAGTACAAGCAGAAGAGTGGGACCGATTCACCGTCTAGAGGAGGACGTGAACGAGAAGACGAGTACATATCTGGGATGGCCCATTCTGTCTTGTCTATATATTTGCATTCCATAGTTTGTTCAAAGTAAATACTAAATACTACTTACTGTCGTTTTTATTTCTTATGTTAACTGACACTTTTAATCTTTTTTTTTTTTTGTATCAACGTCTTCTTGATTTCAATCACACAATACCATAGATTTTTACATCTGAAACCTGGATATCCGATATAGTATAAGCTCAATTAGGATTTTGTATTAGTCTATCAAATGATTCATATTGTGACACAAGGGCAGTTAAATGAGTTTTCATCTATTGATTCTAAGCCAAGTGCTTCCATCACTCTCTCTAGTAGATACATACTCTTAAGCATTTTCAAAATTTTAATGCTTCACTAATTGTTTCTAAAATCTACTTGCCACCTTTCTTGTAGCTGTCTTTGAGTGTGACCGTCTGGTTAAAAACAAGCTTTCCCGGGCTAGAGTCCTTGTCAACCGCAAAATAACCTACACATGTCAACAATGGTGTCACTAGTGTTGATTTTTAAAAGAGTTGTTTTTTCATCTAAAAAATTGCAGAAAAATAAAAAAAAATATACCCATCCTCTCGAACTGGAATGTGTCCCCGACCACAGCATCTTTAATGCTTGAAAGAGCATATGCATCAGACACTACAACTTTGGAGTCCGGGTTTATGTCGGTGAGCCAGTCATCGTTGAGCTCCGCAGGGTTCTGTTGAAGAAAAACATTATTTTCAGCTAATGGCAAAGTTGTCTCTATGTTAACCAGCAAGTACACAGTAAAAAACCAAAGTTACCTCGGAGTTAAAGAGTTTCTCAAATTTCCGGACTTCAACTTTTAAGAGCTCTTTTCCTGGTGAAGAAGATTCAGAGACCCAGTGTAGAACCCCCTTTGGTGGCTTAGTCTTCTTCTCCGGATCATACTCCGCATGGATCTCACAAACGGTTTCATTGTCATCAGCAAGAACAACGTTAGTGCACTTGATTGGGAAACCGTATCTGCAAGTACACACAGATGAATCAAATTCAGTGGCAATGATGATAAACAAAAATGCAGGTGCTCTGTTTTTTTCCATACCTTAGCAAGACTGATTTACCAGGAGCAAGTCCATAGTATTTTGCCGAATCCTCCTTCTTGAAGTCAGATTGCTCAATGTATATAACTCTCGAGAACTGAACCTTGTAGGAGGCTGAGGGATCGTCATTTTGAGCGTTGGGCCACTTTTTAGCGTCAAGCTCTATGACCTTGTCTGGCTCCATATTGGTGATGACCACCTTAAGAGGGTTCAACACAACCATGGTGCGTGGAGCTGTTTTGTTCAGCTCCTCTCTAATGTGATGCTCAAGCCGACTCATGTGTATCATGCTCCCATCGCTTCTGGTGATTCCAAGCCCTCGTACAAACGCGTTTATCGCAGTTGGAGTCACTCCCCTCCGCCTCAGACCAGCAAGTGTCAAGAGACGTGGATCATCCCAACCATCAACATACTTGTTTGTCACAATGTAATTCAGCTGCAGAGGAAAAAAAAAACAGCATGCATGGTTCAGCGCAAAGAATGATAACAAGGTTTTTTTCACAGGCAGGCCATTACTAACCTTACGCTTGGACATTACAGTGTTTGTGACATTCAACCGTGAATATTCCCACACATACGGCATGTAGAGATCCAGGGAGTTTAGTAGCCAATAATAAGACGCCCGCCGGGTTTCAAATTCAAGCGTACAGAGCTACATTCATGCACAATCAAAGATAATGTCAGAAATTATATTCTAAGACTGCATATAAAGAATATGGCTTCCAGACTTGGAAAGGGACAAACCGAATGCGTTATGTTTTCTAGAGAGTCAACGATGCAATGAGCATAATCATAGGTCGGATAGATGCGCCATTTGTCACCGGCATGAGGATGAGGCGTGAACTGCAAAAACATATATATAAAGAAACATGAGATTTGGAGATCTTATTATCCATTTAACCAAGAGATGATGATTTTTAGCTCCCACTTGCCTTTACACGATAGGCAATAAGGTCGTACATATTAAAGTTGTCATTCTGCATATCTTGCTTCATCCTTAGTGTTGCCTTGCCTTCCTCAATCATTCCTCGTCTCATTTCATCAAAAAGTCTCAGAGATTCCTCAATAGGCCTGTCCCTCCAGGGGCTGTTCATCTTCTTCTCTCTGTACTCTTTGATCTCCTCGGCATTCTGGTGATCAACATAAGCGTGACCTCTTCGAATCAACTCCACCGCCAAGTCATACAGTTCTTGGAAATAATCGCTCGTGTAAGTAATCTACAATAAAACAAAGGGAAACTGTCAGATAGATAGAATAATAAGAAGAAAAAAAGCTAGTCGTCGCAATAACAGCAAATGAACAATACCTTGAAGGGTTCCCAACCCATCCACTTAACAATTTCTTCAATGTGATTGATATACTCTTTCTTTTCGGCCTCGGGATTTGTATCATCATACCTAAAATCCACATTATTAGTCCCTTGCAAAAGAAGCACGATTGCTATCCAAAAGCAAAACATGTAAGAATTTTTGTTTAACCTTAGGTAACAGCAGCCCCCTCGCTCCTTTGCAAGACCGAAATCAACAAACATAGCCTTGGCATGACCGATATGTAGATAACCGTTTGGTTCAGGAGGGAACCGGGTATAAACTTTCCCTCCAGTCTCCTTGAGATGTTTGTCAAGCACTTCCTTGGCATTGCTGCATTCGAGCAGAGAGCCGTCGCTGAAAGGCACTTTTGTGTGAACCTGAGAACATAAACGAGTAGATTAGTTACGACAACCATGAGAAAACCAGATGTTCATGTCATATTGTTCATGTAGACTCCATAAAGTACCGTAAAGTTGTGATTTGGGTGAGGGAAAGTAGAAAATGGATTAAGCTCCTCATCATCAGATGGATGCAGTGGCACAGCTTCCACAGCAGCTTTCTTCACACAGGCACAGAAATGGAGTATCAAAATCAAAGCATACACAAAAAGAAAACACACACTGAATTCAAAACTTAGGCTCACCTCTACTTTGGCAGTAGCAGGCTTCTCTTTCTTCTCCTTTTTAGCAGCAGTCCTCTCGCCAAGCAGGGCATGCAATTTTTCTTCTATGACTCTCTATCACACAAACACAAACACAAAACAAAAGCTTAGCAAAGGAACAACATTTAGCTGGTAAAAAGCTAAAGAAGTCACCTTCACAGTCTTAGGATCTGCCCATGGCAAACGCTTGCAGACATGGCCGATATATTCACCCGCTATAACACACATAAACACAACAAAGACATACAATAAGCTGGTTATGCAAGACTATTATAGAGAGAAAGAGTCAGATAACGAACCAGGAGAAGTCCGGTGACGCCGCTCCAAGATTGTATTCATATTCTCTTGAAAGATTACGTCAACTGTTCTCTCAATGTCTTGAGCGGAAACCTCAACCCCTGTTCCAAAACCATAGTCCAAGCATCGTGTTAGTAAAGGAAAAAGAAAAAAAAGAATCAAATTAACAAAAGTCCCTACCTACACCACATGCCTCCTCAAATTCATGTAGCTTCAACTCCTCAGGACTGGTATTGCCCAAAAACGAATATGCAGCATCCAATTGGGCTGGAGTTTTTATCTGCAAATTTAGCCAAGTGACAAAATCAGATCCTTTTTCCATCTGCAGGAGCCAGATGCGAAATTGCCAACCTTAGAAGATTTAATGTACTCGAGTAATGTAGGGCGATGCACAAGAGCCTCTCCATTGTGCTTACTAGCCATCTGTTTACGAAAATTATTGCAAAAGGAGATCAGAACCTCAAAATAAGTTTTTTTTTCTGCATTCTTAGTCAAGTATGGCAGAAAACGGGATTTTAGATTAATCAGAATATCTCACCCTGTACAGGAGATTTCCGATAGTTCGGTCGCAACCATCACTGAGGCCGGCCTGCACACAATTTTGGCATCAAATTTATAATTTCAGGGAAGAAGAAGAAGAAGAAGGAGAAACAAACCTGGTGGATGAGCGCAGTGAGATCGGCGGTGAGCGTTCTGTTCCCGTCCACTATTTCGTTGACGGTATTTTCGTTGAGTCCAATGCTGCGGAAGAGCTCTCGGGCTCCCATGGCCCAAAGAGTTTGATGGCGTCGACGGGATTTTTTGATGGCGTCGACGGGATTTTTTCTGGCGTCGACGGGAAAGAGTTTGATGGCGTCGACGGGATTTTTTCTGTGACAAGCTGAACAAAGAGCCAGAAAGAGAGACTTTAGGTTTTACGAGTAAATTTTTTTGTGGGCTTACAAAAAATACATTTTCCTCTTCTCATCCGGCCCATCTATAAATAAACTACCAGGAAAACTAATAATAATCCTACAATATATTAAAGAGTATGTGACAGCTTCTCATCCAGCCCATCTGAGTTTTTTTTTTAATTTATTCTAACTAAATACTCTAAACCAAAAAATATCCAACCCAACTTTGTTGGTAAAACACGCGGATTCAAATCAGACCGGAACATACAAATTTAATTCATTCGGTTTGTAGTTCAATTTTGAAAATCGATACTTGGATTACAAAAAATTCCAACCCGAGCCAATTATTGTAGAAACAACGCAGATCCTTTTGAACTTAAACCATACCAATCTAATTACCAATTCGATTCTTGACCACGAAAGGATAAATTTGCACAGCAAGACTTTATCAAAGTATTTAATGTGGTTCTTTCTAAAATTAGTGGATATTCTTCCTCAAGTTTGATTCGCTTTCCTAATTCACCTACTTCACAATTACTTTTGACTCAAAATAAAGTGCATGATTATTGTGTATATGGACGTTTTAATTGCATTGCTTTGCTTGATTATTTTTATTCCTTTTTCTATGAAAATATTATATCAAAAATATACCACTTATTAACGTGATTATTAGTTACCATGTTCTTACTAGCGTAATTTATGTGAGTAATATTCTAAAATTACGTACCCTAAAAAAAAGTTTGGTACCACCTGTCTCTATATAAACGAGTCACCACTGATAACGTCTGATCATCTTTCACAGCAATAGATTTAACCTACTATGTACCTACCGTCTCTGTATGATCACTTTATAATCAACTCCAGCACCACTTCAAATTTACATTATTTTGTTATTGTTTTCTCCTTTTCGTTTTATTTCAGTTTCATTTGGGATGGTTGTTTTCTCCATTTCGTTTTCTCCTAGAATATTATATATTGTTATTATGTCTTATGAATAATTTTCTCTTTTCTGCTTTGCAGACCATATGTGACCAGGTAATTCTGAAACGACAAAAAAACAGTGAGAAAGCTTGCAAGAGTGCGGCATCTATATTCTCAATTCGCAGGGCAACTAAGAAGAGAAGCTGACGAGGTTAAATAACCGTTTTCATGATCATATCTAACTCACTTCATTTGTTGAGAGCAAGTTATTTGAAATAGATATTAGTTTCTGTTAACTCAAATCTGATTCTTCACTCCAAACATATTTAAAGTTCACATTACCTGATTCTTCCTTACTTTTAATATCGTATAATATGATTTTAATTTGGTCTAATATGATTAAGCAACAATATATTAAAGAAGAAGTTGTTTTGCTTACGTGGCGAACTCACAGTTTTTTTGAGCATTTTTGATTTTTTTAATTAAATTATTTCTCCTTTTTGGATAAACACGCGGACCCTACTACTGGGTCGGATTTTTTTTTCCGTTCATTAGACTTTTATGAAGCTGTTTGCTGGGCTTATCTTATTTAGTTTATCATATTAGGTTTTGTAGCATTCCGATATTGAGGTTTCGTTCTTTCTTCCCAAGCCCAACAATTCCCTCAATTCTTTTTACATTTAAGACAATATCTCTTTTTTCTTGCCTTATTCGCAAGATTCTTATTACATTTACCCTATATCTGTTTTCCTTCCATGCAAGAACACGAGATTACAATTCTTCGTCAAGGTCTCTATATTATGGTAACATTAAATTAGTGCTCTTATTAAAGTTCATATATTATTACCTAAACTTTTATTCATAATAAAACTTTAGTTCCTTCCCATAATATTCAATTTACTAAATTTTACATAGCAAATATTATATTTACCTTCTTCGTCAAGTAAATTACCTGGTTCCTATTCTGGTCTCGGAAATATTGTCTTGGTGGCTATACCTAACAAGAGAAGTATAATACCCATCTCCATATCTTGCACAGTAAAAGATACGGATATTGCCTTTTCATTAAAACCCTATAATATATGTTTTTGATAAAACGAGTATTTTGAATGCAATATGTAGAGGATATTGCTATTTGCTTTCTCAAGATGAATTTTGAGGAAGATTTGCCGTGACTAAATTATATTATTTTGGGGTAAAAAATTTGAAACAATTTCTCGACGTAAAATTTGTTAGCGGAAAATTTGAAGATTTAAGTTTTAGTGAAAATTTAGCAGAATAATAACTTTGGCATAAAAACCTTCAACACAAGTATTTTAAGTGAAATATGTAATGAATATTACTATTTTATTTTTCAATGCTTAGTTACTCATTTTTAAAAATGTTTGCCTTTGGTACATCTTTTTAGCATTTAGTCTATAAAAATCTTAAATTTAATAGAATCATATGCCTTTCTAAACTTTTGAAAACGACTCACTTAAATATTTGAAAATGATAAACAACAAAGAGTGAATAATACCCTATAAATCAATGACTAGATACTCACATTTTATCTAAAAATAAAGACAAAGATTTTAAATGAACATTGAAAATAATAAAAGAAATTAAACAACATATATTAATCTCAAAATAATATTAAAAAACATATCGATGGAACAATATCTACATTTAAAAAAAATAAATTAAAGTTAGCACAATCCATACATTAGGTGTGGGGTATCACCTATACATATATAACATAATTTTAGATAAGAGGTTAATCTAAATTCGAAATTTACCTGTAAATCACTAAAGTTTATCATACACACGCGCATTAGGCGCGTGCAATCATCTAGTAATAATTACAATACAATCTACTCTAATAAAAGTCTCTATTTGGGCTCCTAAAGCATATTCTTGATAATATGATTCATCAAGCTCAATCCAACATATTCACAAAACATATTCAATGGCTGATGATTCTTGATCGTATCCAATTGTCTCATGGAGCCGAACAATAAAGATTTCATTTTCTGGAATCCAATAAGTTTTTCACAAACCTTTTTTGGAGGTTTTTTTTCAAGCACAACTAATGCATTTACATTCAAGTGTAAATGTTTTTCTTAATGCAAAAATTAAGTTTTAGATCGGATTGGTTTATAAGAAATTTATGGTTCTAATTATATTTGGTTCCATGATATAATTCTTCAACTTACATGTCTTTGTTAATTTGATTTTTGATTTTTGACTTCTTTATTAACTATGTTCAGTCATCAGTGTGCAATTTGGACTAGTAATTGGAGCACTAGATTATGCTCGTTGGATTTGATGAAATCAAGATAATTAACTTAGTTGGACTATTTTACTATCCCCAACAAGACGATCGATAATAATCATACCTCAAGTCTCTACGTACGGTTTAATTTGATTTCTAGAGTCAAACCATGAAAATAATTATAAATACGCCAACATGATTTCAAATATATAACCTATATTCTTCAGATTCATGTATAAAAGCTATCAGAACTGGACACAGGTATCTCTTAGAAAGACTGCTCTAAATACTTATTTATTGAGCATATATTATAGGTAGTAGTTTAGTAGAAGTCTTGAACGAGAAGTCTCAAGTCTCAAGAAGTTTAGCGGGATCGATGAAACTTAGGGTTCCCAAGTAGGTGTCCAACGGAATGTATCGACATGAACCGATGTCTTCGATGAACCTGTCGTAAACAAGATTCAAATGGCATCGTGGATGCATTTCTTTGAACTTTTCGTGGTAGCGATAAAGAGAGAACTCGAACTCAGTTTTGCGAGCAGATTTCTTGATTTCGGTCTCAGAGCGCCGGAAAATGTGGTCTGGAGCAATCACCACTTCACCCGTAGAATTGGTTCCCACGCACAAGAGCTCAGTGACTTTTGGGCGTGGTCCTTGATCAACAAGAAAACGGACTGGGGCCTCCGTGTTCTTCAACACCCTAGCTTCAAATGTAAAGCCGAATATTTCGCCAGTGGGTTCGTATGGCTGCCGGATTACTAAAGCTACGAACCCCTTGTAGACAGCCATTCCGTATTGGAAACTGTTTGGGGCGTGATGATACGGTACCTCTGTCTCAATCGGGGACAAAACCTCCGTTTTCAAATCAAAGCTCATGACCACAACCTGACCTTTTCCTAGCACGTGAGCCGCGTAGTAGATGATTCCGTCCTTGCACAGCCCCGTTTTGCTGCTGGAGATTGCGTCATGGGGATAGTTGCACTGGATCTCCCTCCATGAGCGCAGGTGATGAGGACCGAGAGAGAAGACATGCTGCTTTCCTTCTCCCACACTCAACACCTTAAACTCATCGTTGACCGGATGGTATCCCAAAAAGACCGACTTATATGCATGCTTCTCGATTTTCAGATCCGGTAAGGCGACAGACTTCCCGGTGAGGAAGTTGTACACTTCAAACTTGTGGCTGGTATTAGCGACATCGTACGTGTAGATACAGATCAGTCCGTTGACAGGCGGAGAGGTACAGATTCCTTTACCCGCGGGAACGGCACATTCCCAGGCTTTGGTGTCAGATGAGTAAGAATGCTTCTCCTCCGGTACGGACCGGAACTTTCTTCTCTCTAATCCGTCAACGTACGTGTACAGAATTCGCTGAGGTTGTTTAGACACAATTGTTTTTGTCAACAAGTCCAACTTTGAAGCCCACTCTTTCGATACCAGTTTCATCTTGAAAAGCTTCTTTAATGATATCCTCGACCAGAGCTCAACCATCATATCTTGGGGAACACTCCTTGCCATTTTCCTATATATCAAAATGCATGTCAATTAGATTCAATATAAAATTTTAAAAAAAAAAAAAAAAAATGGGAGAAGGAACAAAATCCACTAGCAATTTCAACAATTCCCCAAGGAGTTAGTCAATCTCTCTATAAACCCCTAAACTTTGATCGCTAACTGGAGAAATCCAACAATCGAAAAGCAAATCCAACATATAATATAATAAAATAAAATAAAACCCTAATTTTCAATCTTAAAGAAGCTGAACTGCAGTGATCATCCAACTGTTTTTAAGACTAAACGAAACCAACTTTCTACTTCACCCATTAAACTTTCCAGCAGAATCACGAGTAAACTCATTGCCGTAAAAGCAATTATTATATCAATCTGTTTAAAAATCGAAGCTTTATATATATATATTACAACCTAAAATATCGAAACTTTAGCGGAGGAAGAAGACATTGGAGAGGAAAACATAAAAAAAAAAAACTTTTGTTTTTGTTTCTCTCACGAATAAACAGAAAAATTAAAAAAAAAAATTACCGGAGGAAACATATATGCGAGAAAGAGTAAGAAATAGAAAAAGAAAGATTTCAAGCAATGGTAACTTACACGATCAAAAACCAGATCAAAAGATGAAGACGACTCCAGATAATATACACGTATCACTTCTTGCACCTGCAAGTATATATGTATCACATAAATCCACATGTATATTACTAAAACAACAAATATGTGATAAATCAAAAGAAAAATAATCAAATTAAATAGAATGTAGTAACTTACATTCAGAACCAGAAAGTTTTAGATGAAGAACGCTAACGTTCCTCCTCTCTTGTATTTATACATAGGAAATGAAGGAACATTCTAGATTTCTATCCCTCCACTGATTTCTGCCATCTGTCTTTGCTCTAATCTCCATCGCTGGTTTTTTCATTAGTTACAATTTTACCCAATAAGGAAACTAATACATTAAAACAATATTCCATTTTTCTCACGCGCCTTTCTTGAAATAGCTATTTGCTTTACGTTGTCAAAAAAATAGCTACGACTAGAGAATTACTCGATCGCACACTTATCTTTCCAAGTTTATAATAAGTTAACTATCCTATGATGCTAATCCATTCATTCCATGGTTAGCAGTGATCTATTTCTCACATTTCCGATTATAATTAAGCTACCATGCATGCAGATAATTAAGTTTAGTATATTTTTTCAGAAAAAAATATTCTTAATTGAGAGAAAACTTTAAAATAAAACACGCTGTAAAGTTTTAATAGACGTTGTGTCGTGTATATAAACTATATTTCTCATTTTCATTTATTCTTTCTCTGTATTAATGTTTAGGTTTCGTTTTCAATTTTGTTTTCCTTATTTACCTTTCTTCCACCTCTCACTCTCCCAACTTTTTTTTCTTTCTGCTTTCTGTTACGTTAACAGTGAGTTAGAAAATCATGGTGCGTAATGTTCTACGTACTTACCCTAGTTAATATAGCAAAACCAGAAAAAGCATGTCAATATGGACCACTAACATTAAACTATGAATAATTCATTTTTCTCCCAAATCTGATAGTGGTGATAGTGTTTGAAATTTAAGCAGCGAGAGGTTATATGTATATGCCAGCTTATTACTGGTTTTCTACAGAATTCAACTTTCCAAAAACTGTATTATTTGGAATAAAAATGCAAAACCTTATTACGTAATCACCTTTTTAAGTAAATGATACACATGTTTTCATTAGTTAATATAAACGAAATAGTTTTCAAAAAAAGAATTACGCTTACTAGAGTAGAGAATGACTCTATCGCACATTTATATTTCCAGATATATAAAAAGAGCATTAACGATATATTTCATGTTTTCAATTATGCAGATCGTTCAAACATAAAATAGAAATAATGTATACTGGGTTAAATTTGAGTATGTGAATTCCATGTCTGTCGTATATACAAACTCTTATATATATTCAGCCCCAAATTAGATTAACTGGAATAGCTTTGGGAAGTGTGGGAACTGTTTTTAACCCAAAAAAAAGTGTGGGAACTGTTATCCCATGCACATATATTTCGCCACTATGCAATAATGACCTTTATTTTATTTCAAATAATTAAAAATTCGTTTTGGGTTATAAATAGATTTAACTAAATTAGTTGTACTTAATTTGTAAAAAAAAAAAAAAAGAAAAAAAAAAGAGCATTAACTATGAATTTAAGCTGCGAAGATTTTACGATGCCCAAATGTACAATCTATCGTTTACTCAAAGATTCCATTTTCGCAATACTGTATTATGACCATAATAAAAATGTAAAACCGTATGTAACTGACAGAGATCTTTAATTTTAACTAAATAATAAACATAATTTCATTAATTAACTGGAATGGTTAGCCTACTTATAAACATAAAAAAGAAGAAGATAGTCACGCTTACTAGAGAATGACTCGATCACCAGCTTATCCCACGTTAACGTATATTTATTATATATAAGTTGGTCACATTGTAATAAGAATGTAATAATGAGCTTAATTTATTTTATTACAGAAAAACATATTTTTGGGCGTTGATAAATTGCATGATCGATTATGTTATGATGTTCTGAAAAACAAAACTAGATATTCGGATACTTCCAAGGAGAATATCTTTTGGTCAAACGAAAAAGATAATATAAAGGGAAAGTAGGTGAGATGAAACAAAACAAAATAGAATTCAGAAACTAATAAAAAAGGTCATATTATTGTAAACGAGATGAAATCAAATCGACAATGTATAAATATAATTCGGAGAAGTTAATATTTGTCATTTCGTTTTTTTTCTTCTCTTTATTAATGTCTAGGTTTCGTTCTCAATATTGTTTTCCTTATTTACCTTTATTCCACCTTTGACTCTCCCAACTTTGTTTTCTTTCTGCTTTCTATTACGTTAACAATGAGAAAGAAAATCGTTGTACATCATTTTCTACGTACTTAATATAGTAAAAACAGAAAGCGCGTCGACTTTATCTCTCGAAATATGTAAAAGGACAACTAACATTAAACTAGGAACATTAATAATGAAATAGTGCATTTTTCTCCCACAATCTGATAGCAATAGTGTTTGAAATTTAAGCTGCGAGAGGTTATATGTATACGCCAGCTTATTAGTGGTTTTCTAAAGAATTCAACTTTCCGAGAATGATATTATTTGGAAAAAAAATTGCAAAACCTTACGTAATTGATCATGGTCTTTTTTTAAGTAAATGATACACATGTTTTCATTAATTAATTGAAATAGTTGTCAGAGGATAATTACGCTTACTAGAGTAGAGAGACTGACGCCAATTTATATTTTCAGATATATAAAAAGAGCATAACTATAAATATTTCATCTTTTCAGTTAAACATGCAATCATTTAAACATAAAGTAAAATTCTATTGGTATAACTGTTTTAGAATTATGTTTATAATAATGAAATAATAGTCACTGAAATAAATAAAAACGTGAATTTACCAAAGCACTATGGTAAAGCGAAGATATAATATAATTGAAAATGTATATTGGATTAAAATTTGAATCCCATGTCACATATTAATTGGAACAAATGTAGGAACTGGTAACAATAAAGCTAGAGAGAGAAAGGATGATAAAACAAAAGATCACAATAAATGCTTCTTATCCTATAATAATCTCTAAAATAAAATCGCCAAGTATAATAAATAAAATAAATCGGTGAATTTCAGATATTTTGTTGTTTCCTTTTTTCCTTTTTCTTTATAATTTAATTTTAGGTTTCCCGATTATAAAATAGTAATAAAGTAGTACATATCTGTCATTTCTTCCGCTCCCTTTCTTTTTAGTTTGCTCCTTCCTCTTAGTCTCTTACCAACAATGTCTAAGAAAATGGTTCTAAGAAGCTCGGACGGCCAATCTTTTGAGGTCGATGAAGCAGTTGCGGTGCAGTCAGTCTTTTTAAAACGCCAATGGAAAGACGGCTTCAAAGATAACTCACTGACCAACATCACCGGCAATGTCCTGAACAAGATTGCTGAGTTTTGCAAGAAGCATGTGGACGAAAATACGGAGCATAAGTTATGGGACACCAGCTTCATCAATAATGTCGATCTAGACACGCTCTTTGATCTCATGGTGGTTAGTAGAAGTTAATTTGGGTTATATGATAATATGGAATATATTGAGAACTTTTAAATCTATATACGTATGTAACTCACTCATTTGGAGATTCTCTAGTCTTTACTTTCTAATCTACTGGTTTGTTTGGCCTTAAATTTGTTTTGTAGGCTGCTAATTATCTTTATATCCCTAAGCTTCTTGACCTCACCTTGAATACCGTGGCCGCAATGATGGAAAACAAAGATATAGATGATCTTCGCAAACTCTTTAACATCAAAGGTGATTATACAGCTGAGGAAGAAGCGCAGTTTCGCCAGGAGAATCAATGGGCGTTCGAGGACTGATTGGTGTTGGAAAAAAGAAAAAAAAAAGATGAGCTTCGTTTTTAATCCCTATTTAGTATCGCGTATATAGTAGCTTTTAATCCCTATTTATTATCATATATCATGTTCGGTGCGTACTATGTAGTTCTTTTGATGATCCTCGAACTCAGTTGTTCTTCTCTTATTCGGTATAATTATCTATATATATATCCGGACTTTACCAAATAGTTTAAAGAAGATGTAGTATAGATTTAACCAAGGACAAAATAAAAAATAAATGAAGATATCATAATATTGTTTTTGAACACATAGAAAGATGATTATGTGATGGGGTTGATAATGTATTAAAGACATATTTCATATACAAGTAAAAAAATTCTTGGCACTATTGCTTTTCTTCTATCCATTAATCCATAGATCGTTTTTATAAAGTTCAACAGTTCAATTCTCAAACGTAAAAAAATTGTCTATATAGTTTCCCTAAAAAAATTGTGCTTCTTACGCAACCGAATCATGCAACTTTGTGGGGGTCCATAGGAGGAACCGATGAAAAAAAATAAAAGACGTATACGCAAATATAACAGAAATACGGGTGGGGGGTATATCATGACAATTTCGGAGTTTCCCTGTGAATGTGATAACAAATTACAAGGAAAACAAAAAAAAACAAATTACAGTGTATTACAACTCTGATTCTGAATGTAAAAGAGAAGTTTGGTCAGCTTGCGACAATACTCTCCGGAGATCAACTAATGATTTTGAACGAGAACTCGCTAACGAGCATGCAAATGAAGAAATCATCAAAACACAGTTAAGTTTTTTGGAATTATGTTCTTACAGATTCTGTTACTAGTCGTGTCCTGTTTATTATACTCTTACTTAGAATGATAGCCCAGATCGAGAATATTCAGATGATGGTGGACTCGACCACACTGCCTCACGCAATGCAGTGTTTGAGAAGGATGTCTCTAATGTTACGTATCGAAAAGCAGAGACGTAGAGAAAAACAAAAGGTGGTCCAAAAAATTGGTCTTTTATTTTACTTGATGCTGACTAAGTTTACCAATCCTTCCTAATAGTGTTTGAAGAATGAGAATATCTGAGAACATGGTTGTTTATAAGCTGTAAATAGTAAATCAGAATCTTTTAAGTAACATAAGAAATATCATTCATCAATCTTCTAATTCCTTCCTCTTGCTCAACAAGTAGTCACCGACTGTCACATGCAAATGTTCTCCTAGAACCACAGTCACAGCAGGCAGCTTCTCGATGCAGCTTACAGTTATCTGCCATACAAAGATCCATAAAGAAAAAGGAGAAAGTATGTATAAGAAGAATATTCAAACAAAAAAGCTTACTTAAACTAATCAACGACCAGCATTTTTAAATTTAAACAAAGCAAACCTTGCCGTCTCCGGCTTGGAACTCTGATTTTAAGTTTGAATGATCCCTCGATAGCAAATACGTTTGGAGCCCGGATGCGAATTTCACATCTCCTGGAACCATAAATGCGTTAAAAGAAAGAATCACACGGACACGGTTTGTGTTATGAGGGTAGGGTGGTTACTCACCCGAGTACAAAGCAAGAATAGCCTCTTCATTGAACTTCAAAGCCTCTCTAGCCAAACTTATCTTGTATGACAGCTTTGCAACGTCTCGGAAAATCTCATCGGCTATTACCACCTGCCACACGACAGGACGACAAATAGATTTTTATATATAAGTTTCCATATGAGCACATGTGGAAGCAGTGTTTGATGACTTACTGCATGTGGTGGCATTAGACAAGACAAAAGCAACGGGGAACCAATTGAATCCCTTATGTATTGTTCCTGTCCAACAAAGAAGAATGATGAGACAGAGAACTAAAAACTTAATGAACATCAAGTGACTAGTCGTCACCTGGGAGTAAACAACTTGTTGCGAGACAGATTCATCCTCGTCCAGTGACTCAAAGTAGACTTCCACAACGTCTGTTGGTTCCAGACCTGACAGTTTCCGTAGTTTCTGGATCCTATTGACAATCTATAACACGGGGAAAGCTAAATGAGCACAACAGCTGCTTTATCTGATATCTGAACCTAAAATGTTTAGATACAGAAAAAGGACCAATAGCAAATACACACACTTCTCCTTTTCATTTCAATTTTGTGATTAATTGTACCTTGGCCTATATAATGACCTCTTCCGATCAGGAGGAAACTAACTTCCAACAATTAACCTAGCTAGATACTAGGGTCAAAAGGAACCTTGGCCTATCACCAGAACGGGCTCATATTTACCTCACGGGCAACACCTTCATTTTTCAAAGATTCATCTGCTCGTAGATCCAGAATCACCAAAACATCACCTGCACCGTGAACCAAAGGCAGAATATCATTTGCTTCCTTGGCAACAGAGCAACAGTAATCGATCAAGACTAACAAAAATTGAGATTAAGATTGAAGTGGTCTTTTCAATTAAGATTTGTACCATCTCCAGCGGCGTCAACCTCTGTATCTTTCAAACCGTCCGGGCGTTTGAAAACCCTAACAATCTGAACAACACACGAACGAAACGTGTCATAATTTAGCTCTTTACAACATATTCTTCATTCTGTCCCACAAGAAAAGAAAAAGAAAAATAACCATGAAACCTTGATATGTGCTTGCCCAAGAGGTTCTTCATCATTAGCAATAGTAATTTTCTTGTCCTTCTCAAATCTTAAGATATCTTGCTGTGACATTTTTTTAACTTCTGCTGCAACAAGTCCTATTGACTTTCCTTGTCGCTTCCTCAGTTCACTGAAGGAATGAACACGTAAAATTCATCTCTACATTTCTTTTGGAAAGGCCAACGCACATTGGGCTCAAGTTTTAAAAGTAAAACGCAGGAAGAAGAACTTGACCAACCTGAAATTGGGTTCTGCTTTTAGAGTTGCATACTTCAGAGTATCATTGCATGGGACTAAAGACCTTACATTCAGTTCCTCCAAGAGATACTGCAATGCAAAATCAAACTAGATAAATCCCAAGTATCGGTTCCTTGAATGTAAAGAGAAAAAATAGCCTTGCATGCACTCAGGACTCGTGGAGCCTTAAGCTTTTCTCTTCCACGTAGCTATGTTTTAATTTTGTTTTGTTTCATATGTAACACGACATAATTACTGATTTCACTCGGTCCTCAGTAGTTAATTCCAAAAACAATATGAAATTAAAATTCCAGAAAACGACTGTAACTGTAAAACACAGACCTGTTTTAGTTTTCCGGTTATGTCATCCAAGAATTCTGCATCTGGATGGACTACAATCATTTCCCTGATAAAAGACGGATAAGCATGAATCAACTTTTTGTTCTTCAGTTTTAGGCTAACAAAGCAGAAACTTGAAAAAGTGACTAACTGCAAGGCTCACTTTAGAGGAGTTTTCAAGGGTAGTTCGTGATTGTTACGAACATTCCGAGCAAGATCAATGATTTTCATCATCCTTGCAACACTTTCCTCAATCCTCTCCCTTCTCTGTTAAACACGAGAAGAAAATATAAATAAGCAAAATTTCAGACATTTCTATATTATCCTTGGACTTGGATATAGAAAAATGGAACTATTACCGTTCCTTCCTCTTGTGGAAAACTGCAGTAATGAATGCTTTCCTCAGAACCTTCACACACTTTCCGCAGGTTCTGGTATAGAGTCTCAGTGAAGAACGGTGTAAAAGGGGACATCACTTTGCAAGAAGTTAGGAGCACCTGAACAGTTATTAGTTATTACACAAGTGTTCAAATGATGGTGACCATGCAAAACAAACGTACTATTTATCTTACATTGTAAAGAGTTGAAAGAGCAGTGTGACAATCATCTTTTCCTGTACGGCCTTTTAACCTCTTGCGGTTGAATCTAACATAAATGTTTGTAAGATTGTCGAGGAACTTCAAGAGATACGGAACCACCTGAAAAGGAAAAACAAGATGTGATATTTAGTTATATACTACCGTACACCAATAAATTGGTTTCTAATACAAACCCCATTTCATGTTGAAAAGCTTACAGTGTCAAGGCTGTATTTATCCATCATCTGGCGGACAGATTGGACAAGACTCTGCGTAGCTGAGTGAATCCACTGATCAAGAACGTTTGACGACTGTAAAGTTACCAGATCAATAGGAACAAAGGGTCCACAAATTTCAGTCTCTAGTCTCTTCACATTCTGGACAAGGAACCGATATGCATTGTACCATGGAAGGAATACATCTTTGACCTAGTGAGAATCCCCATGCAGAAAAAATTCAGGCAAACAATAAATCAACTCAAATAAGCAGCAATTAAATCAACCATAGAGTTCACTCACAACACCATGTACTCCTTCTTTTTTGAAGCGCAGTGGCTCTGCACGTACAACCGGGGAATTTATCAGGTACAATCGAACAGCATCCTGTCAAGGTTCACGTAAAGTCACTATGTGATGACATATACACACAGCCAGTATTTTTAATGCTATAGAGCTAAACACGCAGCATCAAAACACATTATAGGGAAAACTTACAGCCCCATACTCATCTATGACATCTAAAGGTGGTGGATAATTCTTTAATTTCTTAGACATCTTTTTTCCATCCTCAGCAAGCACAAGACCATTGCAAATCAGATTTCTAAACGCTGGCTTGCCAAATAGTGCAGTAGATAAAACCATAAGAGTATAAAACCTGTAGATGCCAAACAGCGTTTAGATATTATTAATGGCGTACTTAGGAGAAAAAATAATATTGCTATACATTTTTCAAAACACTTCTAAAATCACATTTTATATTGTACTGATCACACACCCCTCGACTCATTACTTAATTAAGTACAATCATTCACAATAGTTAAAATCCAGATTATCCCACACAGTAAAGGGACGATTGCATAGGCAAGCTTAACAAATATAATGGCTTATATCTCTTCACAATCAAGATTTGGAATAACATACCATCCACGAGTCTGATCAAGCCCTTCAGCCACAAAATGACCAGGAAAGTTCTCCTCAAATAGCTCTTTGTTTTCAAATGGATAGTGGATATATGCATAAGGCATTGACCCACTCTCAAACCAGCAGTCAAAAACCTGATAAAGCGTGAAATAAACATAAGTATGGGATGACACCACAGGCAATCACGGATTAGTCATACAATGAAAAGAATAAATGGATCCATCTTACATCTTCTACACGACGGAGCACACCAAACTCATGGCCGCGACTAGATGGGATTGTAATTTGATCAATATGGTGACGATGCAGATCGAAGACCTAAGTCATCATAAAAACAAATAAGCATCAGAATTTTTGACATCCAAAATGCTCCATAGGATGTCATTAACTTGAACAGAACATATTGAAAAGACTTCAAGAAACATTCAGTCAGATATTGAACGAAATGTTTAGTTATCCAACAGCTGAATAAGCAAATGCAAACAACAAAAGAAGATACCTTGACACCAGAGAGTTTTTCAAGTTTCTTAACCGAATCCATGACGACAATTTCCTCCCCATCATCGCTGATCCATATCGGAAGAGGCGTTCCCCAAAATCTACTTCGGCTGACTGCCCAATCCCTTGCATTAGCCAGCCAATTGTGAAAGCGTTTTGTCTGCGTTGCAGGTTAATCAAGAATTTTTTTAAATAATATCAATAACTCATCCACATGTAAGAAAAACTCAGCCTAGTGATCCTTTCTTCCACTGACCTTCACATGATGAGGCACCCATTTCGTATCTTCAAGGTTTTTTAACAATTGTTCTTTCAACTGCTCCACGCGTACAAACCTAACAGTTCACAGTTCAAAATTCAAACTTCAAAGTTCAAACCACAATTTCTATGTGCCATTTAGGCTAGAGATTCACTACATACAAAATAGATAGAATTAAAAACGTAAAAAAAATAATCAAAATATCCTAAACAGCGCGGTGATTAACTGCCAAAACAATATGTACAAAGATAGCATATAGAGCTGCCAGATGTAATCAAATGAAAGATATTATGATCATCATTTACGCCAACAAGACTGGGACAGGACGAAAGCCTACATCTTCTCAAGATAAGGACCAGAGAGACAAAGAACCTCACTGGAACTAGCATAAACGATCTAACAACTAAGACCTTAGCAAAAAACCTCATATGAAACATGAAACATACCAACTCGGAACTGCCCTGTATATAAGAGGGGTGTCTGATCGCCAGCAATATGGGTAGTTGTGAGTAAAGCTCCCTGATTTAACAAGCCTGCCTTTAGCCTGAAATAAAAAAAAAGTAATAAGATGAAAAGTGCACTTAGATTCTCCAAGAGACATGCCAAATAATTACGATCATTGGGTATCAGTAATCACCTTGACGGCTTCAATGATATCCTTGTCTGCATCTTTGACATAACGGCCACTGAAGTGGGTGATTCTCTCAGTAAACAACCCATCTTCATCAACAGCCACAACAAGAAACTCCCCCTGCAAACCATATGGAAACATTTTAACCTTTAAGGAAATAAAGCGAGCATGTGTTACGTTGTTGAAATCTCAGACCTTTTTGATGATCTTGTTCTCAAGACAAACACGATAGTCATCTTCCCCAAAGGCAGGAGCACAGTGGACAATACCAGTACCACTGTCATCAGTGACATAACCATCTGCTACTACTCGGAAGGCCACACTTGAGAAATCGTCAAAGTAATCAAACAAAGGCTCGTACTTCTTGCCGACCAGGGAAGCTCCATAAAATTTCTCCAAAACTTGAAAAGAATCAGGTCCACTGTCACTGTCAGGTTTACCACCTTTGGCTTCCTTGGGCTTATCAGAGGGAAGTGCTGACAAACGAGATTCAGCAACCACGTAGACTTTCCCACTGTTGTTGTTACGAACCTTGAGATAGACGAAACTTGCATTGACACACAAAGCAAGATTGCTTGGAAGAGTCCACGGAGTAGTAGTCCACGCCACAAAAGCAGCATTGTCTTCATCTCCAATAACCGGGAACGTAACCATGATCTCCGGATCAGGTACAAGCTTATAGTTCTCCCCAGCTTCGAAATTGGATAGCGGTGTCTTACAACCAGTACTATACGGCATGACCTTGAAGCCTTTGTAGACAAGGTCCTTGTCAAAAAGCTGAGCAAAAACCCACCACACACTCTCCATGAAGGGCAAGTCCATGGTCTTATAGTCATCACCGAAATCGATCCAACGCCCACTCCGTGTGATAACCTTCTCCCACTCCTCCACGTAGCGCGTCACGATGCTCCGGCACTCCTCGTTGTACTTGCCGATCCCCATCTCCAGCACTTGGTCTCTCCTCTTGAGATCCAGCTTCCGATCAATCTCGTTCTCCACGGGGAGCCCATGACAGTCCCACCCGAAACGGCGCGTGACGTGGTGGCCGGTCATGGTCTGGTACCGAGTCACGATGTCCTTAATCGTGCCGGCGAGGATGTGGCCGTAGTGAGGAAGCCCTGTGGCGAAAGGAGGCCCGTCGTAGAAGATGTACTCGGGGAAATTCTCAGTGCGTTTCAGCTGGGTCTTGAAGGCATCGATTTGGGTCCAGAAACAGAGGACTTTCTCTTCCTCCCCTGGGAAACTGAATTCCTTTCCTTCGCATACCTCTTCCATGGCGCCGAATCACAGATTTATTCAAAGAACAATAAAAAAATGAAAAAGACTTGTCTTTTTCTTTGTCTTTTCAACGCAAGAGTCAACAAGTGTGAGACTCAACCTATGCTTTCTTCCATTTTATTCTCGTCCCATTTCTTCTGTCTTTTACCGGGCCGGGTAGCCTCGTAAGCCCACAATTTTTCAATTGAGATGATTTACAATAATTTAATTTTAAATAAAACTTGTGATTATTTTGGATGAATTCTATCATCTTTAGTTGAAATACTACTTTTTATTCTCATCTAAAACCATAAGATTTGAGTTTTTATGTTTTTAACTAAGAAATTTCTCTAAAATACTTTAAAATCATAACAAATCTCCTAACATTCACTATTTAAATATATTTCCAATAACATTAGATTTGAAAATCCTTTTTAAAAACACAAATTTAATAACACTGAATTTTAAAAGATATTTTAGAATTAATTATTTTAATAACAGAAGATTTTTCTTTTTAATACAAATCAGCCTAAATTCAAAGTTAAATACATCTCATTTATAAACTATAAAATGAGAATATAAATATTTCCTCTAAATATCTACTATATATATATATATATATATATATATATATATATATATATATATATATATATATATATATATATATATATATATATATATATATATAATACATTTGGTGGGTGATGATAGGTTTTTGTTATTACAAGATAAATTTCGTAAGAAACTACGTTAATACTTTTTCAAACAAAAACTATAAATTATAAATAAAATGTGTCCAGTCTTAGTATCCAAAAAAATTGTATCCAGTCCACCTAACTTAGGTTATCCATAGTATGTCGAATACATTTTATGTTGATTAAAAAATGGATCTTAATTTCAATTTAATTTTACTTTTTCTTAAAACTTTTTTTTTTGGTGGTAAAAATGTTAAGTTTACTTTCCTTGGTCCTGATTGGTTACAACTTACAACTGTTGGCTGTTAAGAAGAAAAATTACTATCATTTTTTTTAGCTTTAGTGGCTGTGACTTAAAAAACTGGAAATCACAGAACTAAAGCTTTAGAAAGATTAAAGTCTCCAATCAGGTTTATACTTGCAAGTTCAAAACCAAAACCAGCCAAACCGCAACTTTAAATACGTGAATTAAAAACTCAAGTTTATCTGAAAAATATATAGTATGATAGAATACATCAGATTGATGGAATTTATCTTAGTTTGATCTGTATACTTTTAAAAGCAGGTATTAACACCCTAGTTTCCAAATTCGCAGCATAAATAGAATCCGACTCTTAGAAATTACGAGGTTCCATTGATATTGGGCCTACAGTTTGGTATACTTTGAACCCTGCTTCGAAGCCCATATTTGACTTTCCTCAACCCTCTTATAGTTCTTAGCATGCGTGTATATATTATAATTATATATGGGTCTGCAAGAATGTAGTTTCCATTTTTAATTTGCTACCCAAATGGTATAATTTATTACCGTCACCAACCGATATCAAAATGCATCTAATTAATGTTTATCCCATTCCAATTCGGATTTATTCCCAATAGAAGTTGAACTTATTTTCTTTCATTTTTAAAAAAGAAGAAATTTACAATCATCTATAATATTTCAAGAGATTAATATGTCTTGAATTAGATAAACCCAGACTTCATATATACAACGTTAAATAATAAGAACATTACGCAAACCTATATATTTGATCTTACACTATTTAAGAGAATTATACAAATCCAAACTTGATAAAACATAGAACGTTGCTCAAACCTATTTGATTAATAACGATGATGGCCTCCGAGCCGAAGATCAAGATCAAGATCATCATCTTGATCAGGCTGGGAGTCTCCGGCGTCCGGTAGCCTCCCGTGAGAGTCATTATCAACATTGACGGATCCGAGTCCTAAGCTCAAATCGAGACCAAGAAACTCCCCTTGAGCATCACTCCTTCCTCCTCCTGATGATGATGCTGCTCCAAAGCGTTGTGTGTTGTAGCTAGGGTTAATCGGTGGCTGATACGTTTGGTGGGGGTATGACTCAATGGTCGGAAAATTTGGAGGCGGGTTGTTGTAATTAGGGTTTGTATAGTTTAGGGGGGAGGAGAGAGACTGAGACGGTAAAGGATTAGAAAATGGAAAGGAGTGAGAAGAAGAAAAGGAAGAGTGGTTACTTTCACGTTCCCTGCGGTGGAGGTTTCTGTGACCACCGAGAGCTTGGGGATTCGTGAAACCTCTCATGCAGATGTTACAGTCGTACATCCGGCGCTTACCTCCGGAACCGGAGCCGGAGCCAGAACCATTTTCAATCTGTTTGTCGCGGTTGTTCATATCTCTTGTCTTTCTGTTTTGGGTCACTCTCAATATTCAATGTTTTGAAACGTGTCTATGCTCTCGAAAACACACACACACAAAGGCGTATATATAGAATGTAGGTAGTAAAGAGGAGTCTGTATGTTTACGGACACTAATTAGGGCTTTTTATTAATCAAACCATGCTGATGATTTATAATGTAGTATAAAATATACTAGAGACTAATATTGACATAATGCAAAAAGAAACTTCTCATTAATATTACTTTTTGTCGCAAGCTAAATTAATTGGAGCAAAGTGTAATCTAAAAATAAGAAAATGAGCTACTAACAAGACACAAGAGGTACTTAAGCGCATTACAATATGTTAAATAGTTCGATCTTAAAATTTGACTTGGACAAAAAAATCAAAAAATTAAAATAATATAAGGAGAGAGATCAACCATCTTTCATTTTACCACATAAGAGATTTTTAACACTCTTTAGACTTTAGATTTGTTTTTATATAACAAAAAAAAAAATGTTTATCAAATCAATGGGCCAGATAAGAAAACCTAAACCGAAATGCCAAACCAAACGGTAACAAATTCATGTAGTGGGTTGCGACATGAATTCAAAATTCGCACTACATGTAAGCAAATTATTATTTGGATTAATTTACAATTTCATGTCAAAACTTTAACCAAGGGAGAATATCATATCAGTTAAAAAAAAAAAAAAAACAAATCTTCCTAAGAAAACTACTAAAGGTGTTTTATATAAAGGCTTCGAGTGACTAGCTATAGGCTAACTAGTATCTCTTTCTTTTCTTGTTTCTTACTACTTTGAGAAATTGTGATCATACGTACACATGCATACATAAAACGAAATAAAAGAAAATGCATCTTAATTTGAGTAGAGAGCCAAAAAAGCTGTACGTTTGGATCGAGTGTGAAAATTGCCAACTATAGTTCTTTTGGATATATAGTTATGGTTTTTTTTTTATTCGCTGAAGCATTTTCCTTTTATATATAAAAAGCTTTTCCCGATTACAGCAATTGGAAGGCTTAGCTAGTAGCTACTCCAATATTAAAGTTTAGATCAGTTTGGTTTATAAGAAATTTATATTCTGAATGTGAACATGTAAGAACTCTAAATGTATACGGTTAAGGCTACGGATGTAAGAGACTCATGGCTGAGAAGGAATCAACGATTTATTTACTTTTGCTTTCAAATACGAGCAAATTACTAAAAGAAGCAACCATGATGAGATCGTGGTTGTGCTTAGGCCTTGAAGTAGCGACGATACAAATATTAAACAGGACTATCTCATAAATTAAGAGGCGTTTATGAAATTTATTATGAATTCTCCCACACAAAAAAAAACTCCAACTGATTTCGATGGTCCCTATACTTAGAAAGATATGGCGGTTAGTCTGCTGCGTTTAAGGATTGCTAAAAGTATTGTTTTAATGTTTCAAGTTTCAGAACCGACAAAACGATACTATTTTACTTGCATATATGTTTATTTCTTTGTGTTGACATACAAAAAAAAAAGATATTTATTTCTTTGACTTAATTACTCTTTAATTTGATTGACCGGAATATCCTGTTTTCTAAAGTAAGGAGTACGTATAATGCATAGCATGAATCGTGTTTTAGTTATATGAAACATGCTAAAACGTTTCGTATAAATGTTATAGACTTTAAAATAAATCTTTACAAAAACAGATATAGTATAGTATTGTTGGATCATTATCACAACATATATATGACAACAACGTGTAAATCATACAATACACTTTAAACTAAAACAGGATAAGACATAGAGAATGTATTTGGATAAAGAAGTATTGGAATTGGATCATTGGGAGAATCCTACTGATTTTCGAATATTCACTAATGAATTTATAACAGACGAAACCGCACTTTTGGACCACATGCAGCTCATCGTGGACTATAGTCTCCAAAAGCTACAAAGAATCATTATTTACATTTATCTTTATATTAATATTCTTTTGTTCTCACTCACTTTTGTTTTTTTTTGAAAGTTTGTTTCTCACTCTATTTATTACATGTATAAATATAATCTCCTAAAAGACGCTTACACACAAATATTTTAAACTGGCAGGTGTATAATGTTATGCTTGATAAAACATGCGGGAAAATTATCCATCGAAAGCATTAGTTTTGTTATTTGTTTTAAATTGTTTATCAGCATCCATATGTTAGTGTTTGAAGTTTGCGGGTGAGATACATTAATAATCTTCCGGGTACTAAAGAAGTCACATGCAATACTATAGGACTTATGAAAGAACAAACTCATTGCCTCTAAATGCCTCTGACTATTTTCCTATTTTCGTCAGTTTTCACACTTATACATTCAATGCTACATTCCATTTGCTTCTGCTCTAACGACTCGGTAAAAATAATTTATCTTCTCTGTCTGCATTTAATGAATTGCTTCTACTTTCTACGCGGCTATACGAAAAGAGTTTTCTGGGCTTCGCATGCTCTGTTTAAAGCCCAATCACATATACATAGTGATGGATAAAAATCAGAGAATATCGAGAATTTTTTGAAAAAAAAAAGAAGAAAAACAAACAGTATACCGATAGTGTGATTATTAAACCGATCATTTCTACGAAAACCTAAAGATGAACGAGATCACAATAAAGATGAACCTGAAGAATTTCATAGTCAAAACAATTGATAAACTACAAGTGATTTCTAGAAATTGAAAAAAAAAAAAAAAATGCAAAATATACAATACCAGAAATGCAACAGTTTAGAAACTCTAAATAAAATGCCAATGTCTTAGCATACATTTTTAAACCCTAATGTGTATAAAAATTTTAATGTCATTTTATAATATATATATATAGTTTCGAATTTAAAATTATTGAGAGTGCATTAGTATTAAAATTAATATAAAGAATAATAATCCCTCATATTTTTTAAGGTATCCTTTATTTTCAATTTTCCCAAAAGTTTAATTACTGTATATTTCCTCATATTGCCAAGTACGGATTTTGCCAACCGTACTGAGTCAATAAAATATGTCCTTGAAAAGAGAATAAAAAAAACAAGCAAAGAAGACGTAACAAAACAAAATTGACTACCGCTTTAATAAACAAAACACATAACCCTATAAATCTGTTTTTCAGCCGTCGAGTGAAAAAAACAATCGGCCCTCCCCTTCTCTCAAAATAAGAAGATTATTATCCCTCACCTGATTATTATTTAAACGATTTATCAAATCCTTAAAACTATATTCTTTTTCTTCTTCACCATTACTATCATCACATCATCACGATATGGTGTCTTCAGAGTTGAGCCTTATTCGGCAGATTGTGGGAGTAATAGGTCAGTCATGATTGTTCACATAAATTTTAAATGGTTTAAAAAAAATATTATGTTCTTATATCGAATGATTCGGTATGCAGGAAATATCACTGGTCTATGTCTGTTCCTATCACCAACGTAAGTTTTAGCTAAAGATTACTTCATCCAGATCCAATGAAACATACATCGTTGGGGTGATTCATAAGATTTCTTAATAATAATCCATTTTCTTAGAGAACCAAATCTGTTTTATAAATTTCAGACATCATCTTCTAGAAAGATCTGAGATTTATTTTTTCGTTGCTATAGTTTTTTTTACATTTTTATATTGTTTAATCATGATATTAAAGTTGATACTTCTAATTCATGGACCCTCAATCGTGAAATTATTTATTATCATTTGGTCAGTCGAAAACCCATAAGAAAACCCGGTACAGATACACTACTTTATAGGAGGTATTATATCAAAAAAAAAAAAAAAAGATTTTTGAGATATATACCAAATACATTTAATTCTAAGCAGTATATATGTTTTTTAAAAAACATTTAATACCAAATACCTCATATAAAGCCTCGATCACCCTGGTTATAAAAAAAAGGTTTGTACTTTCTCATATTGTATCTAATATTTTTGTTAATCTTGTACTGTTGTACATAACAATTAAGAAAGTTTATAACTGAATTTGTGTGGTTAATCACGGTATTAAAACTGATACTTTTCTCATATTATATATAATGTTTTGTTAATTTTTATAAATGAATTAAGAAAGTTTATAACTAGTATTTACCCCAAAAACAAAAATTTCATGGGAGGAAGAAAAATAAAAGAAAATATTATATTTGTCTATAACAATGCCATTAATTCATCAGGCCAACGTTTGTACGGATCGTGAAAAATAAATCAGTGGAAAGTTTTTCACCAAGTACCATATTTGGCAACTCTCATAAAGTATTCGGTTCGACTTTTAGATCTCTATGGACTTCCTATGGTGCATCCTCACAGCACATTGATCATTACATTAAGCCGTACAGGGATCGCGACCACAATTGTTTTCCTTATCATTTTTTTGGTTTTCTGTCGGCAACGAAAACAACGGTTGGTAGTATCAGCCGTTTTAGTCGTTGAAGCCGTGTTTGTGACTATCCTCACTGTTTTGGTCTTAACTCTCCAACACACTACCGATCAGCGGACATTGAGTGTTGGGATCATATCATGCGTTTTGAACGCTTTGATGTATGTTGCTCTCCATTGTCAATCATGGTACGTTATTTTCTAAAAATTAATATATTATATTTTACAGTGAAGAATTAGTTTATTTAAATAGGTAATGAAAAGTTTTCTTGGGGGTTAATTTAACGTGATTTGTGTTAGCTAATGTTAAATGTTGCGTTTATGACGTTTTGTTTTTGTGTGCTAAAGACGTTTATGACATTTAAATATAGTTAATGACAATTTACTTTTGACTAAATTATGCCGTACGTGTTTCTAACTTTGACTTAAATCGTTTTTTTCTTGTTTTGGCAAAATAATTTACATGGAACAATATGAAGAAACTAGTAATCAACACAAAAAGTGTGGAGTTCATGCCGTTTTGGTTATCGGTGGCTGGTTTACTAAACGCAAGTGTTTGGACTGCTTATGGCTTCGTGCCTTTCGACCCATACATGGTGGTGAGTGTTTTCTCCCTATTTAGCTTTACTCAAAATTTAATCATTCACTATGAAACTTTGTTTAATATATGTGTCAAAAATGAATCGGATATGATATCAAGTCTAAAAAACAACTGTTTATGGGATTATAATTTCTTATGTACTTAACTCCATTCGCTTGACATTGATCGATGAAATTGTGCTATGTTATGGCAGTAAACTAAGACTTATTAGAGTTAATAGTTTCAATGAAGATCTGACGATAGCAATACTGATGTTTCATATAGTTAGTGTTGGTCAGGGGCGGATCCACTAACAAGGTAAGGGGGTCAGCTGACCCCCACTAACTTACTATTTTCTTCTTTAATTACAATAAATTTTATTAAATGACACCCTAATAATTTTATGTTTGACCCCGTTTCCATTTTTGCTCATTGTTTCTAAAAGAAAATTCATTCTTTCTTTATTCATTAGTCAGAAAAAGAAAACAAATAAGTAGTTTCTATCTTTATTTATCAAGTATTTATTGTACAATCTCTCACTAAATGTTATATTTGACCACATTTACGTTTAATTCTGTTAACATTTGCATATACATTGAATTTTAGGTGAGAAATTCATGTATATTAGTTATTTCTTTCCAAATTTGGTTTATTTTTTTTTACATATGATTAAATTAATGATTTTGTTGGTTTTTAAATCTAAATAAACCGAAAGTAAATTAATAAATACTTTGAGATATTAGAAAATTGTAAAAATTCATGCATACATTGTTTTTTTTTCTTTATTTATCGCATCATTTATATTATTTTGTATTGATAATTTATTTTTAAAATTTATTGACCCCGGTAAAATATAATCCTAGATCCGCCACTGGTGTTGGTGAAACAAGTTCAACTGTGTTTTTTTTTTTTTTTTTTTTTTTGCTTGTGGTTTGGTTCTGAAAGTCTTTATAAGGAAGATCGAGCATACTTCAGTTCAGCTAATTCCTCATGGCACTTCAGTTTAGAACTAATATTCGGTTAACTAGTTAGTTAAGCCTTGTATTAGCATAACTACACCGGACGGAATTATGGCACTTCTCTCGAATTAATCCTTAGGTCTTTCTCGTTTGATCATCGGATCTTAAAGAGAATTCTGTTCCAGTTCTTTTTTTGTATAGTTAATTTGTTCAAACGCTTAATTTCATTAAATTAAACTTGGGTGTTACAATCATAAGAGGGAATTATCCATCCTCTTAGAGCCCTACCATACAACATAGAAAAACTATAACTTAAGATAGATAAGTCTTTTTGGGACAGCTGATTAGAAGCAAAGCTCAAATGCGTCAGAAGAGAAATCACAGCTGGATCGGATTGTTGTAACTCCTATTTCCAGAATTCGACGAAGCAAATCTGGTTGCATCTTCGGATACCGTACAGACCGCTAAGTTAGATAACAAAACGATGAGGATGTTATAAAGCTTACTAAATTATATTTAAAAACTCCTCTTCATACAAATTGATTGTATCAGTAACGAAACAGTATAGAGAGGAGAAGATTATTGATTAGTCTCCCTGACGTTGACATTATCTTTTATTATATGTCTTACAATAGACGAGTCTTGCATCAACACAATGGAAAGACACAAAAACCAAACCACCTCCAACATATGCCTAGTAAGTGATCACGCACACTAGTTAACATAATCATAACTTAGTTGCACTGAAACATCTCGAACCACATCATCATTATTCTATGATCACTTTGCTTTCAGTCTTCTTCCCAACAGACGTCGTCTTCTTCTTCTTCTTCTGTTCCCACATTCAAAGTCAACCTTTTAAGGTTTTCATTTCCTGATAATTAAGTTACAAGATAAGTAACCTAGCTGAGCATCACATAATTAATCCTTTATATTATGATGAGACCTAAACTCTTGCATATATTTAACAAGTAGTACAAATGTATCAGCGAATCGTAGAAGTAAACTCAAACAGACCTGCAAGAACAGGAACCCCATCTTCAGCTACCTCATTCAGCTTCAGTAGAGCTTTGTAATAAGCCAGAAGCTAAAATGGAAATAAAAAAATGTATCAGTATTCTGGAAACACAATCTAAATAACTGTATACCTTGGAATCCTTATCAGAGCAACAATCAACATTTGCGTCCTGTTGTATTCTTGCGAAATCATCCATTGAGTCAAGGCTTGCATACTAGAATCTCGTTACAACCATAGCTTCATCTTCCATAATATAACATTAAATTTTTATATATTCACCTACTAATGATAACTGCACGATACGAGATCGAATGGAAGGCTATGATTACCAGGAATCCAAAAACCTAGGAGAAAAATATCATTCGAATTCCCAACGATCAGAGCAGCGTACGAATGGTTACCAACCTTCGTTGGGGCTTCAATGGCTTCAAGCCTTGTGGCTCTCGAGAAGCTTCAACGGCTTCGCGTTGCCTTCTCGCAGCATGATTGGCTTTCTTCTCTCGTTCGAGTTCCAGTTTCCCAGTTTCTTTCCTCTCTCTGTGTTCTCTCTCAAGCTTCTCCCTCGCCGAATTAAACACGGAATCCATCTCTGACAATTCGAAATCTGAAATCAGGTTTGGTGCAACAAAACCAGGTTTGAGGTTAAAAACCTAAAACAATGCCATGACGTTGCTACTTTCTTTAACAAGCCGTCGCTTTTCAATTCACACGTCGTGTTATTTGCCTTAACAAAAGTTAAAGTCTGATAGCAATTAAGGTCTTAAGGAGGTACCGTTAGCCCCTTCACATGACTAGTTTTATATCTTCAAAATTAATATAAGCTTTCTTGAAAATTGTCTAAATAACTTACAACTTTGCTAACTAGGCATACCGGATCATATAACAATTATATTGACTATAGTATAAATTCTTGAATACATGATACTGCAGAAAAATTTACCAATATACCGGCCATGAAAATCTGAAACTAATAAAAAAAAAATTGTATTAAATGGAAAACCTAACTGCATAGGCCATTTATCGCCTAGAATGGGAGAGAGAACCAATTATTGTGTGACACCACTTTGTATCCTCGTTTGTCAAGTAGAACTAGTTTTATCTTACAATATTCTGAAGGTAGTTAGTTACCGATCTTGTAAACTGTATAATATATCTAGCAGCTATATATAGATACACCAAAAAATAATAATATATATATATAGACATAGATACATAAATATATCATATATGATTAAGAGTCATTGTTACACCCGGGAATCAATTAACATATGTATATGATTTATTCACACAAGCAAGAGTACTAATTTGATGACCTACTAGGATGTGATATTCGCCTAACTTGTTACTCCTATGAAAATTATCATTTGTATATTATTAAGACTATTGGTGGTTTGGTACCATTTATATCATTATGTGCCCATGTCTCTCTCCACTTTCACAAAAATAACAACAAAGATGAGCTTTACCTTTGCCTATTTGTCTTTACAATTCTCTATGTGTTTTCATTTTCTTATTGACGTCATCAAAGTCATTCAATGTGATGCCTGATGAGCCACACGTTGCAAACCTAAGTGACACTTTTGGGCTCTTCTTTTGCATCTGCTCATTTATATATTAATTTACTTGAATGTACAATGTCACACTATGGTATAAACTTTTGACTATAAATACTGACATGCACACATGCATACATTATATGAAGAGATCTTGACATCACTTGCCATTGTGTACGGCGGACTATATAAATATTTATTAGGAGCAGTCGAGTCCGAAGAGATGGAATAATGGAAGATATAAATATGTTCGTATTTCGTGGTTTACGTGGTTGTAAAGAGGCTTAAGGGAGATACAAAATTTGGAATATCAAGTCTTAAAGATAGTTATAGAGACATAAAAATGATAATTACTTGCATCCAAAAGTTATTAACTTCATCGTGATATATTGTTTTTATCTCCAAATATCTTACTCTCATACTTTTTTTTTTTTTGTAAAACTTTCACTTACAATTTTTTTTTTTCTTATAAAGTTTTTCTTACAATTTTCTTATTCTAAATTGTTAATTAAGTTGTTTTCAGTCAGGTTGAATTCAGAAAGAGAATATAAAATATAATATTTTTTTACAATTAGAATATATGGACTCTAGTCGTGCTAACAAATTATAATAAGAATTGTTTATGATCTTAGCAACAACAACAACAAAAAAAAATTAGTTTATATTTACAAATTAAAGTCTTTTGTACGTAATGGTTAACTCGTTTGAATATTGTTATACCATAAACATGGTTATTAATTATTCTCTTTAAAATGTAGCATAGCCAATATATAAAAAGTGTAAAGACTAAGAAACAAAGAGAGAGAAATAAGCATATAGAGAAAAAATAATTAGTGGTGCGTATACATTTGAAGTGGCCGGTTCTTGAGTATGTGAAAAAGGTATTGAGGCAAGACTTAAATGCTTTTCAAGAAAAGCAAAATTGGTGGGGGGATTTGTACTGTTTAGTTATGTGAAACGCTTAGAACTGACCAAAACATAACTTACTAAAAAAGGAAAGCTCATCATGCCATTCCACACCCAGACATTGTCGGGAACATGCAAAACCTCAGGTTTTGGGGAATACAAAACTTCCAGCATATATACTCTCTGGTCCAAATCTAACTATGGTCAGATACACATGTCTTGTGTATCTCTGTAAGTCTGTATATATATATCTATATATATGATCATTCTATGTTATCATTCAAGATATCTGGATTTTTTTTATAGATTTGTATGAGTTTTTTACCGTACGTGCTCGTGTTGACTATTTCAAAGTTCAAAACAAAGAAATATTTCTACGGAAATATTAATGGAGATCGAGTAATCATGACATGTTTACAGTTTTTGCACTCATGAAACTGAAATATGCTTTGGGACTTGTTTTCCAGTAATTATTTGTTACCCTCAGCGCAATGATTCAGTCAAAAACTAATATTTTTGTACAATTATTCAAGATTACACGCAAACACAGTTTCTATTTTGTCAAACATAGTTTCTATTCAAATTTGAAAGAATTAATAAATTACCAATAAAGGTAATTAAAAACTAACCAAAAATATTATGAGGGTCAAGAAAACTTTACTCATCGGCTTTCAGAGTTTGAGGAAACTGAAAGCCCTCTTTTCTTATCCACAAACAATAGAAGCCTTGACTATTTTTCTTATCTAATTTTTTCTTTTTGATAAAATTATCTATGATTATTTACGTTAGGATTTTTGTATAATAAAATTATTAAATAATTTGTTGTCAACAAAATGCCATCTTTAATTTTAAATAAATTAACCTTTTTGAGAACATCATCAAAAATGACTTAAAATAACTAGAATATTTTATTTGTTTTTCCTTTTGAGAATAACTACGATATTTTATTAGAAGAGAAAACACTACAGTTAATCTTTTTTTACATCATCAAAAATGACATGCGAGTATTGAAACTCGATTGCAATATTTTAAATTGAAACGGAAATGCTAACAAAGTTAACTTTATGTCATAGGTTTGCAACTTTGAATTGATATTAGTAATTAGTATCTTACAAATTACTTCACACTTTCCAGTCTGAATATACATTTTAACATGTAATCGCAAAATCTAATACTTTCATTTTCTTAGTGGCAAACTCTCACAATTAGTTAATGACACATGGAATTTCATAACCATCAAGTAAGACCCAGAGTTTCCTATACTTAGATTTATGATCAGCAAAAACAACACGACGTACGATTTAATTAATGTTTTCAAAGTAATCGATTGTTCCAAGGTCTCTAGGGTTCGACTTTCAAGTGCCTCTACCTTATTAGCTATGCACGATATATGGAATGAACAACTACATCGGAATTTCAACTATATGAAAGATTTAAATAAAATCTTACTTAGCCATCGTTCCCAAAAAAAGGACCCAAGTTTCGGCTAAAACATTCCTCTATGCCGTTCATAATATTTGACGTTTTGGACGTTTTCCCACATATCAACAAATTATTAAGATTATCTATAAAATATTTCTGACTTTTGTTATTAAGATTATCAATTATAACTAACATCGACAGGTATATGGTGTTGACAAAAAGAATAGTCATATATAGGGGTGCATTAAGAAATTTACTTTACATTTGCAGAAAACAATTAAAACATCTATCTTTCCAAGACAAAAAAGATAGGTCTAACACATAAGTTTACATGAAACGGAAGGAGTAGATATATAGATGATCCAATACGAGGAAATCATCAATTAAAAGACAAAATTGTAGCCATTGTCATAAATAAAACAGTAGTAATATAGCACATCTATATAAGACATCTAACGCAAGCTTATAGCTTATACTATAGTCATACAATTAACTATAAAGCTATAGTAATTATCCTGCTTAGATTATGTAGACGGAACTATTAACTTTAGAAAAGCAGCATCTCTTCTAGAATAATCTAATGTGAGCTTAGAATCCTTTATGGATAAAGTTATATAAAGCTTTACCATCTAAGCACAACCCAAACGGAGCTCTAGATCTAGATCGTCCTCTGACTCGTTGATCGAACCAATCTCCAGATCCAAGCTGATGATTTCACCGTTCTTCAAGAACTTGCAAGCATCTTTCCTGCACAACTGTACAGCTTCCGCAGCCTCGACTACAAAAGATGGCTTTATAGTCTCAAAACTGTTTTCTGGTAGATGTTTAGACTTGGGGCTCAAGGAACGGGCCAAAGATGGCCTGTAACCTGGTGAGGAAGGAGGAGAAAGGGTGGGAAATAGGGTTAGAGGAGGAGGAGGAGGAGGTGGAGGAGAGGTAGCCATGGAAGAGTAAGAGTAATTAGGGTTAGGGTAAGGAGGAGAAGGTGTTGAAGATGATGATGAAGACTGTTGTAACCTGAGTCTGGCTCTGTCTCTTCTGTGAACATTCATGTGGCCTCCAAGTGCTTGAGCCGATCTGAATTCCCTTTTGCAGAAACTGCAAGTGTAGGATCGTGGTGGCCATGAAAACCCTAGAAGATAATCATGATCCTGTTGGTAATTATCATAATCTCCATAGCTCCATGGTGAAGTTCTTGAACGGCCATAGAAGTTGTTCCTCAAATCTATGTTATTTGATCTCTCCATGTGTGGGCTCGTTCTTTTTGGTTAATTGCTTAGATCACAAAAGTGTGAAGCTAACTAAGAGAGTTCTAGCAATGATTTGTGGCACATCAGTTTATAAAAGCAAAGTATTTGTAAGATCTGAAAAGATGAACTCACTTTTTTCCCCTGGGAAAAATCTAAGATCTATGTCTGTCTGTCTCTTAGAAAGAGAGGGAGAGAGAGAGAAAGAGAAATGTGTATGATGATAGGGTTGGAGCTCTTTGGTGTTAAGACTGTGAAAGAGACTGATTCTTGGACGCATTATCAAAGCCCCATCTCAGATTTAATAAAGTGAAAATTAATTAGAGAGAAAAATAAAGAAAAATAAAACCTTATTTATGTGGGGGATAGATGTATTAAGCGAGCTTCTCCATGATTTGATCTATAGAGATGACACAAGTTAATTAATTACATAAGTTAGACGTTACTTTCATTAAATGATATTCCACCTTTAAGTTTCGTGAAAATCAACGAGAAAGTTTTGTCTAAAAAACATTCATTGATTTTTATGCTTCAAATCATCTTTATTAATTAGTGTTATTATCTGAAAAACAAAAACATGTACAGATTCACAATACAACTACAGTTTTAACAAAATCTACAAGACAGAGTAAGAAAGGAAATTCGTATGAAGCAGACAAAGTTAGAATAGAGAATTTGAACAGCTAAAATTCATATTAATACATAGATAAGAGTCATAAGACTCCCTAGAGAATTGTGTTCTATTGGACACTAAATAATTTTGGTATAAGAGGAAAAAGAAAGCCCATTGTAAAAAAATCTCACCACAAAACATGTTTTTTTTTCTTGAAAAGGTGGAAATAATAATAATAGAGGGGGATGGGGAAAAGAAGTAGAAATGAGTGATAGGAATTAACTTTACGAAACACTATAAATTTATATCCTTAATTGAATAATTAACCTTATACTATACATCAAGTAAGTATCGGAGTTTGATATCAACCAACACATGATGAAATCACAGATTATCAAACTTCTGTACGACTGTAACACCAGTGAGTAATTTGCATTAACAGAAAAAAAAACTATTTGAATTTCCACAGCAGTAACTATGAGAAAACACTGTTTATAATAAATCATAACTTTTTATAAATGTTTTATTTTTCAAAAAAAGGTAGAGGAAAGAGTGATGGGTGAATATGTGAGAGATGGGAAATGTATAAATAAGGAAAACCTCGGCGAGCAAAGGACAAATTATATCAAAAGCTTTATACCAAAAACGGAAAAGTGGATGTTCCTTTCTTCCAATTTTAATTTATTTATTTTTCCCTATGATTTCTCATCTTTATAATAATCCCCTCTAAAGCTTTTCTCGTGAGCCATATCTTGACATTTGTTTGTTAGCAAATCTAAGACAACGACCCACATTATTATTAGACTTAGGTCTTTATGCCTTTCCTCCAAAATTTTATTTAATGTTATATGCATACATTGTCTCTTTCTTTTGTGATATATAGTTAATATATCACCATGAGTTCTGGATCAATTCCTTTCAACATGTGTTGTGTTTGCTCAATTTGTAACCCCTTAGTTGACATCGATTTCATCGTTAGTTATGGTAAATATGGATGTTTTTTTTTTTTAAGTTTATTTAATCAATATAACTGGAAAAGTCTGATTCCGTTTTTAGGTTTGTGATTGGTTTAATTTAAACCAGAGAAACAGATAAATCTTGTTTGGTTTGGTTCAAAAACCAAATTTCATAAGGAAAAGAAAAGTGACTGAGAAGAATGAAAAAGGAAAGCGAAGACAATTGGGAAGAGGAAAGAAGCTCTCTTAGTTGCGATAGGAGTCTTAGATTCTCTAGTATAAATACATGTCATTGTCTCTTATTTTCTCTTTGTATCGATCAAACTCTTTCTTTGTTCATTAATTCTTAAAGTTTGGTTTTAGAACTTTGTAAACAGTTTCCAAATTTAGTGAATTGCCGAATCGAATCGGCCCCAGAGTAGGTTCAATCATATCGATAGGATTGAGATGAGATAACAAATCTCTTGTACCTTTGTTCTTGCTTTTACTTACAGTTCTTAGAGCAAAATTAGTTGAGAGATTGTGAAGATCGTGAGTTCTATTTATAACAATTTTATTGGTGGAAATTTAAATGTTTAAATCTGTATGTATTTTTTTCATTGTTTTGGTTCCTTGCATAATAGAATCTGTTGAAGTAGATAAAACTGAAAAAGCTAACAAAACTTGAGAAGAGCATGGGAGGATAAATTGGGAAAACGATTCTCATTGATTTCAATTTGTTCTGTAATATCTATTCCGACGATCAACCCAATGTTGTAATTATATTAGTCTACTTAACTGGTATATATAGTAACTATATTATTATCGTTTATTCACTAGGTTTTGTTAGATAAAATTGATTTATACATGTGGGAATGGTTCAAAGGCCACAATGCAAATACTTTGGAGGAACCGTACAATCACAAAGCTCAAACATTCACCAACGAGGAAAGTATCATTTATTACACATCCAACTGCTTCATATATATCCACCCAATATGAACACATCTCACAATTTGTCGAAGCACGAGAAATTGTCTAACCATCTCACTCCTTTCAATACTCTAGTTGAAATCCAACTTTTCTTACATGCTACATTTCACCGATTGAATATTTTAAAAAATATAAAAAAGAAACAAATAATCCTACTCAGATACTACCATTCCAATAAAATCTGATTTTTATGGTCGATATATGCATGCTACTTAAGACAATAAATATTTAATCGTATAAATTGAATCGAAAAAAAAAATCGTATAAATTGAAAACCAAATTCATAAATCTGACCTCCTAGGAAAAGTGCCTTGATTAGTTATTCTGGTCAGGAGGAAGAGTATCTAATAAATAAATTATTATATCATATCGTATACTCATATAGAATGATTAGACTCAGCAGTATCGCAGAATTAACCAATGGATATCCTAAGGTCCTCTGACTTAAATTAAATTATTGTTGTTTTCTTAAGGTCCTTATACAGTTTCGTTTGTCAACATCCTTAAATTTATGAAACTACAACTACACAAATATAATATTGATCTTCTGCTTCACACAAGTCCCACAACTCAATATTTCTGCATCTAAGTAATTCACATGTCTAAATATAATCTGTTTGAAAGAGATAGTGTGTGGGTGTGTGTGATTATGCTTTAAATTCAACTTTCAATGATAAATAGTTTATATGCCTTGTTATCTCAGATATCGGTTGAATCAATACATAACATTGTATTTTTGCTACAGTTTTGTAACTAATATAGTATAATTTAAAGCTAACAACCACTAAAAACAAAAGGAATAAATTATATGATAATAATAATAATAAATGAGATTCACTAGTCTTCAAACAAATAAAAATAAAACAAAAAAACCATTTGACTAAAATTTGATATGTCCTGCCTATGGTAAAATGTAAATTTGCATGACTTTTTTTTGCCAGTATCCAATTTAAAGAAAAGTCATTCATTTGCATGACTTTTTTTTGCCAGTATCCAATTTAAAGAAAAGTCATTCCACCAATTTAAAGAAGATTTAGGCAAAAAAGGTTCTCCGTTTATTTCCGATATTTTCGGGTTCTTTATCATTTTCTTTTTAAAAAGTTTATATAAAATCTGAAATCATCTGTTACCTGGTGAATGAAGTGAAAAAGAGGGGAAAGTTTAGGACAGAGAGAGTGGAATTAGACAAAAGATTCTGCCAAAATTAGAAGAAGAAGATATCTCTTCTTCGAAAGGACACATCCAACGGCTGAAAGAGAAAGTCTAAAAAGTCTAGTGGCCTCTTTTTCTTTTAAATATGAATAACTTATTTACCATTTGTGAATAAAGGGCCTCGATTTATTTATAGCTTACTTGATCGAAGTTGCAGAGTTTACTCGCAGTAGTTTCCTACCTTTATTGTTGATTGCATTAGCCCCTTCCCTACGTTTTTGTTTTTTACATCATCACTAATTTTCTAAATAATTTATTAAAAGCCACTCTTTATTGTTTAATTTCTAACAAATTTGTGAAAGTCTCTTTCACGAGTTGTGAAGGTTTTGTTTTTCTCATTTTCCTCATCTTGTTGGCTTTTCATGGTAAAGATTGTGATTGGCCGTCACAGTTCACATCAAGGTTGTTTTTATTTATATATATAATTTTCTTGTTCCTTTCTTTGTGTTTCTTTTTAGGTTCGGTTGAAACCTAAAGACGTCAAATAGAACTATAGAAATTAGAAAGGCTGTACCAGGAGATCATGGTCGAAATGTGACCGAATATGACTTATAATTGTTCGAATTTATTCGCCTCAAGCAGTAACTTATAATTGTTCCATAACCAAAAAAAGGTCCAAAACAGAAAGAAAAATTAATTGAATTGAACCAGATCCATAACCAGGTTTTAATCTTATGTATACTAAACAAATCACTAATTGAGACCAAATCTATATATAAATTAATTGAATCTCTCGCTTTTGTTATGACGACATTTTATGTTCATGCTTTTTTCTTGTAAACTTGTTGATAGTCTAGAAAATTCATGATATTTCCCAAAATTTATTAGCATTCGTTTAGCAAACTATTGTTCTAGAGAAGCTGAAATAACGACATCTCCTTATTAAGATAAAACTGAAACAATAGAGGATGTGAAAAGGAAGTAGAACTGAGTGACATGATTTAGCTTTATATACGAAACACTAAAAGGATATTTTGTTGGGAAATTGAAGTGAATAACAATAATGGAAAAACATAATTAATAGAGTAACCATTAGTTGGGTTTGGCTACAATATAGCCCATATTTTCTATAGTAATACCAATCATCGTCTTGTCCAAAGAAAGAGAAAACGGTGGTATCGACGTTTATGACAACCGGTTTGATAGGTATCAAGTGAAATGTAGAGAAAGGAAACAAAAAAACTCGATTTGAAAATTAAGGAAAAAAAAATTGGAATACGTAATCGTTATTCACGTGTGTTCACTAACTGGTTTCCCTTTTTGTTTGAGTTTATTCTTCTTATCTATCGAAATTGGAATTCTGATTTTTTCTTCTTTTTATAATCTTTTCTTTGGCTATGGGATTCGGAGAGGAACGAGTTGGTAGCAGTGAAGAATATAGTGAACGCTTTTGATAATCACATAGGCGCCAAGAGTACACTAGGCTAAATCAAGCTCCTTCGTCATCTGGATCATGAAAACATCAGTATTTTGTTCGATTTATGAAACAATATGCATGAACGAACAATTTGTTCTTTATGGAATGGACATATATGCAACATATAATCTAACAGACCAAACTATATGATATTTGACAAGTCACAACAGTAGATATCATTGGGAAAACACTGTCTATAAATCATAATTTTCTCGAAAGTAATTAATATACTCATATATAATTAAGGGAAATCTCGGCGAGCAAAGAACATTTTATATATAAAAAATATCATAAGAGCTAGTCACGAGTATGATGCTAAATATTGAATACTTGCTCTACCAATCAACTACTAGATTATTGCCCGCGCCTAATGCGCGGATGAGTGATGAACTCTAATACAACAATGGAAGAATTTATCTATGTTAAACGTGAATAAAGTGGATGATTTTATGTATTTTTTACCTTGATTACAAATAAAACTTTGAAGGCTGTGGATGTTTTTTTTAAGTTGAACTCAGTGGGTGATTTTTTTGGTACGTTATCTTTGATAATTCAAATAAATAAATTATTGGTTTCAAAGATTCAATTATAAGTAAATATTATAAAAACTTGAACAAACGTTTTAAAGCTGCGACATAATTAAAAAAACATATACGCTCGTCTAGAACATTTATAACTGATGAATGTTGTAATAATTAAAAAATATTAAAAGCTGTTTAGAGTTTCACCAAGTAAAATAACTTTATAATGCTGCAGAATAAGAAAAACACAACGAAGAAACACAAAAAAAAATGAACGGCTTTGGGATCATGACGAACTTTTCTCAATACGAACCTTTGTCTTCATATACCCTAAAAAAGATCAGGGAATATCAAAGAGGAGTTAAAAAGATATCAATATGTAATTTACAAACGCGATATCGTTAGTTAGGGAATTAACTTTTACAACCATTAGTGATGCTTGTCAATATTCTGGAATACTTCTTTTGAATACAACATTCATTGTCTGGTTGTGCACCTTGCTGTCCTTATCGGTAATAAGAAATTTCAATCCTGATTTAGACTTAACTCGAGAAAGAGCAACGTAAAGCTGACCATGAGAGAAGACAGGCTTAGGCAAATACAAACCAACACTCGATAGTGTTTGTCCTTGACTTTTATTAATTGTCATGGCAAAAGCTACTGCAACTGGAAACTGAGAGGCGATATTTCATGGACATGATAGGCCTTGTGGTTTCACACTAAGGCCAGCCCGAAACTTTGAATTAAACCTAAGCCCAATATTGCGTTTTAACAAATAAGCTCATCAAAATCTTTAAGCCTGTTTTTATTCTCGGCCCAATCGATTGTTCAAAAAAAAAAAAACACCGGAAAAAACGAAAAAACGAAAAAAAACTTAAGAAAAAACGAAACACATGATTGTTCAAGTTTAATTTACATGAGAAGCTTAAGAAAAAACGAAACACCGGAAAAAAAAAAATCGATTGTTCAAGAAGAGTGAATTCAAGAAACGAAATCCCAACACTAATGGAGAATAAAGAAGAGCATGAATAGTCTCTTTCACTTTGAATAAAAAAACACCAAATCCAAAAACACCAAACACCAAACACCAATTATGATATAAACGAATTGAGATCTGATGACAAAATACAAAAAGAACAACACACCTGATTAAGGTTTCCCGATTTATAAGGGAAACAACGAAATCCCACCATGAAACCAGATCCAACCGCTGGTGAAAGAAGATGGGAGAAGATCCAGGTTTTTTCCAGATGCGAAATCCCATTAAATCTCAAGGAATTGAGATCCGTAAGAAAACAAAATCATAAAAGAACAAAGAAGCTGATCAAAGTTTGTTGTTTTGTAAGGGAAAACTTGGGTAGACACGAAGAAGAATATTGTGTAGAAGGTGAATCAGTGGTTAATAATTACACCGTAATTAACGTAGGTGGCATGTATCAATATAGCCAAAAGGCCCACTACACTTTCGTACAAACGTAGAATTTTATGAAAGGCCCAATGTCATTATTCACAAAATTAAGTTATGAAAAGATCCGAGCAGGATCCGCGTGTAAAACCGGATCCGGTGTAATATAACTGATTTAAATAATTTAAAAATAGCTAAAAAAGGAGGAGCTGCCACATCAGCGAAAAAGTTTCTCCTTTAATATATTGTAGGATGTTTCCTCTTTTTATTTACAGAAAAATAATTAATAAATCATATTCAATCAATAAAAAAAAACATATTTCTTCGATTAAATTTAGAACCATGGGCTCAGCGAATGTCACCCAATGGGCTTGGGCTCAACATCAACATTTAACGAGATTTAAAGTACATTACTCTCAAGTCTCACCTTCAAAACAAGCTTGCCTACTCTTATCATTGATTTTATAATTATCATCCAAATCCATAAAACAACGTCAGCAGAACTCAGGCTTTCACGGATCTGTCACCGAATCCGTACAATATTATCATAGACCTGATTTGATATAATCCAGTTGTGGTTGGTATAAAACTTATTATACCCCAAAGCCCAAACGACAACTTAAAAAGCCCAAACCAATTGAAGTAGAAAATAGCCAAGGAAACATATAAATGTACAGTGCTTCATAATATTACATTTATCAGAATATTTATTTTTCATGACATTTGAGTACACACACTTGACTATTCAGAAATTGCCACTTTTTCCTAAGATTAATTTAAGTTGCAAATTCTAAGAAACATGTATAATTCCATCTAAAGTGAACAAGATCCAATAACAAAGGCATATAACAAAGATACAAGTCAAAAAGACAAAAAAAAAAAAAATTGAAACACTAAAGAAATACAATGTTATTAATTAATGTATATAAAACTGGACAGAAACAAGAAAATCTTAAACATGAAACGATGCTAAAGAAACACATGGAAGAGAGACTTGGATTAGATTAGCATGACAATTACAAGTCATGACTAGCTTTATTCTTTCCTTTTGCGTCGGTCGTCTTCCAAGAAATGTGCCTTATTGTTAGATATGAGCCAAACTTGGAACATAATTCAAAAGAACCGAGGAAGATGACATGCGATTAGAAAACCCACCAACATGATACTCTAGCATGCGTTTACTTCCTCTCACAATATCTAAGATGTTGTTGGTGTTCAAATACAACACAAGTTCGTTCTTCTCGTCTACCAAGAAACTCATCCCTTTAGAAAATCTCTGCTCTCTCTCGTAATCTGATATCATTGCTAGGGACTTGTTCCATGATCCAATACTATTTTTCACCCATGCATACTTGGAAACCACAGAGACTAATAACTAACAGACAAATCTGCTCTTCTTTAACCACTGATAGAGCCAATATACGATACGGATAAGAATCAGGAAGAGACATACTTTGAAACATCTCTGTTGAAAAATCAAAACTTAGTAAGAAGTAATCATCAGACCTTCTTCTTGCAACCCAATAAGTAATCCCATTCACAGATACGCCACGACAATGTTCTGCTAAAAACCAATCAGTATCCACATATCTCGGAACTAGCACAACTTCTTTTAGACCATGGAATGTATTTATGTTTCATTCTTCTTAATCATACAATTCTAGAATGTTTTAGAAACCTTTTGACCAATACTAATTTTTATACTATAGATAATAAATCAAGAATGAATAAATTTAAATGTTGCATAGAACACTAGGGAAAAAAAAAATTGAAACAAAAACAAATCGTATAACATCTCATAAATCAGAAACTAGGGAGTATGTTTTTTCTTAAGTAAAAATATGATAACACAAACCATGCATATGTAAGTATATTTATCTTTCTGTTAGGATAAAGAATGATCCAGGGAAACACATAAGAATATTATTATAGTTTGATCCACATAAAGCTGAACACAAACTCTTTTAAATAAATAACACAATTCATCAATGAAAATCTCAAAACATAATAAACTGTTTTTGAGAGTTAGAACACCACAATTATAAGAAGAAGAAGAAAATAAATCTTACTTTCTTCAGCTAAACAACTCTAATAAGAAAATAATTATTAAGAAAAAAGTGCATGATTTTATAATTAAACCGGCTTCTCCTCTTGACCGTGCTTTATGAAGCAGTATCCGCAAAGGATAATGGCAAGGATTAGGAGGACAAAGAATACTACATATATCACAACCGGCACCATTCTCTTTTTTTTCAAAAGATCCTAATTTATCTTCTTCTTGCTTGTTTTTTTTCCCTGTAATCGAAATCTGAAAGAGAAGCCAAGAATTGTAATATACTATACTAGAGAAAGAAGACTATATATATATATCATAATGTAGTATAGAAATATAAGTTAACTATTGAGATTAAGGAAATTTTACGTTATAAATAATAGGAAAATTTCGACTATTGTGTTTATTTGAATCCATAATCACTTCAAACAATATACTATTTCAATAAAACACGACGTAAAAATATTACATATTGTGTAATATGTATTATCAGTTCCTTCCTCTCCACGCTTTTAACACTTTCAAAAATAAGAAAAATTTCCATAAAGAATCAGTAACATGATAAAGATGCATGATATATTAGATTCAATTTTGCTTCTTATTAGCCGCCAATAAGTGTATTAATTTGCATTAGGCTTGTGGTGTCGTCAATTTGTCTTAAAAGGTCATAAACGCAAAATATTCAGATTTTGTCCTTTATCTTGTACAAATGATTTCTCTAGCTCAATGGAAATAAAATTCAAAAGCTAATTGCTAAACATTTGTCTACACAAAATGAGTATATAAACATGCAACAAAACGTCCAATAAGCTCCATAGTCTTGTTAAATTGTATTACAAGAAATATTAGACCAAATTTCAGCCCTTGTCTCAAAATAACTCTCTTGACTTCGCCTCCAACACTATTTTTATGCTCTTCTCAACGCAGTCACAAGAAGAAAACACAAACCCATGATGCATAATATATTGTCTTATATATGTATGTTGGGCTAAAGAATCCTCCATGGAAGCACATAATAATAATAATATGAATCTCTCAGACAAAAGATATTTTCACCTACGAGCAAGTCTCTGTCCAGCTCCAACCATCAAGGCCTTGGCAATAGCACTTGAATGAAGCCCACAAGCCAAAGCCACTCCTCCTACAACGATCCATTTCCAATCTACACCAAACTGCTCCTTCTGCCCCCTTGCATTCTTCTCCACAGCTCGTCCTCTCTTCTCTTCTTCCTCTACTCTCGACGACGTTTCCACCAAATCCATGTTCAGCTTCGTGGTGATCCTCGCCATTTGAGCGCTCCGCGACAGAGCCGCCCCTTGTTTTCTAGCGGTCTGGTATGCCCGTAAACCCGAGTTTAGCTTCTTGACCGCTCCCCACATGCCATGACGGACTCCTAACTTTGCCACGTCTTTTGGGATCCCCATGTCTTCGCAGTGGACAAGAGAGACCTCACAAGCTGATAACTGTCCATCCCCTTTTCGAGATTCAACCGCTTTGATAATCCAACTCGAGAAATAAACCTCGACTCGCCTCGGCTTATCACGCTTTGGTAGTGCTGCATACGGTACTCCCTACACAAACATTGAACACCATAAGAGTGTATTACCCACTAGAGACACATTCTTGATCCATGAGAAAGCAAACGCAAGATGTTACCTTTGTCACAGCATAATACTTCTTTCCAGATTCCCATATTCTCCTCCCAATGATGTATTCCCGGTCGCTACAGAAAAACGGGAACTGCAGAGGAAGAAAGAAAGACATTAGTAATTGGCTTAGAACATCTCCCAAAAAGAAAAGCACATAGTACCTTCTTAATCCAGTGCACAATCGTTGTCCCTGTGTGAGTATCTTCCTCCAACGTCTTGAAGTAGGCAAGCATAGGATCCCATTTAGGTCGAAACTCATCGTCCCAGAAGAAATCCCTCACAATCTCTGGACTTGCATCCTCGAAAACAGTCCGACTCCGATACACAACCGGACCCGTCTGGTTCAAACAACAAACGTAATCCATACAAAGGCCTTAGACCATAATCTTAAAGAATCAAAGATATATCTCTATGGGACTAATAACCACAACGATCTTGTATCTATCTATCACTCGTAGATGTTAACAAGAAGCAGAGAGTACCTCAGGCTCATGACGCCAGGCTTGGTAGCTCATGTTCGGAGTAGACTTATCCATCATAGATTGCCACTCCATATTTGCATTCCCAGCTTCAAGCAGATACAGCAAATGCTCTAAATCCTTCTCCGTCACTATATCCATCTCCTTCTCTCTGCCATTGCCAAAACAAAAATCAATCCCAAAAGATTACTTTCCCAGAAAGCACAACTTGGTTTATCTAACTAAAGCAACAGCATATCCATTTCTTCATAGACTAACCGTGAAAAAGCTTCCGTGTCACCATTCGGAGTATTCTCTTCGATCGGAGCTGATTTCTTGGTGCCGAGACTTGACCATAGAGTGCGGCAGACTGAGAAAGCAGAGAGAGCGGTGAAAGCGAGCCAAAGACGACGAGCGCCGAATCCGGGCGGCGCAGTCCAGAGAAACCGGAGCTTAGAACGGAACCCTAGATAAATCAATCCGGTCCACCTAGGACGCCAAGACCAGCCGATTAAAAGCCCGATCATGACGGCGAGCCAAATCGGAACTGCACATAGCAAGATGTCGACGAATGTCTCTGTAACAGAGGGTCTCCGGAGGAAATCGGTGAAATTAAGATAAGATCCATCCATAACTTGTCTTCGATCTGAAGGAAAATGAAAATGATTTGCTTAAAGAGAGATTTTTAGAAGGGGGAAATGAATTCCTCTCTTCACCGGATAATCCAACGACATTGACGGACGAACGACGAGCCAAAGAGAATCGATGAAGACGACGACGAAAAGGAAAATAAGAGAGAATCGATTTCCGCCTAATTATTTAAAAATAATTTAGCTGATTGATAATAATAAAATAAAATAAAAAAGAGAGAAATTAATAAATTTTTGTGTTTGATGGAATTTGGTATTTGCTGTAACGAAAAGACGTTGGCGGGTGATAGAGAGATAGTGATAGGAACAGCACAATGGAGATGACGTGGCTTTTTTTTTGTTTATAACCCGAAGCTCACGCGTCAGTTCTAGGCGCGTCTTGTTCACTGTGGATAAGATTACAGAGCTGATTATTTAATTAATCCATAAAACTGTTAAAGAAGTTGCGAATAAAACTGAAAATCATGAAAGAGAATTCGATATATTTGAAAAGTATAGCCCATAGAAAAATTAAAATAAAAGTCAGAAATGAAAATGAAGTTTTTGACAATGGAAATTTTTATTTTAGTAATTAATACAAGTTTAAGATGTAAAAAAAATGAAAATCCATGGGTGAGAGTAGGACATCGAACGCATGGGACATCCAACCAAATTGATCTAACAAAACTGTAATAAATCTGTTTTAATATACACCAAATATACAATATATGTTATTGAAGAGTTTAGACTGAGACATATGACTTTCACTCTCTTTTATTTTTTAACAATTAACACCGATCAGTTCTTCTTTAATTTTCACGTAATAGGTAACTAGTTATTTTTATATACTTATTTATATAATCAGTTAGAAGTTGTAACTACCACTATTAATATAATTTAAATCACAGCTATTAATTACTAGTAGATTGTATGTAAAAGAAAAAAAGGAGAAATGAGAAGGTGAGATTCACGTGCGTGAAGGGGAAGAGGAGCATGAATGTAATGTTGATGCTACAATTTTGTCAGTGTTGGAAATTGGGAAGATCTTGCAGTACTTGGGTCACTGTCGTTGCGCCACATATTTTTGTATTTCTGCCGACAGGAACACGTATCTCTTTAGTTAGGTCAGGCCTATATGAGATACTTCAAGAAACAACCATTGGCCCAATAAGAAATTTGGTGATTTTAGTCGACGACCCTTGACAAAATCGACAAGGGCTGCCGGTTCTCAGCCCCCAAACTAATCGGATTTCTGTTGGGATCCACTCGTTCTTTTAACCTCCGTCTATTTCCCCCCAATCTTAACAATTTATGTCGGTTCCCCCAAATTCAATTTTTTAAAAAATTGCGATCAATTCACTAAACCGCGTTTTAGGCATATCGCGTTTTGGGGGGGAAATCTACAGAAATCAATTTGTTTGGGGGGAAATATGCGGAGATATAAAGTTTAGGGTGAATTATACATAACTTGTTGAATTAAGGGGGAAAAGGCTGAGCGTATTCAACCCAAAAAATTTCTAGATATCTAACATCATATTTATCTATTTATAATCACAACATAATTAGTTCTCAAGATATCTAACATCATACTTATTTATTTATAATCATAACATAGCTAGTTATAGAACCTAAAAACACATATATTGCTATGAAAAAAATGGTATAGACCGTAGAAGACACATTTTCAAGTTTAGCTTTACGATTTTAAAATAATGTCAAGTTTGCGTTCCAATAAAATCATTTTCGCACTTGAATCAAAATAATTGATTAGTGCATTAATGAGACCACCAACTTACCCTTCTTTTAGAACACATTTTCTTGTTTTAAAGTCGGGTTTTGGGGTTGTTTTTCAGAATATAAATTAGTTAAGAGAAACACTAATATGTGCATTTTTTATTTTGCTCATCGTCACAAATGATGATTTTTTTTTAATACTGAATTTTATTAATCTTAAAAAAATTTCAAAACAAAAACAGAAAGGATGAGAGCATAGATACTAATAGAAACCATACAATAACACATAAAAACGTCAGAAAGCAAGTCCTAAAGCAATCTAGAAAGGAGGGGCAAGATCATGGTTGTAATTTTTTGCTTGAGGTTGTATTATTCTTCATAATCTATATATATACTATTCAATGAAAAAAATAAAAAATATTTCACATGCATATACTTATCAACCTATTATTTCGACTTGATTAATATAATAAATTTATACTCTCTCTAATTACAAAGGAGGTTGCTGCTTATATTTTGGGACAGATGGAATATTAATTAATTAAGTCATGTATCATCCAGTAAATTAGTCGTGTAATGTGAAGTAAATCCGAAAAATAGTTGGGTTTATACCAAACTATGTTGTGAATATAAAGAAGCTATTCATATTTAAATATTTTTGAAAAACTTTGGTTTATACTATGTTTTAAATATAAAAAGAGGCTATTTATGTGTTAAATATTTTTAAAAATCTTTGGTTTATAACTCTGCATATTTCCCCCCCAAACAAATTGATTTCTGTAGATTTCCCCCCCAAAACGCGATATGCCTAAAACGCGGTTTAGTGAGTTGATAACAATTTCAATTTTTAATTGAATTTGGGGGAATCGATAGAAATTGTTAAGATTGGGGGGAAATAGGCGGAGGTTAAAAGAACAGGTGGATCCCGACAGAAATCCGATTAGTTTGGGTATGAGAACCGGCAGCCCAATCGACAATAACTTTTCTTTATCTGGCCATGCAATTGCAAATCCCCGACAACTAAATCTTCCTTTTCGCATTTTTAAAGTGTTATCTACTTGCAAAGTAACTAACAATATATTGATAACATAATGAAAACAACGTAACTAAAACAGCTGATTAAGGAATAATCAGTTCATTTCATCCACCAACTTCTCACCAATAATGATCAAACAGCTTCCTTATTTTAAATTTAAAATAATGGCCGTTTACTCACGATCCACAGTAGCGTCGGTAGGTAATAAAAATTTGAATAATTATACGCCGTGTCGAGTTTAAAACAAATTACTATAAACAAAAAGATTCGTTATATTTTAGCCACAAATAAAAGAAAGATTCGTTATAAACAAGCCCAACACAAAGATTCTCGTTTCTATGTAAGTAACACATTCACAAACACAACATAAACAACATTTTAAATTACACACATTTACACTTTCAAATCATAAGTTAAAAACCACAAAACATCCCCCACACGGCCACACATTCTCACAACGGAAACATATAACTCCACCTCTGTTCTCTTTAGCAGGCCAAAGCGGTATCCGGTACCAAATTCCGGTTCATCTTATCATCAGAGTCTTCTTTGGAGATCACTAGAGTCTTTCGAGTTTCATGCCGCCTCGAAGCTCCTTTTGATCTGTTCCCTTCTTTTGTGATCCTCCGTCCTAGTTTTGGCGACTTTGCTCGAGTTGGAGGAGCCTGTGTTTTGTGTACACCATTACAAATCAGCATAATGCAGAGTTTAAAATTCCAACAATGAAAAAAAAAAAAAGTTTTAAGGTGTTACGGTTAATTTCTCTATTTTTGTGAAAATGTTGTAGTGAAATTGTAGACAACCTTGTGTGTTACCTTCTTAAGTTCAACCTTTGGAGGAGGCCCTTCATGATAAAAGTTTGGCATTGGGTTTGCTTTGAACATCAAACTCTTTCTTAACTTCCTTAACGCTGCATCATTTTCTTCCTTTAAAATTTTGAGTTTCAAAGGGACAAAAGTATATAGATCAGAAACATTTAATCATATACAGTATATGTCATTGTTATTAAATTCGAGCTTAAAGGATTAAAGCATGTCACCTTGTTCCTTGCTTCGCTCTGCGTTTTCTCAGCCTCCATAGCTTGGTGTTTCTCCTCCAGCTTTGTATAGAACTGAAGAACATCAATCAATTAAAACGAATGGCACGACGTGTAACAAAAACTTATTAAAGTGGAAACGTTAAAGACAAGTAACTAAAAAGAACAAAAAATGTAACCTCCTTCCGCTTCTCTGCTCGTTCGGTGGATCGAAACGAAGGAGCTACGGTGACAATAGTTCTTGATTTAGAAGACTTTGCAGCCGATGTAGCGCTGTCAACAATAATGCAAGACTTGATATTACCACACATGTTTCAGGAAACCAAACAAATAAACTTTGTAGACAAGGAAACATACTAAGAAGCAACAGAGCAAGAATCTTCCTCATCAGAAAGCTTCTTGTTCTTTGGCTGCAATGGTTTCCTAGGTACCTGAAAGTCGCAATAATATGGTTAGACATAAGCAACTGCGATTCAAGAAGAGTAAAGATTCGTATAAAACACCATACAAATCTGACCTTTGTGGCATGATTTTGTACTTTACTATACCCATCTGGAAACACTTTAGACACAGCCGCTACCACTTCATGAGATTCACCAGCAAACGAACGTGTTGCGGATGAAGCACGCTTCTCAGTAGCTAAAGCAAACGGCTGTGGAACGGTGTTCCTTATTTTGTTACTCCCACGACCCGTTTTGGAACCATGTTTCGCAGATAAAGCCGACTTATGTACAGTTTTAGAACCTCCAGCTATCTCGACATCGCCGTCTTCTTCTGATGGCTTACCAACTGGGATCTCACTTGTACACTCTTTAACATCATATTCTTTCACTTCGATGTTCTCCTCTGTATATCGGAGCTCTGTGTTCGCAGTAGCGGCGTCGTCATCGCGCGGTACTGAATCTAAAAGAGGCAGTACAGAGACATTTTCTTGAATTGGATTACAAGAATCACCATTAGCATAGACCACAACACCATCTGGCTCCTTGTCCATACAGATATCTGTCACAAAACACCGATCATTAGTAAAAATGGATATAAGTTTTGCAAAAGTTAGGATCATATTACTCATATGAAACCATTACCTTGCAAGTGCCTTAAAGATATGATTCAATATGATATGTTTGGTATACTCAACACAAGAAACTATACTATGCCTCTTTATAATCACAGACATATAATATATACAACTTATTAATAAAACTAAAGTATGTTTAGTTACGAATGATGACCAAGAATTCAACTAACATCTGAATTATTCCCTTAAAAAGCATTAGGCTAACCAAACGTGGGACCTCAAAGACAAATACAGCTTTTGTATGAAAGGAAAACAATATAGTAATTGTAAAGCATACACAAATACATATAATAATAATAATCAATCGTTGTTTCAATTTCTCTAAAGGATAAATTAATATATTAAACTGTACACACACGGCCAAACTCTTTTTGCATAGTCAAGAAGGATCAACCAAGAAAAGATAATTTGTTCATCATGGCTTGGACCAAAACATAAACTTTGGGACTTTCTTTGTCACAACTAATTTTTAATTAATTATCGTTAAAAAAAAAAACTAAATTTAATTAAGCAAAACACAGAAGATGAAAACCAAATTTAACAATAAGAAACTCAATATTTAGTTGTTTAACAAGCCGATGCTTCTTGCATTTAAACAAAAATGAACATGCAGCTAAAAAAATGTCAAGTTTCCTTCATTTCGATGCTAACCAGAGCGATTTTCCTAAATTTTGTTGGAATCGAAACAAAACAAGCTTTTATAAAAATGAAATGTAGAGAGACAAAGAGGATTCTCAGATAGAGAAGTGACCTCAGTGAAACTACGATCATCAATCGCAATCAAGAAACGAAGCAGATAAAGGAAAACGCAATCAAATAGATGATATCGAAGTAGAAGTTTGTTTTTGCTCACCCATTGTTCTCGTGATAGGCGAGAGAAACTATGTAACCGCTCTTTCTCTCTCTATCTCTTCTGTGTGTTTGTTTCTGACTTGTGAGAATGATGATGATGATGATGATGATGATACTTCGCAATTTATGTTGTTGGTGTGTATTATTTTATACCATCTCCTTCCTCGTCGGTGCTAACGCCGTTACTTGACGGCTCTCTCTTAGTGCTCGCACTAAATAAACATTTGTTTTTACCAACTTAAGGTTTACTGCATAATAATTTTTATATACTTCTTAAGTTGGTTGATAAAATACGAATCGTATATGTGTTGATGTCTTACATCTTTGAATGATTGTTGAACTATTTTTATATCATATACTTCCCATCGGTTGTTCATAATACATGTATTTGTAAAATTTGATTCATGATCTTGTAAGTTTACACCAGCATCGAATAGCATAACATAAGCAGTAAACTACAAAGGTTTGGTTTCTAATCGTAATATTATAATTTATATTCAAGAATCTAAATAGCTTTCAAGTCAGTGTGGGACAAGTTTTTTCAGCAATTATGCAAATTTCTCATCATATATGTGAACTATATTGAATATTTCCACACAATCATTAAGATAGCATAAAAGGACAAGATATCAAACTATTATTTCCCATACCTCCAATTTAAGTTTAGCTACAACTATAGTATTTTTGTGCAAGTAGTCAAAGTACATCTGTTATATTTTGTTCATTTACAAAAAATAAAAATAAAAGAAAACTGGGTCATGTATTTACTAAGATCTTTTTTTTTTAAATATTTTCTATCGTCTATAATCATATAAAAAACACACACATAACTACAAGTCTACAACATAGAACCACTAACCATTCAATCACAAAACATTGCCACACAAAATTACTTTATTGGTGTACAAACGTGATTTTGGACTTAGCAATGAATCCTTTAACTGAACAAATATAAAAAGAAACAAATAAAGTGATAATTAGAAAAGACATAACATCCTTATTGGCATTGCATCCAATCTTATTTATTGCTCATTGATTTTGATTATCCCACACCTAAACCCTTATTGAAAAACTCTTCCCACCACCCTTGATTATTAATTTAAGTTTAAGATAAGCATCTCATTACGTGTATATTCCTGATATGCCCTTGTTTATATGATGGTCAAACTCAGTTATCAAGGTCATAAATGGGATTTTCCGAAGAAGACGTGGGAGGATTGAGCTGTGTGTGATAGAGGTATGCGCTGAGTGGAGTAAAAGAAAGACTATCCAACAAATAAGTGGGTCGGTCCCATTTGTCTATAGCCAAACCATAATAATAATTCCTAAAGAAGGTTACAGAAAAACAATCATAATTTTTTTCTTTTCACAAAATACAGTATTTTAGTTTGGAACATATATACGTCCAAGTTAGCATAATAATTACTCTTACGGGTTGACGGTTTTGTATAGTATTTGTCTTCATATGCCGTCAAATTATAGAATTGATATTTCTTCCATCCGTGTATTATAAAATGATCGCAATTTCTATAAGAATTTCCCAACCTTCAAATGAAACTTAATATCCAACAAACCACAAACGTATACAAGTCTTTCGTGACTACTACCAAGACACATTTGTTAGTAGCACTAGATAGTAGACTCAGCAAAGGTTTTTTTTTTTTTTCTTAGAGAGTAATCCGAATTTTTAATATTCGACTAACTTTTCTAAGATTAGTATAGTTAATCACCAAATTTTTCTATTGGTTTTAAGCGTGATACCATTTCGACAAAATGGAAGTGGTTAGATAATCTAAAGATTTTGTCTACAACTCATTTTCAAAGAAGCACAACTAGCTACCACCATTTAATCTACGGCAAAGGTTTGTATGTAACTACAACTATTGTGTTAATTAAGATTCAGTGACATCATTATTACGTATTAGAACGAAATATTAACATGAATAGAACTTAATTTTATGTACAATACACAATCGTAACAATTTCAAAAACTCTTAACGTTCATTGTTCTTTGATTGAAAGTGTAATTATCTAGGATCAATGTATAGTCTATGCAACATAAACATTGAGTTTTCATACATATATTTTTATAGCATAAGATATATTCCAACTTTCTTAGTGAAAATAAAACGAGGATGTTAGAAAAGGCAAAACTAATTAGATATTCCTCAGTCTTATAATGAGCTTGTTTACCAATATTAAAAGTAAACGGTTAATGAAAACAATAGTTACTTGCATACTGTTGATTGTCGTTATGAACCAAGAGCTAGCTAGCTATTAATTAATTTTTAAACTTGAACAAATGTAACTATTAAGCTGACTCAGCATCCACGTAAGCAAACACAAACAAATTAACATCACCGTGACTGTTTGACGACGACGACGGCGATTTGATTGAAAGCAATGGTTGAATCGGAGAGAACGAAGCACACATGTCTCCGACTTGAAATCTCCGGCGCCGATCCGATTTTCGTCAAAGGCACGTGGCACCAATCTCGTTTCGATATCTCCGTCACCGATGGCTCATCCTCTTGGGTTTGCAACGGTAAACAAAAAAACCCCCAAATTTCCTACTGTCATTAAGCTTTCGAAATTTGATTTTCTTTTTGTTGGTTTTGAATTGAAGCGACGGAGGAGGAGGTTGCGGATCGGGCGGCACAATGGGACCAACCAGTATCGGAGTATCTCGAGCTCGCCGAGCAGTACTTAGGGTTTCAGCAACCCAATTCAATTTACAGTTTCTCCGATGCTATTGAGGGATGTAAACGGGTTAGTTCAAATGTTCCTTATCTCCTCTGTGCCTGATGCTTTGATGATCTCAAGAAAATTGCCAGTTTTTGGGTTAGGCAAGTTTTGTAGTTGAGGAGGAATCATATAGAAATAACTCTGAAACTTTCAATGTAATGTTCGTCTTTTGATAATTCTAAGAGTAGAAGGAAGCATCAAGTAACTGAGCTTTAGATTCCTTTGTTATTGGAGAAATGGTTTCTTCATTATGCTAGAGCAAGGCTGAGATGAGATTTTGGATGTTTTCTTGTCTGTGATTGTGTTTGGTTACACAGCTATCTTGGACGTTTGAGAAAGAAGGGACTAAACTCGAATGGCGATGGAAATGCAAACCATCACAGACAGCAAGAAGACCACAGTCGAGATCTTGGACTTTCTTATGGAGGCTAATATAAGGCTAAGTGTAGGTCTCTACGCTACATGTTGTTACTTCTGGGGATTTTATTGTGATGTTTGAGAATGAAAAGGCTATAAGGGTTTATCATAATCTGTTTTGGCAATCAAAGTATGATGGAAGAGACACTAAACTGTTTGATCTATGTTTCTTAGAATTGACATCTTTATTCTCTCTCAATTAACACTTGGTGATTACCTAAATTATTCTTGATATAACTCCACAGGAAGAAGTTGTGAACAAGACGAGATCATTTGAGAAGATGAAAAGTGAAGCCGAGAAATGCTTAGTGCAAGGTGAAAAACTCTGCAACGAGAAAACAGAGTTTGAGGATGCAACTTATGCAAAGGCATGTGATTATATCCTTCTTGCTTAAACTAGAATCATTGGCTTTTTCTAGTCTTAGTCATGTTTAGCATTGGTCTTAGTCTTCTTCCTTCCTTTTTTCAAGCAGTTCCTTTCTCTCTTAAATGCAAAGAAGGCAAAACTCAGAGCACTAAGAGAGAAAGAAGATTCAGGGAGAGCAGTTGAAGAGGAAGAAGAGTCAACAGACCAAAGGTGAGAGCTGTGAGAGTGGAGGAAGTGGTCATGAGCAGAGCGAGGAAGAAGCCTCAAAGAAGGCAACAACAAGCAGCAAAGGCCGTGGCCGGAAGAGAGCTGCACGCAGCTAAAATATTCCCATTGCCTTGAGATTTCCGGTCATAGAAGATTCCGGGAAAACATCTTTTGGTCGAATAGTCTCTAGAGTTTGTAACTTAATTTGTATTGCTTGCGAGTTGTGTGAATGTAAATGCAATTCTAATTTCAATGTGAACCGGAGTTAAGTTCTAACCAACGGTTCTTAATTAGGTTCTACACCATGTAGAACTGAATTGAACCGGAAAAAAAACATCTAAACCGACGGTTATTAAGTAGAATTGAATTGAACCGGAAGGAGAAAATTCATATTATATTTAATGAACTATTAAAGAAGATGCAAAATGATTTTGTAGTGTGCGTGAGACGAAATTGCAATCCCATTTCCCTCCAACGGCCTATAAAGGCACACACCCACACGCGAAATCTTACTGTAAAAGCTAGAGAAGGAAACGGTTACAGAAGCTCGGCGAAATCAAGAACTCTCGAGAGCGGCCATGGCGGAATTGGTGATTTTCCGGTCAAAGAGGGACCGAAAGTTCTACAGAGGAAACGTGCAATACTACAACAGAGAGGAAGAGAGTTTCGCGATCACCAATGGTATTTCACATTTCTCTTTTCTCTTTTAGTTTCGTTTCGCATTTCACGGAACAGAGTCGCGTGAACTAATGGATTAGAGTTTCTGATCGGTGTTTTCTGATGCGAATACGGAGACTGAAGTTGTGGAACCTCCGATAATCTTAGGTTTATAGATGCGGAGATGATTGTGTATAGGTCGAAACTTAGCCGATTTCCTGGTTTTCTAGTCAAATTTGTTGATCGAAACTGAGAATGTGAGGTTTTGTTGATGATTTACTTAGTGTTCTTCCGATTGTACTGATGATTATTCTCGTCGATTGATTGGGTTTTCTGACGCCATGGCTGATTCCGATCGTTTTTGTTGATGATTTACTTTGTGTTCTTCCGATTATTCTCGTCGATAGATTGGGTTTTCTGGCTGATTCCGATCGTTTTCATGACAGATTTACTGCTGATTTTGTTATGTTTGTGGATTTCGAAACTATTGATTTATGGAGGTTGTTCATGTTGTTGTTGCCATGGTTATTGATCATTTCCTTCATCGATCCACTGGGATTTCTGGTTCGTATGCTACAAATGCTGATTTGGATGGTCTTGTCAACAGATTTTTGTTGCTCTGATTTGGATTTGTTTTCTTTCTTGACTGTGACTGTGATTGTGCAGTATGGCGTAAGAGGTGGGCTGGTGCAGCCGTTTGGAATCATGTGGAAGGTCCTCACGAGTTTTTGGTCAGAGACATTAAGGTTGGTCTTACTATTATACGAAACATTGGACTTTGAGATGGTTTTAATCAGACTTGTTTTCTTTTTCATAACAGAAGGTGGAGGTTATTCGTGATCCAGCTCCAGGAGGGCCTATCATCAACCCTGCTAACGTAAATACTGAAACCTATATATATTATAATTGAGGATAGAGAGATGTATAGTTTTCATGAAAATGTCTTTTATCTTTTCTTCTCAGGATGGTCCGTCTCTTTCAAAGCAGTTGATGAATGACGTCAAAACCAGAGAGACCATAGGTCGCAGAGAATTAGTCTCAACTTACTTAAAGAATAAGAAGAGGATCGAGAGATTAACAATCTCTATTGCGTTGAACAAGAAGAAAATCAACGGTCCAGGCACTGGTTCCAGCTTCGTCGTCCGCCAGTGGAAGAGAGAACAGGATGCATCGAAACGTATCGTCAGCAGGATCGAGAGGAACAACTTTGAGAGGAGATACAATAAGAGAATACTCTAAATGAAGACTTTCTTTTTTGGCATAATAAATACAGAGAGACGGAGAAAGACATGGGATTAGGGATTGAAATTGTAAATCCAGTGAAACTGAGCTTTTGTTTGAGATTGATTTTAGTTTCATTTCATATGTAACCCCTCTTTGACCAATCTCTGGATGCTTTAGCTGATTCTGTGTAGCTGTTCTTGGGTTAGGCTAGTGTTTGAACAAATTTGTAGTTGAGGAATCGTACATAAAAATTACTCTGAAACTCTCAATGTAATGTTCGTCTTTTGATAATTGGTATGGTGGAGTTGTCTCTCAAGACTTTGAATTGATAAAAAATTCATTTCTTAAAACTTTCAAACTTTCCTCAAGGAGGGTATGGTGGAGTTGTCTATAGTAGTAAGACCATTGGATCAGCACAATTAATTGGATTACAAGACAAGTAACGGGTATACATGTTTCTTAGAATTTGCAACTTAAATTAATCTTAGGAAAAAGTGGCAATTTCTGAATAGTCAAGTGTGTGTACTCAAATGTCATTTATATGTTTCCTTGGCTATTTTCTACTTCAATTGGTTTGGGCTTTTTAAGTTGTCGTTTGGGCTTTGGGGTATAATAAGTTTTCTCATTCCTAATGGATATGATGTCTCATCCTAGTCTTTTGCCGAAAACCCTACATTTATTTCTCCTATATAAAACCTTTTATTTATTCTCTTTAGAAGAATCCTCTTTACTGAATCAAATCCATCAAGATCCGAGAAACGTTCATCGTGTTTGTGACTAAGCACCTTCGCTTGCAGAGAGAAATCACAGTGGTTAAGTTCTATTTTAGTCTCTTCCTCTGTGATTCTCTGTGCAAGCAAAAGAGCTTGCTCCCCAAACTTATCTCTCCCCTGGTTTATTTATATCTCAGATCTACTTCAAATCGATATCTCCGTCACCGATGGCTCATCCTCTTGGGTTTGCAACGGTAAACAAAAAAACCCCCAAATTTCCTACTGTCATTAAGCTTTCGAAATTTGATTTTCTTTTTGTTGGTTTTGAATTGAAGCGAGTGAGGAGGAGGTTGCGGATCGGGCGGCACAATGGGACCAACCAGTATCGGAGTATCTCGAGCTCGCCGAGCAGTACTTAGGGTTTCAGCAACCCAATTCAATTTACAGTTTCTCCGATGCTATTGAGGGATGTAAACGGGTTAGTTCAAATGTTCCTTATCTCCTCTGTGCCTGATGCTTTGATGATCTCAAGAAAATTGCCAGTTTTTGGGTTAGGCAAGTTTTGTAGTTGAGGAGGAATCATATAGAAATAACTCTGAAACTTTCAATGTAATGTTCGTCTTTTGATAATTCTAAGAGTAGAAGGAAGCATCAAGTAACTGAGCTTTAGATTCCTTTGTTTGATGGAGAAATGGTTTCTTCATTATGCTAGAGCAAGGCTGAGATGAGATTTTGGATGTTTTCTTGTCTCTGATTGTGTTTGGTTACACAGCTATCTTGGACGTTTGAGAAAGAAGGGACTAAACAAGCTAAATGATTCTGAACAACTTGGTTGGAATTTTGTTTCCTTCAGATGTTTTTTTACCTATTACTCTATAAGTTTCGGGGGAGATAGCAAATTTTATGATTCTTGCGTTTTCAAGTATTAAGCTTTGTAATTCTTAGGTTCTGTTTTTGAATAAAACGTCTGAGAAATTTGTGAATTCTATCTCGTTACTGGTCGGTCTCTTGATCAAATAATGCAATTCGAAAATGTATTGTACCAAATGTTGAGGAATCACAAAATGCAGGGAGTAGAATTGAAAAGAAAAAGAAAAGTACTTTGTGGGTCCTCAGAGCATTCTACAAGAAGCATCTTTGTCGTTCATTTTTTTAACTCATTAATTCCCACCCGTTGGATCTTTGACATCTTTTAGCTTCAAAGCAAGGCAAAAGCCCAACCACCAACCGAATTTTACTTCATTTGTATCATATTTTAGTTTGCTGTATCATATTTTAGTTTGCTTCAAACAAACCTCTAAGATATATCTATTCTAGTATTATTATTATCCATGATAAAAATCTACAGACGAAACATAAAAGAAAAATAGCAATTTTAGCTCTATTGAAAAAATATGTTAAATTTACATAAACATGAAATCTCTAACAAGATAGAAAATGCTGTGACATTATACACTAAGTGTTCAAAAAAATGGTGTAAAATTCGGTATTAACAAAGTAAAGAATCAAAAATCTTAAAATGAGTTTTTGTCTAATGAGTACATATATGTAAATTGTACAAGAAAGTGTTAACCTTTTGTTGTGTGTTTAATTAGCCAGAAGCAAGTAACCAAAGTGTGGTAAGTGAAGAAGTAGCGATTGTGATCCAACAAAGGAAAGCTAAAGCAACAGAGAGTTGACACCTCCAACACTGTGCTTCAAAACTGCAGCTTCATAAATCTCCAAAGTATAAAACCGTTATCCCCGCTAGGGAGGAAGCACCCGCTAGAGACAATGTCGCCGTTACCTGAAAACCGGAGCAAAACATACAAGATGGTTTTGGTGATTCTTGTTCTCATTTACTAGAGAGAAAGAGAGAGACTGACTAAAACAGGGCTAAGAAGCGTTTTCTTTCGCACTAACGCGAAGGTGTCTAGTATCGCGAGACCGAAACTCCATAAGAGATGCAACCCCATTGCTGCTATTAGGTAGCTGCAACCAAACTTCAATGCATAAGAACAAAGAAACAGTAACAAAATATGCATAAAGTTTGACATCTTTTTTACTCTACTTATACTTGAGAGAATGTTAAATTGGTTACAGAATCAAAATGTTTCATCTGAAAGCATATCATAGCTCTGATGATTCTCCATAAGTTAACTACTGTCTGTCTATGTATGCTCAAGAAGATTGACTTTACTTCTCTCAAAAAGCCGGATTTTGCAAGTTTCAAGATCCTTGCACTTCAGGAACCAATTCACAAAATCAATGCTGATCCTAAATCCAATTGTGCTGATCCAATGCTGCTACTACTATAGACAACTCCACCATACCCTCTTTTTTTTGCGGCTCAAAAATATTAACACTTGCTTTTTAGTCACACAAAAAAATTATATATTCGACCCTAGACCCAAGGTTTAACCCTCGTACATGAAGCTAATTTGAAATTTCCTTTCTTGGATCTCCACGATGTTTATTTCTCGAAGTGAACATTCTTGTGAATCTTCCCGAAGAAGAACGCATGAATATTGGGACCTCTCACTAAAGCAGTCTAGAACCGTGGTACTTTCACGGAAAACTAGAATCACGTTTTAGTAAGAAAGAAACGTGGAGTTGTTAGGCAACGGGTAACTTTGATCAAAGCATCATTAAAAAGAATTCATACTTCGATAAAAATAATATCTTATTATACAACTCCAGAGTTTGAAACAGTAAGGGTATCGTTTCCTTATGACACAAGTTATATAGATTTCTTTTTAACATATTTGTCATTTTTTACCCGTTGCCTAAAAAATCAAAATAGGAAACCCATATATAATTAGAGAATGAAAATAGGAAACCCATATATAATTAGAGAATGAAAATAGGAAACCCATATAAAATTGGGAATTAGGTCTGTTTTGTTTTTTTATAAAGGTGGGAATTAGGTCTTTCTCGGCTGTAAGCTTGCTCTTTCGCTCTTTCTCTCTTTCTCCATCTCTAGCTCTAGATATTTTTTTTAGTTGAAAATTTATTTAATCACGAGTCTCTATGGAGTGGAGAAGTCTTCCTGAGGATTTGGTAGAGGATATACTCTCTAGGGTTCCTGCTAAATCCCTAGCACAATTGCGATCCACATCGAAACAATGGAACACTGTGTTGAAATCTGGTAGCTTTGCTAAGACGCATTCTGTTAATGCACCAAAGAAGGAATCTCTAATTATAACGTTGATTCATTCTAGGGTTTGCTTAGTGAGGATCAATCTCGGTGACAACAAGGCTGCTCCATCTGTTAAGGCAGTAACTCCATTCTACCTTAAAAATCCTGGTTCTTATTCTTCTTCACAAGTCGATATACTTAACGTCTTTCACTGCGACGGCTTATTGTTATGCACCACCAAAAACAAGAGACTCGTGCTTTGGAATCCATGTTCAGGGGAAGCCAAGTGGATTGAACCTAGAGACAACTGCAAGGAATCCGACTACTATGCTCTCGGTTACGACAACAAATCCTCCTGCAAGCAATACAAAATCTTGAGGGTGGATCGTCAAGATATACCAATCAAGAATGAGTACGAGATTTATGACTTGGCCTCTAGTTCGTGGAGAGTTCTTGGTGTGGCTACTGATTGGTTTTTAGCAGACTATCGTCGTGGCATATCTGTGAAGGGGGTTACTTATTTGGTTGCTACTCCAGCACCAAGAGGGCCAGATGCTGATTTCATACTAAGTTTTGATTTTTCAACAGAGAAGTTTCAAAGTCTGTCTCTTCCTCATCCTTTTCGGTATAGTATATCGGCTTTATCAGTGGTTAAAGAAGAGCAGCTTTGTCTGTTAGGTAGTAGGTTGGTTGAAAGTTCTGGGATGTATGATGAGGAGACATATCCATGTTTACAAATATGGGTGAGAACTAGTACCGGATCATGGAACAAGTCTGTAGCAGTGATAGAGAATTATAAGAAAGAGCAGAATTATCTATGTAACTTTTATAAAGGGAGGATGAGTTTCTTGGCGGACGAGCAGAACAAAGTTGTATTGTATTTGAACCCCGACAACATCTTAGACATTGTGCGAAAAAATAAAGGCATAAAAGAGCATCATCTTGGTGGGGATTCAAAATGCATATCACCTTCCTCAGTTCTTTTGAATTATGTTCCAAGTTTGGTTCATATCCAACAAGGGACACCTCTTGAAAGACGACGCAAAAGGAAAGCACGCAAAGCTAGTGACTTGTAGTTGTCAACTAATCTATCTAAGTCTCTTTTTCCTTGTGTTTCTTTAGGAAGTTTTCAAGTTTATTATTGTGTTGTTTCTGTCTGGTTTTATGGGGGGGGGGGTATTGAAAGTAGGATTTGAAGTGATTTAAGGTGATTTGTATTAAAATGACAAATCCAGTGTTATTCAAACTTGAATTCTAAAACCTCTTTTAAAATCCAGTGTTATTGAACTTGTGATTTTAAAATACACTTTCAAATCCAGTTGTTGGGGTCGGATTCCACCCCGAGATCGTCATTTGGATTGGACAAATGGAGGAAGACCGAGTTAGACCGCACCAGCCGAACCGCACCAAACCGGTCCGAGCCGGGTGTCAAACCAAAGGCCAGCTGGAGACTCCTTAATGGGCCGAACCAACATCCGACGAAGCGATTCGAGCCGAGGCCCATCAAAGACTTTCCTTGAACTGAAATCGGCGCGAGCCATAAAGGAAAGTTTACATTTTTGCGGAGTCGGCGCGAGCAGAAAAGGAAAGTTTACATTTTCGCGTAAAGTCGGTTGTAAAAGTCGGTTCCTATTCTCTTATAAATAGGAACCGATAGTCATTATCTAGGGAGGACTTTTTGACACACATAAAAGGCACAGGCCACATATATTATAGCTCGCTCAACAGCTAAATAAAATAACCATCATTTGGATCGACTCTTGCGTTTATTTACGAAATCCTCGGCTCTCCCTAAAAACATTAAGAATACCGTAGTGCAGTTTTGGCTCGCACAATTTGGCGCTAGAAGGAGGGGTATTTGAGACTAGAAAACACAAGAGCTCGACGAAATGACCGACGAAGAATTGAACAGATCCACACCAACCGGTTTGCAGAACGGGGACAGCGAAACAACAGTTCAGACGGAAGCGGAAAAGATCGCTGCCCTACAGAAGCAGACCGAAGAGCAAGAGATTTTGAACAGCTCGTTGACGCAAGAGCTCGCAACCTTGCGAGCCCAACTAAAAGAGAAAGAAGCACGAGGTGTCGCGCGACGTAAAAATTCCCATCCAAAGAATCTGGCTTTCGACTCCCGGGCTGATGAAGTGGACGGAGAAGAAGGGGACGACGTGGAAGAAACCCCGGAACGAGAGGGCCAAATTTCGCCGGATCGCACAACTACCAGATCGGAACGAACCAACAGACGAGCGGCGCGAACCAAGCAGGCGCCGGAAGGGGGCGAGGAGCGAAAAATTATGTTTGGACAAGGAACCAAAATTCCGCGCCACAGGACGAGAAGGTGTATTGCGAGTTCCATCAATGCTATGGCCACTCGACAGAGAGATGCCGCCATCTCGGAGCAGAACTCGCAAGAAAATTACTTAACGGTGAATTGAAAGGCGATCTGAAGCTTGAGGACCTAGAACGTCCCGAGCCAAGAGAACGACCGGAACAATCAGATCGACAACCGGGTCAACCAGCGGATCGACCAAAACGTGGGAGACGCGATGATTCAGACGAACCATCAGGGTCACGACAAAAAATCTACCTCATATTGGGCGGCTCGCAATACTGTCAGGATACGGTGACATCGATCAAAGCTTTTCAACGCCGAACCGACGCGGCGGTTAACTGGTACGGACCACCCAAAATCCCAAACGTCGAGGTCACTTTCACGGAAAATGAAGTCATCGGGATCGATAGGCCGCACGATGATCCGCTCGTAATCACGCTAGCCGTCGGTAATTACGACATAGCTCGGGTCCTGATCGATACGGGTAGCACAGTCGATATAATCTACAAGAGCACGTTGATAAAAATGGGAATCGATCCGAATGACATAAAAACGACGCCAAAGCCACTGACCGGGTTCGGGGGCGAAACGACGATGTCTATGGGAAATATCATACTCCCAGTCGAAGCGGGAGGGATTACAAAGATGGTGAATTTTTCCGTCTCGGATAATCCTCCGATCTACAATATCATCATGGGCACCCCTTGGATAAATTCGATGCGAGCCGTGCCATCCACTTATCACCTTTGTCTCAAGTTCCCCACTCCGACGGGAATCAAGACCATCCTCGGCTCGCAGAAAGATTCGAGAATCTGTTTTATGACGGAACACAAACTCCGTAACCCGTTACCCAAACCAACTCCAGAAGAAAACCGAAAAAAGGTTAAGACGAACCGAGAGTCAGTGAACGGTCTGGCCAATCTCTTATAGCAATTACAGATCACCGACGAGATCGAGCCGCCCAGGAAGAAAACTGGCAAAAACGAGGATCCCGTCATCAAAGAACCAAGCTGCGAAGCGGTAATATCCGTCTGCATAGACGAGCAGAATCCTGAAAGATGTGTGGAGATCGGAGCAAACCTAAACGAGACAATAAGAGAAGAATTGATCTCCTTCTTGAAAGAAAACGTCAACACCTTCGCTTGGACAGCCGAAGACATGCCGGGGGTAGATATCAACATCGCCTGCCACGAGCTGAATGTCGACCCGACATTCAAACCAGTAAAACAGAAGCGAAGAAGATTGGGGCACGAGCGGTTAAAGGCAGTAAACGACGAGGTGGAACGCCTGTTGAAAGTGGGCTCGATCGCCGAGGCAAAATATCCGGAATGGCTCGCCAACCCAGTAGTGGTCAAAAAGAAGAACGGAAAATGGCGGGTTTGCATAGATTTCACGGATCTGAACAAGGCGTGCCCAAAAGACAGTTTCCCGCTCCCTCATATCGACCGGCTCGTAGAAGCAACAGCGGGAAATGAACTGCTGACCTTCATGGATGCCTTCTCAGGTTATAATCAGATCCGGATGCATCCCGACGACAGAGAAAAGACGGCGTTCCAAACAGAGCGAGGCATCTATTGCTACAAAGTCATGCCGTTCGGACTCAAAAACGCAGGAGCGACATACCAACGGCTCGTAAATAAGATGTTTGCCTCGCAGCTAGGGAAGACGATGGAAGTTTATATCGACGATATGCTAGTGAAATCTCTGAAAAAGGAAGAACATGTGGCACATCTCCGCGACTGCTTCGAGCAGCTGAACTCACACGATATGAAGCTAAATCCAACAAAGTGCCGGTTCGCTGTAACATCCGGAGAATTCTTGGGATATCTGGTTACCTACAGAGGCATCGAAGCTAACCCGAAGCAAATCCAGGCTTTAATCAAAATGAGGTCGCCAGAGACAAAGAAGGAAATACAACAATTAACCGGACGTGTCGCTGCGCTCAACCGATTCATTTCACGATCCACGGATAAGTGTCTCCCTTTCTACGACACTTTGCGAGGAAACAAGAAGTTCGAATGGACAGCGAAGTGTGAAGAGGCTTTCCGCGAACTGAAGTCATACCTAGCAAACCCACCGATACTGGCGAAACCAGAAGAAGGAGAGCCATTATACCTGTATATCGCCGTATCAGTAACAGCAGTCAGTGGGGTCCTGGTTCGCGAAGACCGAGGAATCCAGAAACCCATTTTCTATGTAAGCCAAAGTTTGACTGACGCAGAGACGAGGTATCCCCAAACCGAAAAATTGGCACTGGCAGTCGTAGTAGCGGCCCGCAAACTACGCCCGTATTTCCAGTCTCACACGATCGTAGTTCTAACGGCGCTACCGTTAAGAACGATCCTGCACAGTCCGAGTCAATCCGGAAGATTAGCCAAGTGGGCAATCGAGCTGAGCGAATACGATATTGAATATCGAAATCGAACGAGCGCAAAATCACAGGTTCTGGCTGATTTCTTGATCGAGCTGCCAATCGCCGCCAGCGAGGAACCGAACCTTTCCGCTGATTGGCTTCTCCACGTTGACGGCTCGTCATCAAAACAAGGCGCCGGAGTCGGAATTCGACTCACCTCTCCGACAGGCGAAATCTTGGAACAATCTCTTCGCCTCAATTTCGGCGCGTCAAACAACGAGGCAGAATACGAAGCATTAATAGCTGGATTAAAGTTGGCGCTCGGAATTGGAGTTCGAAATATACATGCCTATTGCGACTCCCAGCTCGTCGCGAGCCAATTCACTGGAGAATACGCTACGAAAGACAAAAGAATGGAAGCCTACCTTGAAGTAGTCAAGAATCTAGCCGGACAGTTCGAAAAATTTGCCTTGGAGAAGATTCCGCGTGGAGACAACACCCAGGCCGACGCCTTGGCGTCCCTAGCCTCAACCTCCGATCCAGACTTGAAAAGGATAATTCCCGTAGAATTTATCGAACATCCCAGTATCGATATCGACGAACCCGAAGTTCTGATGACTATCGTCACAAACGAGCCGAACGATAACGATATACTTGACGGAGATCAGCCCGCGGATATGGAAATCGAGGAAGATACGGAATATGGTTGCGACAAAGAGTGGCTCAATCCGATCCGTGTATACATAGCCGATGGAGAGGTACCAGCAGATAAGTGGGCGGCTCGCAAGCTGAAAGCTCAAGCAGCACGATACGTCCTGATACGCGATGCTGTATTCCGATGGAGGTTCTCAGGACCGCTGCTCGCATGCGTAGAAGGGAAGAAAGCAAGAGAGATAATGAAGGAAGTTCACAGTGGATCATGCGGAAATCATTCTGGAGGACGAGCCCTGGCTATCAAAATAAAACGGCACGGCTACTTTTGGCCAACCATGATCAGCGACTGCGAAAAATACTCGCGGAAATGCGAGAAATGCCAGCGTCACGCTCCAACAATACATCAGCCGGCCGAGCTGCTGTCTTCCATCTCCGCACCATACCCATTCATGAGATGGTCGATGGATATTGTCGGGCCACTGCATAAATCGAAGCAGAAAAGGTTTTTGCTGGTTCTAACCGACTACTTTTCCAAATGGGTCGAGGCCGAATCCTATGCAAGTATAAAAGACGCCCAAGTTGAACAGTTCGTTTGGAAAAACATCGTTTGTCGGCACGGTGTCCCTTATGAAATCATCATGGACAATGGCTCGCAATTCATATCGGCTCGATTTCAAAACTTCTGCGACAAATGGAAGATCCGCCTTAGCAAGTCAACGCCTCGCTACCCGCAAGGGAATGGTCAAGCCGAGGCGACTAACAAGACGATTCTCGACGGGCTCAAAAAACGGCTCGATGCCAAAAAGGGCCGCTGGGCAGAAGAGCTAGAAGGAGTCCTTTGGTCTCATCGGACAACTCGATTAGAAAGACGCCCAAGTTGAACAGTTCGTTTGGAAAAACATCGTTTGTCGGCACGGTGTCCCTTATGAAATCATCATGGACAATGGCTCGCAATTCATATCGGCTCGATTTCAAAACTTCTGCGACAAATGGAAGATCCGCCTTAGCAAGTCAACGCCTCGCTACCCGCAAGGGAATGGTCAAGCCGAGGCGACTAACAAGACGATTCTCGACGGGCTCAAAAAACGGCTCGATGCCAAAAAGGGCCGCTGGGCAGAAGAGCTAGAAGGAGTCCTTTGGTCTCATCGGACAACCCCGAGGCGAGCCACCGCCGAAACGCCATTCGCACTCGTCTACGGGATGGAATGTGTCATTCCCCCCGAAGTGCATTTTCCCGGCGTACGACGATGGTTGTTACCAGAACAAGCAGACTGCAACCATATGATGATGCTGGACGAGCTGGATTTGATCAACGAACGGCGCGACCAAGCACTTATCAGGATCCAGAACTATCAGCAATCCGTGGCTAAGTACTACAACTCCAATGTCCGAGCCAGGAGATTCAGAGCAGGAGACCTAGTTCTCAGAAAAGTGTTCCAAAACACCGCAGAGAGAAACGCCGGAAAGCTGGGTGCGAACTGGGAAGGTCCTTACAAAATCACCGAAACAGTTCGCCCGGGAGCTTATCGGCTCGAAAACATGGCTGGCGAACCAATACCAAAGCCATGGAACGTTATGCATCTCAAAAAATATTACCAATAAGGCGCGAGGCACCATCACCTAGAACTACGCGTGACTTGATCCCCGCAAGGGGTACGTAGGCAGTTCGCTTTCGAGTGGATTCAGTTGCCCCTCCAAAAAAAAAAGGGGGGGGGAGTGGGGTACGTGGCTATACACTCCCATTCAAATGCAACACGGTTCGCCGTCAAAAGGATTTTATCGTCGCTAACACGGTTTACCGTTAACGCACTCTCAAAATCGATGTAACCCGATTTGCCGTTAACATAAGGCGAACGGTGAATTTTCCGTCTGTAACACGGCTCGCCGTTAAACACAACGATGAATAAAATTCGAACATCAGTTCTCTTAAACAGTTCGTTATTAACATCTCGATGAAAACTCATAAACTGCCACGAGCCGAATGTTGTTGGCCGCAACATTCGATCATCTCCAATCTCTTATTACAACTCTCACGCGCGCGCTATATAAATATGATCATCATCGTTTATTCCGATCCGTTAATCACTAATAGATGAGGACACGGAAAAAACTGGAATAAATCGATCAGAAACCCAACATAAACGCTTCGCAGCAAAGTTGGTCTAACTTAATTCGTCGCTATTTCGACCCGCGGCTTTCTAATCGAGTTGTCCGCGGCAAAAACCGAAAAAAGCTGACAAAAACCCAACATAAATGCCCCGTGGCAACGTTGGTCTAAATCGTTATCATCATTATATTGAACACCTCACGAAAAAACGTTGATACAATATCAAAACGCCTCACAGCTATGTTTGTTTCGACTGGCAAACATTTCATCAAGCCAAACCATTCGATCAGAAGACGGTTCGATTAAATATAAAAGGTCTGTGGATAAAGCCATCCAGGCATCAAGTACAAAAATAAAATAAAAAGCCATCGAGGCAACATACAAAAATAAACAACAGTTTAAATAGGGGCTCGGTTCGACGATTCCTGAACATCGGGCACGGATTTCTCGGCAATATCCTCCGGCTTCGAACCCACCTCATCAACTTTGCCAGGAACGCCCAGGACTTCGGCCACGTCCTTCTCAGAAGCCTCCAAAGCTCGGTTCGATGCCTCCGGGATATCGGATGAAGCCTTCTCAACCAGACCCTCGGTTCCGGGAGGCGGTCCGCTAGCTTGAGCAGGATTTATTGGGACTTGGCTCATCAATTCCGAGCTCGCACCAGCTGGCCTCGCCTCGGGAATCATCACCGGTTCAACTCCACTCTGAAATATAAGGGATTCCCTATTAGTACCCCATTGATCGACAATACCGAGACCAAGACGGTCTAACCGAGTAATAGTGTCGTCCCTAAGGTGTACCTCGGGCGGTTCGACGGGATCCGGAAAGGGAACGAGCTGACCGATTACACTGTCTAGCAGGGCACTAGCCTCTTCGGCGATCCCGGGATCCGAATCAATAAGCGCCTGAAGATCAGTAAGCTCAATATCAAGGTCCGGTGGATCGTCGCCTCGCATGTCGTTGATCAGTTCAACGTTGCCTTCTGCCTGAGCGATGCGCACGGCTCGTTCATGCATTCCATGAAGTCTCGTCAACCCAGACTTGATCGATTCGAGAAGTTTGGCGTACCGGCCGTTTATTCGGCACTTCACTTTTCTAACCTCGACCAGGAAGTTGGCATCCATGGCTCGCACTTTCTCATTAAGCTCGCAGATTTTACCATGGAGAGCTTTCATTTTGATGGCATCATCAACGTTTTTGCCGGCCATCTTGGCTGCAGCCTCCCGGTGCTTGGCCGATTCCTCCCGCTCCCTGGCCAATTCAGCCTCGAGCTTAGCCGCTTTCTCCTCGGCTTGTTTAGCTACTATGGCATGCGCCTTCGCTTCGACGTCATGCAATCTCTTCAGATTATCGGCATGCTTTTGAAGCTCTTCGAGAGCGGCCTGACTCGAGCGAGCCCTGGTCTCATAACCTTCGACGACCCTGTTGAAAGCCTCCGAAAACTGAACAAAAACGAAAAGCAATTGAGTATATATACGGAAACCTTCTTCGAAAGATAAGCGAACGGAAAAAGAACTTACCAAATGAAGACGAGAAGCCGCCTCTTCATACGCTTCCTTCTCCAAAAGCATGTCTGGGGGAGGAAGGCGAACCCCAGGAGTACTCCTGGCGAGAAAATTCGCCGCCTCGGTCTTCTGAAGAGAGCGGACCAGAGTGGGATCGACAGAGGAACCCGAAGGAGCGTCCCCTTTGACTTTCTTGGGCGCGTTCTCCTTAAGCCCTTCGATCACAGCTCTCTTCTTGCCCGTCGCCCCAAATGGCTCGCTCGCCAACGGCTCGCCGGTAGGGTTGGAAGCCTTCTTTCGCCCCCGGTTAAGGACTAAGGCATCCGGATCCCTCGATGTGTTCGAACGAGCCGGGGAAGGAGGTCTGGGAGAATTTCTCCGCTTCGAAGCCTTGCTCTTCGCCAAAGCTTCCTGGGCTAATTTGACCGCCTTCCCAACTTCCGTAGGCGGCCTATTACCAGGGTCTTTCTTCTCTGGATTGGGTTGTACTACCCTCTTACCCTCGCTCTTCGAGGATACAGCCTCACGGCGAGCCACCGGATCAACTTCAAGGCGAGCTTCCTTCGCTCGTCGTTGCTCTTTGAGTAACGCGCGTGCGGACTTTGGGGGCATTGTATTCGAGGGCTTGGGCCAGTTGGGAACTTCCTCGTCCGAACTATCTGAAGAATCGAATGAGTCGTAGGCTTGTTCGCGCGCCCTCTCCACTCGCTCCAGAGTAAAGTCTCGTTCCCAATTAACTTTCAGCTCGCAGGAACGGGTAAGGAATTCGGAAAGATCTGGCGGGAATCGAAGCGCCAACCGTCGATCTGTAAAACAAGAAGACCAAGCAATATTAGATAACGGCTCGCGAGAATTCGAAATACTGATTTTTCTTCGGCTCGCACCGATTTCCTGCCAATTGTTCCTGATGAACTTCCTCCGCGTACTCCCAACCGAAGCTCCACTTATTGGAACGAAGAAGAAATATTTCTCCCAGCCATCATCCTTGTTGGGGAAGCCATCGATAATCTTCCGATTCTTCTTGTTGGAGATGTAATAGCGAAGCGACTTCCCGCTACGACGAAACTCCAAGAGGTTCTGAAGGTGATGGATCCCGAGCGGAATGCCAAGCTCATAGCTCAAGACGATCAACCCAACCAGATGCCGCATGCCTCGCGGCAGAAGTTGACCAAGTGCGAGCCCGTATTTCCCTAAGAAATGAAGAATCAGGCTCGGGATGGGAAACCACAGGAAAGTCTGGTAGAAGTAGCTTTCATATAACGTCAAGCATCCAGGCGGCGGATCATCGGCTCTCTGATGGCTCGCTGGAAGGAGAAGCTCAACTTCTTCAGATATGTTGAAGCAACGGCGAAGCGATTCCAAGGATGTCTCGGTACAAAGTGTTGCACCAGGAGGGTTCCGGATTGACTTTTTCGAAGATCCCCTCGGGGCTCGCGTCGATTTGGTTCGCCTCTTTGCTCCCTGGGACGAACCGGCTCCAAATTTTGGCCGACTCGATGCTTGAGCAAAAGGAGGTACGAATGGTATGAGAATGTCGCCGATCGCCCCATCATCAAACGCTCGCTCAATTTTGATCGCCTCCGCATCATATATCGGATCCAGCGATAATGGAACGCGACCCGATTGATCATGGGAAAGCCAACGCTCTCCCATAGCCCCTTCATCTACATCAGTTGGCTCGCGTGCCTCGTTAGAACCATCACGCTGGGCAACCAGAGGCTCAGTCATCAGTCGGTCGATCTCAGCATCCCCCGTGGACCGAACCGACTGATTTCTGACTTTCGATTGCGAGCCGCCTGAATCATCGGATGAATCTGAAAACCAACGTCGACCCGAAGTCCCCGAATCGTTGGAATTATACGAGTGATCCTCAGAGTGATCTAGCCCAATGGAAGGAGTACGACTGCCTGAAGACATTCGGCTCGGAAGAAGATAGATCGGAAAGTTTGAAGATGCACCGGAGATGTGTTTTATCACGGTGGCGCGACCGAAGAACACGAAGAACACGAAGAACTTTCAAAAAAAGAGAGAGAGAAAGAGAGAGCTACCTTTTACTCGGTCGAGGAGAGAGAGGCAGAATGAGAAAAATGAGCCCCGAGCTTCTTATTTATAGAAATTTTGGCGCGTGGGCGCGTCGGTTCGGGAAGATGAAACGGCGCGACCTAATCCACGCGCTGGCTCGGGAAGGCGAAACGGCATGACCTAATTCCCGCCTAAACTTTAGGGCTTCCATTAAAGGTTAGTGGGCCCGGAGACGTTTCAGATCCTAAGTTCACATACCGATAAAGCAGTTCGACATCGTTTCATCAGAAGCAATTAGCGAGCCAAACATTTTGCGAGCGAAGCAACATTTGGCGAGCCGTATCCACGGAAGAATCAAATGACAATGTCTTCTCACTTTCAAACTTTAGCTCATCACTCTTACATCGAAGACTAACGAGCTGGGGGCAAACTGTTGGGGTCGGATTCCACCCCGAGATCGTCATTTGGATTGGACAAATGGAGGAAGACCGAGTTAGACCGCACCAGCCGAACCGCACCAAACCGGTCCGAGCCGGGTGTCAAACCAAAGGCCAGCTGGAGACTCCTTAATGGGCCGAACCAACATCCGACGAAGCGATTCGAGCCGAGGCCCATCAAAGACTTTCCTTGAACTGAAATCGGCGCGAGCCATAAAGGAAAGTTTACATTTTTGCGGAGTCGGCGCGAGCAGAAAAGGAAAGTTTACATTTTCGCGTAAAGTCGGTTGTAAAAGTCGGTTCCTATTCTCTTATAAATAGGAACCGATAGTCATTATCTAGGGAGGACTTTTTGACACACATAAAAGGCACAGGCCACATATATTATAGCTCGCTCAACAGCTAAATAAAATAACCATCATTTGGATCGACTCTTGCGTTTATTTACGAAATCCTCGGCTCTCCCTAAAAACATTAAGAATACCGTAGTGCAGTTTTGGCTCGCACACCAGTGTTATTGGAAATATTTTTAGAAGTGGATTTTAAGTGATTTCAAGTGATTTTATAGTTATTTGGTGGGATTTCTTTGTTAAAAACAAATCACCTAAAATCTCATAGTTTTTGGTGGGATTCTAGAGTGATTTCATTAAAATCATAACAACTTCTCTAAAATCATCCTAAATCATCTAAAAATGAAATCACCCTAAATCACTATAAATCTCAAGTTCAATACATCCCCCTATATTTCTTTTTTTTTTGTCAATCAACTTCATTACTAAACGGGTTTCAGCCCAAAGGGCTTTTAAAAGTTCTTAATGCCTGTTTGGCTACAGAGTCCGCTACACCATTAGACAGGCGAGGGATAAACTTAAACTGAATGTAATCAAACGCTTGCACAATTAATTCAATATCTTCGAGAATACCATGCGCTTCCAGGATCCGAGATTTGGAGTTGATAGCTTTGATCAGCGTCAAGGAGTCCGATTGAAGCGTGAGTGATTTCAATCCCTTTTCAACTGCTGTGAAAAGTGCTTCTCTAATCGCAAGTGCTTCAGCCACAAAGGCGGATGCAACAAAAGATAAAGCGGCGGAGTGAGAAGAGATAACCTCTTCACCAGATAGAAAAATCCATCCGAGTCCTGCCGAACCAGTTGAAAGGTCTTCAACCGACCATGCTGCGTCAGTGCAACAGGTAATACTTCCTCTTTGATGATATGTAGGAGGTCCCCGCAGAGGTGGGGAAACTCGACAATTCACAGAGGATTGTGCTTCATTCCATTCTCTTGCATCTCGAACAGCTCTGAGGATTGTATCTTTAACCGTAAAAACCTTGTTTTCAAAGAGTTTTTGGTTTCTAGAAATCCAGAGAGCCCAGCAGATCCACGAGTAAAGGAGGCCTTTGTCAAGGCCGATGGGCGGTAATGTAATAAGATGATGGGCAGAAGCTAGCCCTTCTTGGACAGTCATACAAACAGAGGGGTCAAGATTTGCCAGGGTTAAGGCTAGATCCCAGACTTCTTGAGCATATCTGCAATGAAATAGGAGATGTAATATGGTTTCCGGTTTGTCACACCTGCAGCATTTAGGGTTAACCGGGATGCATCTTGATTCCAATTGGGTTCCAACAGGTAAGGCCCCTTGAATAGCTTTCCATAGAAAAAGTTTAATCTTTGGAGATGTCTTAACTTTCCACACTTGTTGATTCCAATTCACTGCAGGACAGATTTCGTGTGTGTCCTCCAGATCCGAAGCTTCCGCTGCCACTAGATAGCCTGAGCGTGTCGAATACTCGCCTGTTGGGTGTCCAAGCCAACGGCTCTTGTCCTCGGCTCCTAGCCTACTCGGTTTCAAGGTGAGAATATAGTCCTTGTACTCAGGGAGATAAAGGTCTAACTTATCAGTATCCCAATCTGATGAGTTAGGTAAGAAGAGATCCGAGACCCTAAGATATTGTGCTTCTTGTGTAGGTGGTCCCATGGGCTGGACTTGTTGAGTCAGGGAGAGCCAAGGTTCATCCCACACTTTAATGGATTTTCCGTTACCAATCACCCATCCCAGATGCTGTGATAGTAGATCTCGTCCCAAACACAAGCTTCTCCAACCATGCGAAGAGGAAGATGGGACTTGACTTTCAAGGAAGGAGGAATGGTGGTGGTATTTTCCAGCCAAGGTTCTGGCCAGTAAGCAATGCGGGTTATTCAGTATCCTCCATCCCAGCTTGGCGAGTAAGGCTGTATTAAAATTGTTAACATCCTTAAAACCTAAGCCTCCTAAATGTTTGGGTTTGGCCATTTTCTTCCAAGAGGTCCAACACATCTTCTTTTTTTTTCAGGTTCCGAGTCCCACCAAAACCTAGTCAGAGCTGACTGTATACGCTTACAGAGAGATTGTGGAAGCTGAAAGCATGACATTGCATAAGTAGGCATAGCCGCCAAGACACTCTTTAGCATGATCAGCTTTCCTGCACCAGAGAGGCGCTTAACCGTCCAGCTAGCAGCTTTTTGTCTGATTCGATCAACGATGGCCGTAAACATATCTTTCTTGCGTCTTCCGAAATGCTCAGGTAAACCTAAGTACTTCCCTGCACCCCCTTCTTTCTCTATTAATAGATAGCTTTTAACCCTGGCTCGGGTTTCGGGTGGAGCTTTATTAGAGAATGTGATAGCTGATTTCTGGAAATTGATCATTTGGCCCGAGACTGTAGCATAGTCATCCAGAATCTTCTTCAGTTCCTTACAGCTTTTCTTATTTGTCTTACAGAAAAACATTGTGTCGTCTGCGAATAACAGGTGATTTATTCTAGGACTTCTTCGTGCTACGCGTATGCCTTGAAGGCTCCCTGTCTGTTCTGCACGTCTGCACAGGCCGGATAAAACCTCACTACAGAGAATAAAGATATATGGCGAGAGTGGATCTCCCTGACGGATCCCTCTTGAAGGTATGATATTTCCCCTTGGTGCCCCATTAAAAAGAATAGAGTAGGAGACAGTAGTAATGCATTGCATCACCCTTGAGACCCAGAGGTCGTGGAAACCCAACCGCTTGAGGACTAGCCTGATAAATTCCCACTCTAGTCTGTCATACGCCTTACTCATATCTGTTTTCACAGCCATAGAACATGAAAGTTTTGCCTTTGAGGATTTAAGGAAGTGGAGTACCTCATGTGTAATGAGCACATTATCCGAAATTGCTCTTTTGGGGACAAAGGCTGACTGAGTCTCAGAGATTGGGTTTTGTAGGAGGGGTTGTAGCCGTCTGGTCAAGATTTTTGATATAACCTTGTAAACGACATTACATAAGGCTATTGGTCTATAATCCGCCATCTTTTTTGGTCCCAGGATCTTGGGAATCAGTCGTATATGTGTGTCATTAGAGTTTCAGGGCATGATTCCAGAGGAGAAGAAGGCTTGGACCTCCGTGGTAATGTCTGGGCCGACTAAATCCCAATTAGATTGGAAAAAGCTGGCAGAGAACCCATCTGGGCCTGGAGCTTTATCCGGATGAATGGCAAACATTGCTTCCTTTATTTCGGAAGGTAATGGGTCCTTGATCAACTCCCTGTTTGCTGTATCAGACACAATAGGCTCAAGGGCCATATTGATAATTTTACTCCTTTGCTCCTCCCGTGTAGGTTGAGCGGTGAAGAGGGTTTGGAAATACGAGGTAGCAATCTGAACCATCTGCTCCTCTTCAAAGATAGCCTGTCCCAAATCATTCTCAAGCACTGAGAACTTGTTTACTGCAAATCTAGATCTCGACGCTGCATGGAAGAAGCTGGTGTTATTATCCCCAAGTTGTAGCCACAACTGTCTACTCCTTTGCTTCCAAAAGGCTTCCTCTGCAGTATAGGCTTTCTTCAGCTCTTCATTTAACTGGGTTAGTCGGGTTTCATTTGGAGAGTCGCTGCTCATTTCATCATATATTCCTTGCTTTAAAGCTTCGATGATTTTTTGACTATTTATTTGCTTTTCTTTGCTCCAGATAATGATAGCCCTTTTGCAGTAATGGATCTTCTGGTTCACCGTGGCATTGCGGTTCTCAGTCCAGACCTGTGAAATCAGTTTTATCACTTCTTCGTTATGCTTTAAACGGCGGTCGTATCTGAAAGTTCCCCTTCTTTTCTTCCTCTCTGGGTCGAAATAAGTCACCAGAGGTCTATGGTTTGATCCTTCAAACCGTAGATACTCACACCGGCCCGAGGGATACAACTCCGCCCATTCGCTATTGGAGAGGGATCTATCCAGTCGACAACGTACTAGATGGTCGTTACGCTTGCCTCGCCAAGAAAGACAATTGCCTGAGTGTCGTAAGTCATATAGGTCCCCTTCAGATAAAAAGGTACGGAAATCACCAAAGGTACCTTCAACTCGAACAACTCCTCCCTCTTTTTCTGAATTGTCAATTATATCATTAAAATCGCCTGTTAAAAACCAGGGGGCTTCTCGTATTTGATTCAGAGAGGTCAGATATTCCCAGAGCCGTTTCCGAGAGACTCTATCGGGATCACCGTACATAAAGGTAGCGAAAAAGGTTTGACCTTCATAATTTATACGAGTATCAAAGTAATTGATACAAGAAGAGATAACATCTAACTTAAGCTCTTGTTTCCAGAGTAAAGCCAGTCCTCCACCGGCAACGCCATGTGGGGATACAAACGCATGGTTGTGGTATCCTAGAGATTCAACTTTTTTAATCACCACAACATCGGGGTTTTTAGTCTCGGATAAGAAGATAACATCAGGATCAATTCTCTTCCTCATCTCTTGGAGACGTCGAACTGTCCAAGGATTCCCCACCCCTTGGCAGTTCCAGCTCAGGATTTTTAAGGAAGAGGAGAAAACGGATTGTGAAAATCCGTTGTCTTCTTCTTGATGGCTGGTATTAACCTGGCAGGTCCCGGAGTTTGATCTGAAGAAACCCCAGCTCGTCGGGAAGTCTGGCTCTGTCTCAGTCCTGTCGATTTTGAAGATCTTGGGGAGGAGGAAGATCCTCTCTTCCTGGGGGAATTAACTATCTGATGAACTTTCCTTTTGCGTGAGGAACTTCCGCCGAGGATAGTAGACTTTTTCCCTGGTGGTCGACCTGGCTTCTTTTTTCCGGAAGGAGGAATCTTGGTAGTAGGTGCTGCATCATTTCCCATCTCCTGAAGGTTAGTAGGTCCCAATCTCTGTGAAGCAGGGATTCTTTCCTGAGAAGAAGGATCAGGTGGACTAGAGTGTATTAGATTAGTAAGGGCAGTTTGAGCAGCTTGAGCCGCCAGGGAGGCTCGAACCATTTGGGCAGCTGATTCCTGCACTTGTCCTTTTTCCTCTGCTTGTCGCAATCTCTCTTTCCTGGCCGCACTCTCCGAAGGATCTGCACAGGAGGAGTATTGTACCATGACATCTCTTATCTCATTTATCGCTGAATTAAGTGCTTCAGATGGTAGATGTTCTGGAGACACTTGTGGTGAGGGATCTCTGTCTAGGGGGGGGGGGCGCCGCTGTCTAGAGTGCTCAGAGTTAACTGAGGTAATTGGACCAGGGGCTCGCTCACGAGAACTGGTTGGGGATTTTCCTTTCTCCATCCATACCGGAGGAGGGCGCTGGTGAACCCTGGTAGTCTCCTGTCTACCAGAAGATGGTGGATAGTTGGATCTTGTAGAGTCCACCGACCTTCTCGTATTTGCCACTTCTCCAAAACGAGGAGGGTTCTTGCCCTCCTGTCGGAACTTTGAGTAAGGGAGTGGCGCATATCTCTGTCATGCCGGTTATAAGGTAGATATGGATATCTCCGAGACGAACGGGGTGGAGACCGTCTTTGAGGGCCGCGTACAAAGCGCTCCTGAGAAGGATACTTCCTCCGACGGTCTGTGATTGGCTCCTCATAATCCTTACGCTGATACTCTCGTCTTCTTGGCTCCTGGAGACTACGGTGAGAAGAACCTTCCGTTGGTCTAGGGGTCTCCTCTAGAGTACAGTCTTTCGGATCATGATCAAGACGGAGACACTTAGAGCAGTGTTTTTCAAGTTTCTCGTACACCAGAGTAGCTTCTGCTTCCTCACCAGTTTCAAATTCTACCCAAGATTTGGTGATGAGTGGTTGGAGTCCATCTACCTGTACTCTCATTTTGGCCACTGTTTTGGTTATTTCCAGAAATTCCAGGTGACCTATATCGTTGGCAATACTTGTAAGAGTTTCCTCCGACCATAGATGTAGAGGGATGCCTTGTACTCGAATCCAGAAAGGAATGAGAGATGGGAAGGACCGTGACGTAGTAGGTTCCCATCGTTGTAGGATAATCATCCAGTAGGCAAAGTGGTAAGGTCTATTGTCCAGTACTTTCGGTACATCTGCCTCCGTAGCAAATTGAAACTGAAAGACGCCCTGCCCTAGATCAGAGCCCACTGGTGGAGAAGAGACCTTCCAATGTTCAGTGAAGAAAGGAATTAGATTCCACATTTTCTGAATCTTAGGGTTGATCAGTCTTCCGATAATAGTGAGGGATCTTCCTTGCAAGAGTTTGGAATTATCAAAGGCAGGGACCTTAACTCGAGCTTTACGCAGTGGTTCCGGGGGGCCAGCCGGAGCTTTCCCTTTCTCCGAGTAGGAAAGTCGACGGCTCATTTGAAGTTGGTTGATTCGAGTCGTTAGGGTTTTGTACAGTAAAACTGATACTACACCTTTCGGTGAGAAAATTACTGCAGGTAAGTTAGATCTGAGAAATTACTGGTGAAAATCAGAGGGAATCTCGGTAAAGAAACTTCCAAGAAAGTAACTCAGCCAGGTGAGAAAGTTGGCGCAGGTCCGCCAGATATGATGTAGATATTGTTGTAGGTCAACGGGAAAAGCAGATCTGTGAGATTACGGGTGGTAGGGACCAGAGGGAGACAAGCTGGTGAAAAAACTGCTGAAATACTCACTCGGGTGAGAAAGTTACTACAGATCTACAAGATCTGAGAGAGTTACTACTGAAGGTCAACGAGAATAACAGCCAAAGATAATAAATGCATCCAGACAGTAAAAGCTTTAAATGTTACTTCAAGATTCACGAGAATCATTGAGAGAGAAGCGGCACTCCATTCTTCAGAATATACCCTTGGCCAGGGAGGTTGGGGAACCGGTGCTTCCAAGTAGTATCCAATCTCGCTGCTCCCTGAACACGCTTAGCAGAGGTTTGGAGCTTCCCATCTTTATCTTTAGGAACAGTCCCCCTGGATCTCTTCAGCGATACCGAATGATTTTATAAAAAACAGTGAAAAGGGTGAGCCATGGGCTGCTCAGCCACCGTGAAAACAGAGAAAAGAGCGGCCAAAAGTAACCAAAAGTAAATCGGGAAACAGTTGCGGAGGGTCTCAAAAAACGTGCCTGAGAGAATTATAAACTTCATATATAAACACATAATCAGTTTCTGAAAACCGTGCATACATCCCCCTATATTTCATTAACACTGAATTACCCTACGCTACGTGCAAGACTTGCTTTGTGTTTATTTTCTTTTGTCTATTTTCCTTTCTTAATCTAATTTGTTTTTGATTTTTATATTAGAACGCAAAAGAATTCTGGATCCACAAATCATAATCGTTTTTTTTCTTCTTAAAGTACTATTCAGAATTGAGAGTAAATAGTATGACAGTGAACCGACATTGCGGTTATTATGTTGAGGTATAAAGCTTTTGTGTAGATACACATTGTCATTAGTTTTTTTCCTTGAAGAGATTCAGCTTGCAAATGTAGTTAATTGTACTGCATCAAATAGCCAAACACTTCACCTAGCTACACATTGTCATTAGCTTGTTTTCTTTGAAGGATATTGAGTTTGCAAGATCTAGTTTGTTCTGCAAGCAAGTTTATATCTCTATATGTTTTTGACTTTCTTCATATGACTGTTCTGATATATCTTACATATATCAGTTACTCGTGGATCGCATATAAAAATATTATCTTACATAATTCAAATACTTATGAGCAATTGTGCTGGATTGCTGAACATGCTTCGGTTCGTTCCCCACCTTCTGGAATACAGGATTATTCGCCAATCTATCAAAATATCAACATGCATAAGTAATTGGTTATTGAAAAAAATAAAATTATTTTAAGTTGTGACCACCATCCTTACATTACTTTGATGCGTTTATTAGTTGGTGGTTTATAGTCTGTTATATTATTGTATTGTAAATCCACAAACTCCAACTGGCTGCTATTAATAGTACCAAAGTCCAAAGTTTCGTTTATCCTATTGCACTTTAGGTTACTGCAAGTAAAAAAAAAAGAAAAAAAAATATCAGTAGAGATTTTACAATTTTGAGTTGGATTCCCAATCATAGTTTTATGTTTTGTTTTACTCACACAATCTGCAACTGAATATGGCTGAAGAGGAAGAATGGTATTGGACCTACAAGTTGAATCCCTTCCATTTTTCTGTGAAAGGAAAAACCCATTTTTTCTTAGTAAGTAAGAGATATATAACCAAGTGTCCATAATTCATCTAGGAAATTTTCTTAGGCAAAGCCTAGAAGTCACATAAGATTACATGTTGTGGTTTCGAGCCTAAAGGGTTTATCAGCCTCGGCCCAAAACCTCTTGGTAATCTATATATATGTATTTGTATAGATAGGGAGAGTGATCATACAATGTTGTTAAGAGATGTAATGAAGAGATCCATGATGGAATGGGTGACATATCCAAAGTGTTATTGCTAACATCTCTGTTACAGTACAATCACATTATGCCATTAGATTTATTGAAAATGAGAGTTTCGGAAGAGTTGTGATGGATGGCAAAAGAATAAAAATATGAAAACTTACAATCTGTATAGACTGGTCAAGCTGCTTAAAATTGGAAGACTACCTGTCAATTTGTTGTTGGCCAAGTGCCTGAAATGGATTCAACTACGAATTATTTAACATTTTTTATATCTACGACAGACAAAAAAAAAACTCAAGTTGATCACTTACAGTTCGTTAAGATTCGTGAGATTATAAAAACCTGAAGGAATGTCTCTACTTAGCCCATTCACATCAAGACGCCTGGAACAAAGAAAGAACACATGAGATTAACGCAGTTAGGATATATGTATAATTTGAACAATCTTTGAATACTTACAACACTGTCAACGTTTTAACGAGGCTGAGGCTGTCGATATAACAACAAACGATGCAATCACTTATTTTGTTACACTCTTAATTTTTGTAAACTCTCAGCTTTCACATGTACTATGAAACTTACACATGTATCAAAGTCATGTTAGAGCTGAAGAGTTTTTCTGGGATATCACCCGAAAGCTTGTTCTTTCCAAAATGACTGCCACACAAGCGAACGTGAGTTCCAGATCAATTAGCATGTAAAGATGGTCATTATATAAAAAGAAAAAAATATGAAAATTTGTGATTGTTTATACAAATGTTTTGTTTGAACAAGCATGTCAAGTCCTGGTGAAGAAGTCCCATTAGAAACTGGAATCTTTCCTTCTATCTGATTGTCAGCTATATCGAACCAGTATAGTTTCGATAAACGTCCAATGGAAGCTGGGATTGTTCCACTAAATTGATTTAAATTCAAGGAGCTGTATGGAGGAAACACTAATGGGTTAAGAGAGGCTTGAGAGTGGCGAAAAAAAAGAAGTAAAGATTGTTTTTAGTAATAGGAAGAAACAAAATCTTACAGATATATAAGATTATTTAGAGACCCAATGGACTCAGGGATTTTACCACTGAAACTACATCCCATAAGGATCCTAGAGAGTACAAAGTGTTTGTTAATATAGGAGATAAGACAAGGGGATATATATATATATATATGTATATAAGTTTTTGTCTTTTTCTTTTGCTTACAAGTTCCTCAACTTCTTAAGGTCCCCTATATTTGGTGGAAGAGGTCCGGATAATCCAATATTATATGACAAGTCCCTACAAAGATTGGAACATATAAATATATAATATGATAACAAAATTCATTATTTCTGCGTAAAAATAGAAAGAAGAATGACCTACAAGATCTGCAATTCAGACAAGGCTGAAATATCCCCAGAAAGCTTTCCCTCCAAGTTAAGATGACCTAGTGATCTTCAACAATCAACAACACAATGTTAGAGTCCCTAGATGATTATCGGAAGAAGCAGCAAAAGAAAAAAAAGAAAGAAAAAAGTTGTTACATTGAAACGACACGGCCGTTGCTACATGTAATTCCAACCCAGTTGGTTCCACAAGGATCCAAGCCTTCCCAACTCTCAGGAAATCTTGTCCATTTAGCCTTCAAGGCATGTAAAGCAGAAGCTGCACCAATTTTGAAATTAAGTTAATGATTCTGAAATTCTTATATATGAAAAAACCTTGAGACTTCAACTATACTTACCATCCAGAACATTTGTGTGTGCAGAAGCATAATAAATTTGGAAGAAAAGCAAGATCAGCAGCATAGAGGTTCCAATTCTTGAACTCATCTTCGGTCAACAAATATTCTTACTCTTCCTTTGCATATAATTTCTCTCAAAATGATCTAATAAGAAAGCATGTGGTCTACACCAAATTTCTATAAAAAAAAAAAAAAAAGACAGCCTCGCTTTGAACATGCAGATTATAACGTTAATAGAAAGGAGAAGACTTTTAATAAATTGAGTGAAAACAAATATAATTATAAAGGAAAATAAAAATAGGGAGTTTGAAACAGCTAAAATGGGATTAAAAAACAACAGATCATTAGATGTTTGCACATGTTTCAAGCAACCGTATGAGGAGGAGACTTAATGCATAATTCTGCCATACAACTTACTTCCACCACGGAGTAATGGTAATCCTACTTTTGACCCTCTTCAGTCTTCACACTCATTGATTTATGATTGAAATGAGATTTTAATTACTATCGAGCTGTGGCCATGAAGGCGCATTCATGTGAGTACGAGTTTAACCAAAAATAAACTAGCTGCAAGTATACAGACAAGTTTACGCTACAAAACTTAAGTAAGACAGTCATATAAGAGGTTTCTCTGAAGGCCATGGAGTGACGATGAATCTAAAAATCAAGCAAAGTTAATAATGTCAATTCAAAAAGAGATGAAGCGTTAAGTACTTAAGTACTCAGGATTTTCTCCGGGGATTATGAACTGTTCATGCAAATCCATCAAATTAGGGATAAACAATCGGGTTAATCTCTCAGGATCTATTTCAGTTAATATTTTGTGTTGCGAAACATTCAAGTTGTATATTCAATCAAGTTATCTAATTTTAATTTAGTATTTGTATAAATTCTAGCTGTTGGTTTTTATCATTAGATTAGTATTTATAAATTATAAACCTATACAAATTCCAATTGAAGTACTAAAATTTGAAATCCAGTTTCATGTATATATTTGAACAAAACAAAACAAAAATTCATGTATTATTTCTTGGTTATCTGATCATGTGATTGCCATAATTGACGATGATATCTAATCGATATTATAACACAGTATCTAGAGACATGCTTTTGTCATGTAATATTATGTGCATTATATTCATATAGTTTATGCATGTATTTTATCTAGAAGTATCTTCTGAGGTCGTGTATCGTATTGTTCACATGGCTTCGGTTTCTTGTGCAAATCATTAAGCAAAGTCATAGTCATATGCAAACTTTGATACGAAGATCTTTTTTAATCTTTTTAATCCATATATTAATTTGATTAGATCTTAAAATTTAAGTTGAGGATAATTTTATATATATATATATATTTTAATTCAATTAATAATTAGTTTAGTTGTTTCCAATCCAACTAAAGTACACATTGTTTTGGGTATCTTTTAACATGTCGACCCTTTTGTAAAACCATCGTCAAAGAAATCTTTCAACATTTCTATAACATGTGGAGTCATGCATTCATACTGATAAGATGAGATAAGTCGAGTCAGTTACAAATCGTAACTTAGAGCATGATTTGTTACAAATCGTCACTCAAATTGTCTCTTAGCTATTATTATATGAATAAATTTATTTTAAGAGATATTGTTACGAGAAATTTTGTTTCGCATCATTATTGGTAGAGTTTTTCAAGTGTTCTTAATTTTTTTTTTTTTGTGAATAAAGTTTATTTATATAAAGTTCTTATTGTTTAACCATTTTAATGCTTAGATTATTGTATTCTATAGAGTTTTGGCCATTATGGTTTTGACTAAGAATCACTTAAAAACAAGAAATATAGGCTTGAAAGTTTCTTTTTTTTGTTTGTAAAATAATGGTTTGAAAGTTGAAACTCTCGATTGTGTTTTTCATAATAGTTGATCTCCTGGTGGAAGATAGGATTAGTTATGAAGAATGATCAATCAAATAATGGGATTTTACATAGGTTTTGAGTTGGATCAAGAAAAAAAATTACATGTAAAGAATGTTATATTATGACTCAAACTGACGGCTTCTTCTTCTTCTTCTACTTCCTTATGTTTCGATCTTTACTCTTTTCTTCTCTCCAACTCACCGCGTCCATGATCATCATTTTACGGCGGCGAGCATATTAAACAACCAGATACACAGCTGTTATAAGAAGAAACACAATAGCCATTCAACCAAGTAACCATTGCGATCGTTGACGGAAACATCAAACATAGAGATTTGAAGGGGGTGAAGTGTAATTAATACCTACGGACGGCAAGCAGACGATAATGAATTGCACCACATGTCAATCAAACCTTAACACAAAGCAAAACCCATATCAATAGGAGATACTACAAAAAAAACAGCACAAGAACTCACAACTACTTATGAGAAAATTTCAGAAAGCAACTAGATAACAGCAGCAGCAGCAATTGCAAACGAAACACAATGGTCTTGTCACTTGTTTCAGCCTAAAGAAGCTACCATTCTATAGTTCTAAACGGCAGCAGCAGCAGCAATTACATCCAAAACCACACTTGTTTAGCCTTGTAATTGCTTCTTGTTCAACAACACCAAGTTGAGCTCTAAAACGTGTAAAAAGTTACATGTTAGCTTCTTCCTCCCAAGAAAATAGTACCGTATTTGGTGGATCTGAGATCCTAGCTTTTAGTATTATGAAAATATTTTGGTCTTGACTTTTAGTACCAATATGATGAGTTATGCATTTATGGTTTCCCATTCGAAGACAGGTGTTTGCATTTGCAATATAATTATCATATTTCAAAATTCTCAAACGGAGATTTATGACTTGACCAGACAGAGAGTTCTTTAGATCTTCAATACTTTTGACAGTTGCAAACGAACTTTCTCGCTTTGTACATCTTCTGATTTCGTTTGAAGCTCCTCTGCGTGAGGTACACAATCATCACCAAATCCGGTTTCTGATTCATCTGAACCCCAATCTTCATCATCTCTTTCAGATACTTCCCCTTCTTCTTCTGCATGCGTCTCTGGAAATGCATCATCTTCTTCTTCTTCCTATAAACCAGAATAGTACCAAAGCTATGTGTGTGAGACCTTAAACACGACATTATGATGATAAGAAACCAAACAAAAACAAGAGTACACTCTAGGCGAATACGCACATCTGTTTCTTCCGTCTCCTCGTCGCTAGAAGCATAAGCTGCATAAAGGTTGTTGTATAACTCTTCATCTCCCTTCTCTTCTACCATCTCCATTTGTTCCTGAAACAGAACAAAATCAGAGTCTTGAGTTACAGAACAAACTACATTCTTTTGTTTTGATCAATGAATCCAATGTAAATGAAGCTACAATTTCTGCTCTCAGCTGTTCTGCTTTGGCGTGCATCGTCGAAATGTGTTTGATAAGACCCTGTTGAATGCAAAACGGAACAAAACATTAGCTAAAAAACCAATTTCCAAATACAGAAAGCAAATGATGTGTTTATCTCAACGAACCTCGCGTCTTTGGAGCTCAATGGAACGCGCTAAAGCCTTCCTCTTTGTCAAAAGGTTTTTCGGTCTCAGCAATGGAGGACGCTTATAGTCTTTTCCTCTGTACACAATAATGGCATAACCTTTAGAGACCTTGTCAATGGAAACTAAGACACCGCCACTCTCGGCTTCAAGGGCTAATGCTACATTCTTTACACCGTCGAAAGTTTTAGCCTTCACGAGGATTTTGACAAGCTCTCTGTATTTCCAGTGTAAGTGCATGTTCTCCACCGTACCATCAAACACTCCTCGCCTACCTGAAAGCAACATTTTCAAGTTTCTTTCACAGAGTCCGAACATATTGAGAACACTACACATCTGTGATTCATAATTTTTACCGAGAAGTAAGTAAGCTTTCATCTTCAAACCGAGCTTCCGGAACATGAATCTCTCTTCATCAGTTATGCATTCTTGGTCTCCTCTCTGCTCTGCTGGCTTTAAACACTCTTCCACCTTAGCCAAAGCACGCTCAGCTTTCAACAGCTTTCTCTCAGCCTAAAGCGGAAGAAACAATCCGATTAATTCAAGGAACAACTCTTTAACAAGGAGGGAATAAAGAAACAAGAACTCACAAAAGCAAGTTTCTTTTCCAGCTTCCTGACAAGATTTTCATGCCTCAATTTCTTGACCTCACGTTTCACTCCCTCTGCATGATGACCATCATCCAGATTCTTTCCCCACTTACCAGTCGCGTCAAGAGTCTCACCAAGACTACCAGCAGAAACAAGTTTATTTGTAGGTTCACTACTTGGGACAATCAAAGCCGATGATCCTCTTAAACGTGCTTGTTCTTCTTCGTCTTGCAAACTCCTTACAAATCTCTCCTGCTCCACCAATGACTCAGTTACTTCTCGTGACAAAAAATTCTTCCCTCTGTAGAAAACCAAGAAGTCTTTGTTCCTTGAGAGAAGTATGCCTCCTGTCAATTTCTGCAGTTACTTACCAAGAACGTGATATCAAATATTCAGCTTCACTTGCAGAATAGACAACAAAGAGAGGTATTTCTTATTACCTTGAGGTCTTCAGCCATTCTCTCACTGGTTGTCAATTGTACGCCACGTTTAATCGCAATCTTTGCAAGCATACTCTTTTCCCATAACGTAACCATTGCTGTCGCCAAGCCTTGAAGTTGCCTACTTCGACCTAGAAACCAAAAGGAACTCCTTACTCTTCAAAGACTCCATCAGGCTCAGAAAAAAAGTAAGAAAAAGAAAAAAAAATTATACCTAAAGCAAAGTGTGGAGGAAGAAATCTAGCAAGTCTTCTCAATGCTGTTGCCTCCTTTGATCCCAGAGATGATTTCACTCCATAAGGAAGTATCCTGAAAGGCGGTTCGTAACCAGGAACGGCGCCTGGAAGCAAATCAGCATCTACAGGTAACGGATGATCTCCTGGCCAGTCCATGTATCTAGGACCAAGACCATCCATCAGTTCATCAATTTCATTTTCATATTCTACGTCTTGTTGAGATGTCTGGTCTTCTTTTGCCACACTAGTTGTCTCCTGCTCTAGCCGAGGTCCCTGAGGAACATCAACTTGTTCATCTTTATTATCATCCACCGTAGTTGTCGTTGCAGGTAAGGAAGAAGGTGCTCTCTCTTCTCTCTTTTGCTTGTTCCATTTTCCAGCTGGAAGCTCATAGCTCACACCTCTGTACAAAGAGATGGAAGTCCCTGACCTCCAAATCACCAAACCACCAGTTTTCTTCTGCCATAGAGAAGACAACAAAAGATGACTACAGTTAAGAGTTAGCAGACGAAAGACAAGCCTAATGCAACCAAATGTAAACTTATTAAGGGCTCATCATAAGAAGCAAAACCTCTAATATCTCATGCATCTTTCTCATGTTAAGCGCGCTCGCTCCTTCGATCTTCAACCTCACAATCTCTGAGCTTTTCCACTTCTCCTTAATCGAATCAACAGCCACCTGAGTCACACCCGCGCCACGGATCTTCATCTTGCTCGCTGTTCGAAACGTCAGGTTCCTCAACCTCCTCAGCTCCGATTCCGGAAGAGTCATTTCCGCGAGCGAGTATCTACTCTCCTTCTTCGCTGTCCACTCGGATTCCAACTCTTTCCTCTCCTCAACACTTATCTTCCCCCATGGAAACTCAACTTCTCCATTGCTTCCTCCTAATACTGATTCCTCAGTGAATCCACCTCTCGTGTTCGGTAGTTTCCCTTCTTCAACATAGAATATATCCTCCACAGATCCTTTCTCTATCCTTCTCTCTTGCTCAATCTCATTATTCTCAACCTTCTCACCATTTTCCAAATAACCATACTTTCTCAATTTCTCCACAATCTTCCCCATCGTAACACCATCACCATCTCTACTAGTATCATCACCACTCGCAAATCTGCCTTCTTTCCGATAATTCACAACTATCTTCGGAGGCTTAAGATGATTCCGTTTCTGGATTCTGTTCCAATTCTCTAACCACCCTCCATTACAATCCCTAATGCTACTTTTTAACTTGTTCGCCGGAGAAAAGCTAAATCTCTTCGACGGAGATTGATCACTACTCGAACCAGAGGCAATAATCCTGTTACGGGTCCCTATTGAAATCGATGAACTGTACCTTAAGAAACGGAAGCAGAAGGAGGTTTGAAACGAGTAGATAAACTTCGTCTTCGTGACGATGGTTGGGCAAAAATGGCGACTGGGTTTCATCGCCATTGCAGTGATGGGTTTATTCACAGAGAAGAATATATGTAACCCAATCCATCAAAAACGAAATTCGGAAAGGGAAATCCAATAAAGTTTTCAGCTTTAGCAGATTCCTTGCCGCCGCGAAGCTCTGTCTCTGTGTATATCCATGGCGGGCAAACAAAAATGCAGAGATAACTAGAGGGTTGTTTGGATACAACTCTATCTTTAAACCGAACCGGTTAAAGAAAAACCGAAACCAAAAACCGTTAACATTTAAACCGAATCGGTCAAGAACCAGGTAATGGTAGACCTGGGCATAATATCCGACCCGTGGGACCTGATCCGGAACCGACCCGAAAAAACCGGTTCCGGTTAGAACTGGTTTAGGCTAAAATCAACTGCTGGTTATTTATCTTCTATACCCACGGTTCTCGGGTATTACCCGTTTACCCGTGGGTATTTTTTAAGACCCGAATAGTAATAAAAACCCTTCTTCGACCATTTTCCTTCCGACATCGTTGTGGCTGCCACCACTTTTCTTCGTCGTCTGTTTCGCTTCCCCGGCTTAGAATTGTCGAGAAAAATCCCTTTTAACTTTACAGTTTACACATTCAATTAACACAAACTGGAAACTTCACCCAACAGGTTCTTGACGTCTGCAAATTGATCTAAGGTACACAATTCGGAATCTCGGATTTATCGAATTATCGATGTTCTTCACTTCTTCTCTTCCTTCTTTCAGATTGTGTTCATGTGTGGTTCTTTGATTGTGTTCATGTGTGGTTCTGTTTCGGATAAAATCAGGGGAATTCGGGTATAAACGGGTATGAACGGGTAAAAGACCCGTTTAATACCCGAAACCGACGAGTATCCGCAGTTTCTCGGATAAATTACAGTTTATTTTTTACAAGACCCGTTAGACCCGGAACCGAAAGGAACCGACCCGGAACCGACCCGAAATAGCAGCGGGTCCTATTTGGATAAATAATTCAAATAACTGTAAGACCCGGAACCGAAAGAACCGACCCGGAACCGAACCGAGTACCCATTATGCCCAGGCCTAGTAGACTTTAAGTAACAAGCGCATCTTATTACATAACAATGATACTGGCTAAAATGAGCGCCAAGTCTTGAAAATGATATAATAAAACGAGAAATAAAAGGGTTTTTTCTCAGCAATTATTTTAAATAAAGAAAGTTGCTAAACCTAGCAAGGATTTTAAAAAGAAGATTCATGGTTTCTTCCTCTCCAAGAAAAGAGTTTTAAGAAGAGAAGAATTAGAGAGTGAGGAGAGAGCGGCTATAGTAGAGCACCATGACAAAGTCAGCGCCGGAACTCCCAGCCATGGCGCCGGAGCTCGCAGCCATGGAGCTCTCCTGCTCGGAAATCGGAGTGGTCACGACCCACCAATTCAACAAGGTATGCAGCGTCAGTGTCGAGATCACTCGCTCTTCCCTTATCCATAAGTCCACCTGCAAAAGGATATCAAAAACATAAGCTTTCAAAGAGACAAAGAAAGAGAGAGAGAGAGAGAGAGAGAGAGAGAGAGAGAGAGTAAATTACTTCGTATTCGCTTCCGAGATTGAGCTTCTGCACTATCATCTTCTTGACATGTGAGGCAAGTGCGTTTCCATCGCTGTGAAAAAAGATACACAAATAAAAAAAAAAACTGTCACACTTTCTTGACAAGAAAACGCATAATTGAGATTATTATAGAGATAAAAGTATATAGTGAAACTTGAGTATACTTACTTAGCTCTGTAGCAGGTGTCAGGAGTATCGATCTGCGCAAGTGGTCTACTTGTGTTCCTGAAAACACACACACACAAAAAAACGTTAAAGCCTCAATATATATAATCAGAATCAAATTTCAAGAAGATAAAGAAAAAGACTTTACTGATTCTCGACAGCGATTAGTTTAAACCAAACTGGTTTACCACATCCTTTAAGCTTTTTCTCTGATTCTTTTGATGAACCTGCTCCAGATGAGTTCATGTTCCTCTTGCTTTGAGATCTCAGAGAATATCTTTCCTCGGTCGCTGTAGAGGTGACTTCCTTTTCATTAATGCTCAAAGACTGACCAAGATAGTCAGACAAACTCGGTATCTCTTCATTTTGCATGCATCCTCTAGATGTCGATGCTCCAGCCTGAAATGCATATCAGTAAATACTGTTAAAAAAATCAAAACAAGATAACTTATACACATATTATAACTTTTTTACTAACCAATCGGTAATCTTGTGCAACGCCGAGAGGAATCCTGAAATAATCTCCCAATAATCCCTTACGAGCACGCTGTTTCAGCTTCAACGTTGACTGCTTTACAGGACTTGGATTTTTCCTTGGACGCTTCCTTAACCTTGAAGACGAGCTCTGGTTCTGAGGAACAACATCTTTAACTTGCTCTCCAAGCTTCTCTGCTTCCATTGGAGCATCAGTGTTTGGCTCAGGTGAGGATGGTAGTACTCTAGATGAAGTTGGTTTAGAGGAGCTCTGGATCATAGGAACAGCTGTAACTTGCTCGTCAAGCTTCTCTGGTTCCTCCAATGGAGCAACAGGGTTTGACTCAGGTACGCTTTCTGGGTTTCGTACGAAGTATCTTGACATCATATCTTGCAAATGTGAATCCACCCTGTTTGATATTCCGGTTTTTGGAAAATGCATAAAACGTATAAGACATATACATAATGCAAATGCTAATTAAGAAAGAAGAGAGGACACATTTTGAAACAAAGATATTGAAAAGGTGGGGTATATATATAGTATTACGTGAGTCCAGCAAGAGGAGCAACACCAAGATCAACGTTGCAGACAGGACAAGCTTTCAGATTCTCTTCTCTGAACTTCTTCTCTATGCACTTCCAGCAAACTGTTCGGAGAATCATTAAAGGCACAAACATAACAAGAGATTAGTGTCCTCATTTAGAGTTTCGGTTTGATTTTATTACCCAAAAAAGAAGATCAAAACATTTTCAACAATGAGAGGTTTTTTCAAGCAAAATACAACAAATGATTTGAGGCAAAAATATAACTTGAAATCACAATAAACAGACACCGAAACATCCTTTTATAAAAAACACAGTCCTCATCAGCAAAACAGTAACTCTATATATAACCAGATTATATTAATATTTATGCAGATACATGTTGCTATGAGTTTTGAACAAAATATTTGTTTGAGCATCTTAGAATCAGGCTGAAGTATCCATAGAAAGAGAGAAAATTGTGTACTTATATTAATCAGATCTGTATAAATATGAGAAAACAGTCTTAACAGAACACAAGTGAAATCAACACAAACATAACAACGAGAAAGAGACATACGTCGACCAAAATCAGACAGCTGAGAACTAAATAGGGCACAAATCTCACGAAAATAAAAAAGAAAATCGAAGGCTGACTCACATGTGTGGTTGCACTCGGATATGGTGGTGGGACAATCATAGAGTCGGCAACAGATGGTACAGGTGAATAATGCCATCACATGCTCGTTCATATAAAACTTCTTCCCCATTCCCAACTTTTTCTTATGGTTCTTTCACGTAACGCAGCATATGGTGCATGTACGATGAAAAAAACCCAGATAACAATTTTTCAAGAGTTCTCGTTGATTTTCGCACAAACAATCGATATTAGAGGACGTGAAAGTTTGGATTTTTTTGTCTCCAAACTCTCACCTTTTCGCTCTCTCTGTCTCTCTGGAAAAAAAATCTCTGTCAGAAGAGAGGGTTTTGATTGTTTGGACGTGAAATTTGTTAAATAGGGATTTTTTTTGAGAGGTCGATTTCCGAGACTTTACACAATTAGAGTGCTCAAACTGAACAAGGTTAAAATTTGGTGCCCCACAAAAATAAAATGAAAAACATTTAAATTGCTAAACCAGGATAATTCAGTGTATACATATATTTTTGAAATGTGAAAAGTTTGAATACCTTTTGAAATCGCCACGTATATACAATTACACTTTCATTACTGGCTGGCTAGTTGCGTAAACTTATCTTGTAGATAGAATTTGATAAGTTAGAAAGAATATCCACGAAAAAATTGTTTACGTGTTGTCAACTAGAACCGTTCGTTTATAATAAGAAAGATATCCGCATTTAGTTTTTAGTAAAAAAAAAAAACTTTTTTTTTTAAATATCATCATGTATTGATGTATATACAGTTAATATTATTATTGTCTTACTGGCAACACATAATGTAGATATACAACTAATATCATTACTCACTAGATGCGTAAACTTATCTAGTAAATAGAATTTGATAAGTTCGAAAGGAGATCCACAAAATTTTGTTGACGTGTTGTCAACTGGAACCATTCGTTCATAATCAGAAAGATATCCACGTTTAGTTTTGAGTAAAAATAAAACAATTTCTTTCTAACATCATCATGTATATACAGTTAATATTATTAATGCCTTACTGGCAACACGTAATTCAGATATACATCTAATATCATTACTGGCTAAATGCGTAAACTTATCTATTAAATAGAATTTGATAAGTTAGAAAGAAGATCCACAAAATTTTGTTTCCGTATTGTCAACTATAAACGTTAGTTCATAATCAGAAAGATGTTCACGTTTAATTTGAGTCAAAAACTAATTCCAATTTAACACCATCATGTATATACAGTTAATATCATTACTGGCAACATATAATTCAGATATACAGCCAATATTATTACTGGCTAGATGCGTAAATTTATCTAGTAAATAGAATTTGATAAGTTTGAAAGGAGATCCACAAAATTTTGTTTACGTGTTGTAAACTAGAACCGTTCGTTCATAATCAGAAAGATATCCGTGTTTAGTTTTGAGTAAAAATAAAACAATTTCTTTTTAACATCATTACTGCCTTACTGGCAACACATAATTCAGATATACAGCTAATATCATTACTGGCTAAATGCGTAAACTTATCTAGTAAATAGAATTTGATAAGTTAGAAAGAAGATCCACAAAATTTTGTTTACGTGTTATCAATTATAACCGTTTGTTCATAATCAGAAATATATTCACGTTTAATTTTGAGTCAAAAAACTAATTTTAATTTAACACCACCATGTATATACAGTTAGTGTCATTACTGGCAATACATACTTCAGATATACAGCCAATATCATTACTGGCTAGATACGTAAACTTATCTAGTAAATAAAATTTGATAAGTTAGAAAGAAGATTCACAAAATTTTATTTACGTGTTGTCAACTAGAATCTGAGAAAGATATTCACGTGTCATATTGAGTCAAAAAACTAATTTCTTTTTAACATTATATAAATGTAATCTCATAATTGAAAACACATAATTTACGTATACAACTAATATAATTATTGGCTAGGTGTTGTAAAATAAATAGAATTTGATAAGTTCGAAGGAAGATCCAAAACACATAATTTAGGTCTATAACTAATATAATTTTTACCGTTCTTAAACTTTGCAATCGGTGACTTTATGTTAAGCATTACTCTAGATTGCAATTTTGTTTAACTGTCTTAAGGGCCCTCCTAGAAAGTAGAAAATAAACGAACCTCTGAAAGGGCCTTTCGTATTATGGGCTCGTGAGTTTTGTTTAGGCTTTTGGGTTTGTAATCTGAATTTATTTGTTTTCCAGTTGCAGTGGCCACTCTAGGACCCTGTCAAAATAAAAAATTGGAGTATAATTTACATGTTACAAAAAGGAAATTTTCAATGCACATTACTATACGTACTTTAGCAAATTACTTTAGATTTGTCCTAGAACCAAACGCAGCAGCATGGCCCTAGTAGCTTTAGCATTTTCATCACTTGGCTTATTTTAAAAGAAAGTTCCATCGTTACATCGCGTCGGATCCAAGAAAATATATTCCAGTCATCAAACTCATGAATTTTTTGTTTAGTGATCCCATGACATTCATTTTCTTTATAAGTATAGACATTAGATTTGTGTGAACAATTTTTAATTTTGCCTTTAAATTGCATATTAGTATAGTAATTATATATGTCTAATGGATGTATAGCTTTTTTTTTTTTTTTTTTTGACAAAAGGGTATCCAATTGGGTGTATAGTTTCTAGGAATTTAGGTATTTTATTTATATATTTTCCTTCTCGCATA